>VXBI01001711.1:139150-251089 GCA_013397375.1 Toxostoma redivivum
AAAAAAAAAAAAGGAAAAAAGGTGACTCCAGCACTGACAGGTTTTTCAGCCCCTTAGGTATGAACTAGACAGCTAAGCTGGAGTTGTTGGGGGTCTGGAGAGATAGACTGGTCTCCTCTGTGTGTGTGTGTGTGCAGCACACAATACTGCCTGACCTTGAGTCCTAGTGATGCCACAAGAACTTGAAGTGAAAATGACTGCATTTCTCTTTGATTTTAGAGTAGGTCTCTCTCTGATAGCCATGAGACAAGTTTGCTTAATAGACTTCTGCCCTAAGTTAGAGGAGTCTTGTCTGTGGTGAAGGACCCAGTTGGATTGATGATATGTTGGTTTTGGCTTTTTTTTTTTTTTTTGTGAGGTGGGATGTTTTTCCCTCTGACTGGGCTGACTCAGCTTTATTGGAAGAGCTGAAAAAAAATCTGCCAAAAGCAAACAGTAGAGAGAATTTTTTACTTTTCTTACCTTCTTGTCTCTGGTAATGGAATAAAACCAGGCCAACCTTGATGGCTCTTTAGACCATATTTTATCTTCTATCTCAGGCTGTTCTGCCTTTCTAAGAGCCTCAGAGAGCCCCTGCTCTTCAGAAAATTGGTGAAGTAAGGCCATGCATGTACTGGGGACACAGAGAGTTCACTGAACACCCTTTGTCCTGTCTCCATGCTCACATTGTCTGGAGCACTCTGGAGGGCTCAGTTTCGCTGTCCAAGTTTTCCAATGGAAGCCAGATGGTCTGGGCAGCAGGTAACCAACCACCTTTTGACAGGAAATTGGGACCCCAAATCTGGAAGTATTCCTGGGTTCTTTGCAGTTTGCAACAGTGGCCTCTATCTTTTTCTTCAAAAAACACTCTCTCCTGCAATATACATTATTAATTTTGGGGACCAGAAGAAATAAAAGCTACTTAGTAAGCATGGAATTAGAGATCAAAACAAATTACTTGGGCAATTTTCCAGACTGGGGAGTTAAATAGATTACAGATAAAGCCTTATTAATTAGTATCAAATCTGCTTTGGTGCCATATGGCACCAAAAGTTTTCCCTTTGCCTTTTCTTCTTGTCATTATCTCTCCATTTCCTTTTTCTGATGTGTGCAACTGATTGTGTTACTCTGAAAAGATTAAAAAATGGCTTAAACATATTGAACGAAAATGTTATGAATCCTCTTGACTTTAATAGCAGTGAAATCTAAATGCAGAAAAGTGCTCTAATTGGCAGGTAAAAATTGTTTGGGTCAAATAATCTTTATCTGATGGAGGAAAGATTAGTAAAGTGGCCCCAATTAATTCTGTGGTTCACTTCATACAATCAGCAAAGTACTGCTCTAGTTTTACTGTAATTAGCATTTTATGTTTTACAGAAAGATGCAAAAGTGGGGTTGAATACCTAATTTTTAATTAATTATTTTTTAACAATGTCCTACAGAAAAAAAACATGTAAGTACAGGAGTTCAGAGGAAGGCAAAACTGAATTTGTCAAAGCAATAGAAGTTGTGTTTTGGGCTTTGGAGAAACTTGCTTAATTCATTTGTGTCCCCATTTTTTAACCTGTTTAATTATGTGCCATGGTGGCAATACAGCACAATACTTGAAAATTCTGTCTATTTAAAAACAAAAAAAAAAGTAACACCCCAAGGAAACTTTTCCCTCCCTAGATTAAAGAAGCAAAATTTTTATTAAATTGCCAAAACTTTGATTTTGAAGAATATGCACAGGGAGAGGCATCCATTACTCACCAGTATGAGTTTTCCTTTTGGAACTTGACAGCCCCTGTAAGTTTTACTTTTTGATGGATAATCCTCTCACAGCTGCTCTTCCATGGAAAGCTAGAGATTAAGTTCTCCTCTTTACCTTTTCCACCATCAGTTTTAACCTCCATAACAGACAGGAGATTTTAGAGCCTAGGAAAAAAAATATGGAACCATATAAATTGACCAACAGTCAAGTTATCACAGAGCTGGTAGACTTATAGCTGTTCTTGTTGCAAAATGCTTTCTTATAATTTCTGTAAAACAAATACACAGATGTAAGTCTGTAGAATAGAAGGGAAGATGGAAGAAATCACATGCAGTTATGGGATTTTTATATGTACACAGATGTCTATATTCACTTTATATTAAAATATTAGACACTTAAATGTATACCACCAATAGCTTTGTGCACAATCTAAGCACTCATGATGAAAAGTGGCAGATTTGATTTTTATTAATGCTTTCCTCAAGAAGTAAAAGATCAAAAATTATGGGAACAAAAGCATATGTTGAAATACAAAAAAAAAAAAAAAAATCCTCTTTATTCCAAGTGAAAAGCCACACACACTTCCCAAATCTTGTAATGCTCAGGGAAGCAGCTTCTGTGAGGTGAGATGTAGGATTAGTAGCAAGGTTGTTAAAGAATTCGAGAGGACAGGGAATATTTTTGAAGGAGTGAGAGCACTGCATGGAAATAGATATCCATGATATAAAGTTATGACATTTGGCAATACTGTGCAGTACAAATTGGGATTTGTAATGATCCCAGAGAGCCTTCCCAAACCTTTATAGAACTTGAATAAATCATGTGCCAGAGAAGCACATCAGAGCTTCAGGAAACCAGAGGATGTGATGGCTCTGTTCATCTCATATATTGTTTTAAGTTCTGCTGTGGTGTTTGAGGGCTGGAATTCAGAAACTGGACTTATGCAGGAGTGCTATATATTTGTAAGCTTTCTATATGAATTTTTAATCAAGAGCAATAGGTTGCTTATGGCAAGTGCAGCTTGGAGTGCTCAGGTGTGCTTTTGGAATTTGTCATAGTGGTAAATATACATATATATATAGCATTAAGGTAGCCAATGCAAAGGACTTATAAACCACATTCACTTGTGCTCTTTTTGAGCATTGTTTAGATAAATCTGTCTCCATATGTAAAATAGCATCTTAATTGACACTGAAGCATTATCCTTTTGTACTAATTTACTGGATTTGTGATCACAAATAGACCAGCACATCAATAGTATTATAACTTATTGATCTGGAAAGATCAGACAGGCTGGAGACTGGACATTATCTATGCTTCAACAATCTTGTTCTACCCATTGCTTCATTCATTGGAAATTCAGAAAATTATCAGCTTGAATAAATGTCCAAATCTCTGTTGCACCTTGGAAATTTTTTCTTTTCTTCCTCCCTCAAGTTTTCAGAGAATATGTTAGAACAACATGAAGGTTTCTCACACTTTGTCTGGTTTAGCTTAATCAAAAGCTTTTGGCAGTGCTATGTGTACTGGCACTTGGTTGCTCTTCCACATCAGATCCTGATCAGCTGAAAGCCTACATCATTCTCCATGTTCCCAGGGCTTGCCCTAAAAATACACAAGAAATATGTATTATGTAATGCTTGTCTCCTGTCTCAAACTAAATAAGTGTTAATTAAAGCAGGGAAGAACACCTTAAGTTAAAAGAAAGAAAAAAGCCTTTAAGGCTTCTGTGTTTTGGTTTAATTAAAAAAAAAAAACCAAACAAAAAACACAAAAACACCAAAACAAAAAAAAAAACCCAAAAAACAAAAAAAAAAAAAACAAAAAACACCAAAAAAAAAAAAAAACCCCAAAAAACCAAACAACAAAAAACCAAAAACAGAACCCACCCCCCAAAAAAACAGGAAATATTAGAATTTCATGTCGAATGTAAAGGTAAGGAAAATAATTATATCGTATTTCTGCTTCAATTCCTTTCAGTCTGTCCAAAATGCTTTTAGTGCAAGTCAATGTGTTTACTGCTCAGCTGCTCTGATTGCTCATTACACAACAGACTCTTACAAGGAGATCATTTGCCTGTCAAGATTTAGTCACAGTCATTAGCACTCACCTTACCTTGACAGAGAATAAAATGTTTTGCTATAAGCTGCTAGTGATACACTCTATGCACTGCTGCATTTCCTAAACTGGGAGCCAATTAAAACTGCTGTTACCCTGTACCCTTTCCTGGTGTATGTGGACACTAATTTTGTTTCACTGAGCAATATTTTTTTCACCCCTTCTGTCACACTTAGATATGCACAAGCACAACATAATGAGAAGTACGATGCAAGTACTTTGTCAGAGTAAGGATGAGACATGAGATAAAGCACAGGTGTTCACTTCTGATGCGTTTTGGTTACGTAATTTTTTACTGACTGCTGAGTGTCAGAGCTATGGCACTAAGAATTCTCTTATGTAATGAAACTATATGGAAGAAGGGTTAAATATATTTTAATCATCTTTGGTGCTATGTGAATGTGTCTAGGTCTTACCAGGTGTTTAGTTCCTGGTTCTTGTTCCTCTGTCGTGTGAAGGTCCCACAGAGGCAGGCACACCAGTAGCACCATTCAGTCCTGTGATTTCCTTTGGCTGGAAATAACTGTACTGCACTTGAGTGCTCCTCCACAGCTCATTGATACCAGCTGGTGATACTGACAATGCTCAAACACCCTTGAACCTGTAATTTCATAAAGGATTTTTGTTGGTATAAACTAATACAGCTCTGCTGGCTCAAAATTTTGATTGAGTCTGAAGGCTTCAATTATTAAACAACCATATTTTTACACATTGGGAAATGCAATTCTCAAGTACTCTTAAAAATTTAAAGGGACTGAAGTCCACTGTGTTACTTTTAGATCAGCCCAGTGAACAGAGTGTGTGATTTCTTCCAGTCCTTATTTCAGGCAACTAAAATTATTGTGTCAGGAACATGTTCCTTCCTTCTCATACATATTCTTTTATTCCTTTTTCTGTTGCCATTAGTACGAAAATTGAAAGCAATAGTGCTTTATTCAGTCAGGATTATTTGGGTTTTTATTTAATTTTAGCCTTGACCCATAGAGACAGTCATGTAAGAACCAGCTTAGTGGGAGAAAGAGCTTAGTTTGAGAGAAGGGGGTATGTGTTTGTACTGATTTGTGCTTACAAAAAACAGAATAGAAAAATGTAAATACATTTGGAAATCACAATTTAGTGCTGTGTTACACTGAATTAAAACCTGCTGTTGAATTCTTGTCCCCATAAAATTCTATTCACTTTATCCATTGAGCTGGTCTCTCAGGGCTGTTCAGCAGAGTGTGCTGCATTACATTAGGGCTGATTTTTTCTGGTTTCTTTTCTCATCACTGGAATGAAAAGAAGATTGAGATTATCTAGCAGTATTTGACACAAATAAAAGCATAAAATCCCCCATTATTACTGAGACTGTAGCAGTGAACAAGGACCTGTCTAGGAAGAGGTTATGGAGAACACCTGATGGTGAGACACAAGTAAACCCTCCCCCAGGGTCTGCAGAGCTCTGGGTAGCTCTGTGGACTAGTGATGGAAGGAAAAAGGCAGTGGGATGGCAGGAAGTGTGGTGTTCCTGTGTTCAGGGCTTTGGAGTGATGCAGGTCCTTGTTTTACAGACATGAGTGGGTCTTCTTGCAATTTTGGAAGTATTTTAACACTTCCATGGAGTGTACTTTATGACTAATATGAATTTGGCCCAAACACCTACCTGTTTAGTACTCCTCATAGTTGCATCTGAGGTAGAGTTAAAGCTTCTCTTTCAATTTTTTTTAGTGTTGGGAATGAGCTGAGACAAGGCAGCCTACACAGTGTACAGCCCTGGGTGCCTTCTTCAGTGAAATATTGTCAGGCATTCATTGGCATAATACCAGCAAATTCAATTCAGTTTTTCTTGATATTTTCTTCTGCTGAGTAGCCAGGAACAGAAATACATAATTTCCAAGTGTGGAGGAATGCTCACAGCAAAGGGAAAGCCTTTAAAACTGTGAGAGTAAGCGTTTGTGAGAGTGCCTGGGGAAGGAATGAGATGTCTGCAGCTGTTGGTTGTGCTCTGTTTCTGAGAGCTACAGCCAGCCAGTTAGGAAGCAGAAGCAGTGACAGCTCAGGTGATCAATCTGGAAAATGGCTTACAAATAGCATGAGTAGATGCTGTTTGACATAGTAGTTGCAGTGGATTGTTTCTGCAAATCTTTGTCTGTATTGGTTGTTAGTGGAATAACTCTCAGTATCAAATTTATTAGCAATGTTTTGTGCTCATGATGAACCTGTGGACAGAAAAATGAGCTCTGTTAATTATGTAAATGGTGAATACTTCTGGCAGAGGCATTTTGTCAAACTGCCTCCCCATTTTCCAGGTATTAGTCAAAGCAGGATCTGACCAGTGCCTGCAGGACTCCCTATGGCAGTAGAAGAACTGGAGCCTTCTCGTTCCATAGGCTGACAAGACGCCTTGTTCCAGAGAAGTTGTTGTTAGTCAACCTAGCATTTTTATAGTTGCTTTGTTAACCTTTATTGTAATCTTCCAGGTTAATGTTCAGTTTCATTTTGAAATAATACTCAATTTAGGTTGAGGTTAAAGAGGGGTCATCTAGCACTTAAAGTTTGTAGTAAATGTGTTTCTGATCAGTCATCTGAAACCATTCTAGGAAGTCACAGCATGCCTACTGCAGGAAGGGTGAGCATCCTTTAGTGCTAAAACTGGAACATCTTGTTTGTCTTTTTTACCCAGTTGCAACCCGAGGCCCAGGATTGGGGTGGGGTCTAGAAACATTGCCCTGGTGAAAACTCCAAGGAGCTGCCCTTTTTGTGCACTGTTACCTTCATTTATGTGCTTTGTGTTTCCCTTCCTGCTGTCATTAGCACTGCAGAATATCCACTTCTGATTTGCCACAGGAATTGTCGCACTTTTTATGCCTCCTGCCCTGCTGGTGGCTGCTAAGAACAGACTGGGGAGGGTTGGGTGGGGAGAGTTTGTGACTGAGCTCTTTGCATGGTGCCTTCTTGAGCCTGACAGGCTGCCAGGGACAAAGCTCCAGGTAAAACAGAACAGAATTCTGAAAACTTCAGTCTGTGCGTACTGAGCTTTTGTGGTGAGTTTTTCCTGTGTTTAAGTGAAGCAGAACTTTAACCAGAGTAAGAGCTACGTCTGTGCACAAGTGGAAATTCTGACTCTCTAAACAGCATAGCAGCAGTCTACCAAAACACCCTGATGCTGGGCAAGAAGTTGCTATTTTCACCATAACTGGTGAACTTTAAGAACGTGGATGATTTTTTATGGATTTTCCCTTCCATTTCTCAACAACATCTAAAGCTGTCAGCACAGAACAGAACAATTCTTTCCAGCTATTCATGCTGGATAAGTGGACAAATCTTGTTATGCACACTTAACTTGTCGTGGTCTGTGATTAAGCCAGAAAGCACTTTTTTCCTCGCTAAAACACTTGCTATCAAATGAGATTTAAAATGCAATCCATCTAAAGCAATTCATGTAGCTCAAGAGATTATCTTGGGAAATTTCATCTGCTGCTGGAACCCTTTGGGCTTCACAACAGCAGCAGTACCAAAAAGTTCATAGTAATAGTTGTATTTACACAAAGTAACACAGAAAGAGTGGTCTGAACAGAAGAAAAACTAGATCCAAGTAGTTATAAAGCATTATTAATCCAGGAATCCCGCATATTTCCTGTGGTAAAATGGCATTCTTAATATTTGCTAGGGAATGTTTTCTCAAAGCCACATTTAAGGCACATAACACTTGCAAACAGATACAGCTGGTAGTGTAATTTGCTTGTGTATTAGTTATAGTTTCCATTTCTTCTTAGAAGTTCTGTTTCTGTGCCCTAAAACACTAATGCTAATGGTTTAAAAATAGATTTTTGGACTGGAATTCAAGTACTATTAGGAAAAAGGATTTGTTTTGGCCCCTGAATTCTACAGCAGATATTAGTAGTGTGTTGTAACAAGTTCTCCACATCGTGAGTCTCTCAAAGAAATGGGCCTTGATTTTGAGTTGTGTGGTGGTATCTGCATGCTCTGATACCAATCAAAACAAACTGGCCCACTGTAAGTGTATCCTCTGGGTTTTCGTTTTATTTCCAAATCTGACATGGAATAAACAAGGGTCACTGTTCCTCAGCAGTCTGAATTTTTGAGTCTGTTGGGAAGTTAACACAGCATGAGGAAAGAAGCTCTGAGAGCTAAAAATTATGTCCTAGTGAGCTGTGCCTTCTTCCTAATTTTAGTTACAGAATTACAGTCCTGGAATTCCATCATTCTCAAGAAATATTTACAGAACGTTAGGATCTCATACTTTATGGTGAGTTGCAAAGTCTAAAGTGCTCTGGATCCAATGGGACTTATTATGGCGATTCTTGGAGAGCATTCTGTGATGTGGATAAAAGCTGGGACACCGTGTGCTCAGCTGAGAAAGCATCAACACTGTCAGCATTTGAGCACAGAGATGTGACAAACCAATAGGTGAGGCAGCAATCTGTAACTAAGATTGCTAGAGTGCATAGTCTCAATTCAGAGGGGAGGGAGCATTTGGAAAAAGAAAGGATCACGATCAGTTTCAACTGAGCTAGCAGAAAGAGACTTTGTAAATATTGTATGAAAGAAGAAAATGAAGGGATGTGTGTAGTCTCCTTCTTTAATAGAGGGAAGAAATAAACTGATCTCAGGGAATTCAGGAGAGTTATAGTGCTAACAAAGTGTGGTCCTTCTTTCAAAGAATAGTGGGAATATTATTTGGACAGCACGGTTTTAGGCACCAAGACTCCCCATAGGACCAAACCCCATATAGTGCCAGTTGCTCTTTTCCCATAGGCACATCAGCTGAGGCCTCATTTTTCAACACACTGGTTCCCAGTCCTGACAAAGCAGGAGCTGTGTCAGTGCAGGAGTGCTAATCTGTCTGACAGCTCTCATGCAGGACAGTTGGCATCTCTGAATTTTGCATCAGCGTGACCTGGAATGAAATGCCAAAAATGGGCAAATGTCTGACAGAATGGAATTAATTGAGACTGAGTTTGCAATCTGCTTTCCTTGGGAAAAAAAGAGTTTTTACCAGTGCAAATACTAAATAATTATTTTTTTTAAGAAATACATAGCTAATGAAACTTGCATTTTGTAACACTATAAAATTTTTTCCAGTATAAGGATCAGTGTTAATACCAAAGCAGGTCACTCATCAGCCTCACAGAAATTGAGGAGATGCTTTCTTAGTGTCTCCATGCAATTTCAGAAACAGGTTTACCATTTTGTTCTCTTTAAAATGTGAGTTCTCAGGTCCTCACAATAAGATTTGCAGACAACACTTTGAAAGTATGAAAGGAAGTGAAAAAGTAATGAAGCATCACAAAAACTAGTGCAGAAAAGGGTTCAGAGTTTTTTTCCCTATCTCACTCATGTTTCTACACTCCTATTTTAAATGCAAAGCAATACATTTTCCATATTTTATGCTGACATTATAATTTTCCTGATGTTTAAAGTATACTGTTTTTACAGTAGGGAAAAAAATTAAAAAAGGAATAAGAATTATATGAGTGAACAATTATCCAAAGAAAAGTCAGACATAGAACAGGCGTCAGGACATGCATGTGGTCCTGGAAATGTGCCCTAAACATGGAAATTGGATTGGAATCATGTACCAATGAAAAGAAAAATGCATAACTCAGAAGCAAAATCTGAGGGAGACAACCAGAAAGGCCAACACTAAAGAGAATTAAAAGCCAACCAAACAAATGCAAACAACCCTAATGAGATTTTAGTAATATACTCAAAGTTAGAAGGAAAGTAAAGGAAAATACAAGCCTACGTATGTTCCAAAAAGGGATGAAACATTCTTTCTGTTTTCATTTACGTCATTCCTACTTATATTGGGTATGTGTTTAATGAAAGTGGGATTAATGAAAAGATATAAGTCAAAGCAGGTCAAATATATGTAATAATAAAGAATGGTGTAAATTCACTGGGACAGGACCAAGAAAGTCCCCCCAAGGCATTTAAAAATGGACAAATTGCTAATGAATTCCTAAAGGAATTGTGGTATTCACTTATTTAAAGGGACCTGAGTAAATTTGCAGCTGGTCATCTTCACTGTAATCCCCAGGAGTGTTAGGTACTAAATTATTACCTTGGCAGTTGTTGTGTTGCTTCAGGATAGTGAGGCAGTAAAGTTAAATCCAGCCAAGGTAAATCTACAAGTACTGATTACATTAATTTATTCCCCACTCTCCTTTTTTCCCCCTTTGGTTACTCGTCTTGTCACCTTGTTTTAAAAAAAAAGAATATTAAAAGACAGGAGAAAAAAAATAAAGGCAGTGATAAATGGTCATTTTGGCCAAGGAGTAAAGTTACCAGAAGGACCCCATGAAAATAAGTTGTAGGAATTGTCATTCCATGTATTTGTAGCTAAGCAAAAAATGAGATTGAGGATTAAACAAAAAAATTTACAGTTTAAGAAAAAAGGTCAGGGTAGTTCAACATAAGTCTGCTTAGGAAGAGCTGCAAAATGATTATTCAATGCTGAATGACGAGGTGATAAAATGGTAGATGAAATCTAATGCTGATAAATATAAAATAACGATACCAGGAAAAATAACTTCTAAGGCATATGCCATGATAAGTTTTACCTTAGCTACTCCCATTCAGAAAGACCTTCTTTAAGGTCACTGAGTGTAGTTCACTGCAAATATCATCTGTGTGCTCAGTCACACTGAAAAGGCAAATAGACTCGTAAAAATTATTAGGGGAAAAAAGGAGATCAAAATAGAAAACATCTTTATGCCATCTCTAAATCTAGGCTTTCCCTGCACAGTGAACTCAACAAGCAGCTCTGGTTATCCCTTGGAAAATGGCAGAGGGAAAGCAAATACTGAGAAGGGCAGCAGAGATGCTGAGAGGTAGGAAATGCCTTGTTTGTGCAGATCTGGTCAGGCACACCATGAGGACTTGTAGAAGGAATACAGCTGGGACATACAGACACAAAAGGAACACAAAAGGTTTTGGTAGAATCTTTTGTCAGAGGCTTACTTATTTTTTTATCACTAAGATCTGCATGCATGCACTGAAATCTCAATAATTCTAAGGTTCACCGATAATTTGAGTTTGCAGCATCCAGTGGCAGAGTTAGGCAGTGAGTGCCTTGGGATTGAGCCATCTCTAAGGCAGGCAGCTGCAATAGAGAGGTGCTGGAATTGATCCTGAGAGGTTGTCCTTGTGCCTCACATGTGTCACAGGGATCTCATGTCACTAGAGACCTGGATGACAGTTCTTAGAATAGGCATAATCTCAGTTCACAAAAGGCTATGTCCAGTGATGAAAAATTTGTCAGAAAAAAATTAGGCTTTGTCCCAGGCACAGCTTTTAGTCAGCTTAATCAGCAGTATGTGATTCTGTGGCACTTCATTTGTTTTAAACCCAAATTAACCTCTGTTACAGAGCCCCTGCTTAGTTTTCGTAAATTAACAACAGAATATGACTTTTTGGAGCTGAGGTTATGTTAAAAAATGCACACATGTGCAGAAAATAATAGCCAGCTAAATGGGAAGCTTGTTAATGCTTCTCTTGCAGTTATGTTCCTAATTGCTTATTTTAAAGACAAAGTGAAGCTACATGTTTTCTGTTACCTTTGGTTGAATCAGCTGTATATTGCTGCCTATTTTGATATGTTTTTCTTCCTCCTTTCCCGACTGCTTCTTCACCTCCAAAATGACCCACCCCACCCTGTGCTGAGATCCCTTGAATTCCATCCAGTAAGCACCGCAAAATCTTCGGGACACTACTGAGGGGCAGAAGGCACGGCGTCTGGCTCCCCTGCATGTTACATTCCCGCAGCTGCCTTGCGGACTTCCAGAAGTTGCTAGCAGAGAAAAGAGGGCCAGACTGATGAACCAGTGCTAAGGGTCACCTTCTGCTTCTTGCACCCAAGCAAGTGCTGAAAACATGGTGCAGCAGGACAGCATTGTCCCCTCTCTGCAGTGACTGGGTGAAGCCAAAGCCAGGATCTTGCAGAGCTGGGAATATTTCTTTAGTACAGTTCCTTCTCAGGGCTGGTGTGCTGTTTTGCTCTAAGCCATCTGGCAAAAGAAGTTCTGCAGTTCCCAAGGAGTTCCTAAACCTATAGCTGTGACCTGCACAGGAGTGGGCTTGAGGCATGGCTCAGCTGTAGAGAATAGTGTTGTGTTCTTCTGTCACCTGTCTCTGTGAGACAGGGTGGTGGCTCCTTGCTCTAAGAGTTATTCCAAGTGCTGACTTCAATTTTGAGATTATCTTTCCTGTTATGACCAATTCTTGTCATCCTTCTGCATACAGAGATGTTCTTGCCCCTCCCAGCAGTAAACTCAGTACACAGGCTGCTCTTAGAATTGGTCCATCTGTTATTTGTCCCATGGATGTCAAAAGAAAGAGGCCAGGTATATAAATGGACAAGTACAAGTCTTGTACAGTGGCTGTTTGGAGTAAACTGAGGTAGATTCTGGAAATACATGTTAAAGAGTTTTCCCTGTGACCTTGTGAAGCAAGTAGGGGAAAATGCATTTGAAAGTTAGAAACAGGCTAGGAGAGAACAGAACAGAGTATAAATAGATTTATGGCAGTGTCAGTGAGTGAAGATGGAAGACAAAGTGCTGTTACAATTGCTGTTCTCAAAATGAAAGCTGTATGGCAGAGCTGTGCTGGCCATCTCAGCATGGTGAAGCTGACAGCGCACAGTTCCTGGCAGCACCAGCTTGTAATCTGAAACCCAGAAGCATTGGAAAAGATAATTTACCCATCCTTGTGTATACTTCAGAGCTGGTTAAGCATGCAGGTGCCTAAATTAATCCATATGTTGATATTAAGACTTAATGAATCCAACTGTTTCTATTTAATCTGTTATAATGGAGGTTTCTTAATATGCTTGTATTGCAACTGGTTTCCAGCTCTGTCTCATGAATCTGTGGCTCCACAGTGAAACACAAACTAGTTTACAGCACAGCAGCCACTCCTGAACTATGCCTTGAAGTCACATTGTGAGCGTGCAGAACTCTATCAGCTCAGTAATTCCAAGGAAGGATTGTAATGATACTGCAAACAGGATCATTGCCAGTGAGTAACAGTCTTAATGCAAAGAGCCCCAAACCTTTGGTTTCATTTCGTTATAAAATCTTTAAAGACTGAGCTCTATGTCTATGTCTGTCTGTCTTCAATGATCATTTCAGTAAGGGGAAGAAGTCCTGAGTCTTCTGTGGACCACTGGAATTTACCAGCACATGCATTTTAGGTACATATTTGAGGAGCAGCTCTTCAGCTTGTGTGAAATGTCAGAATATGAAAGGCAGTTTCCCTTATCTGCTTGTCTCTCAAGACTCTTTTCAATATCTAGCTGTAATAGAAAGAAAAAAAAAGTTGGGAGGAAGGAAATGTGTTCGGGCTGTGATTGCTTCCCACCTTTTTGAGGGACTTGTATGTGCCACTGGTGATGAGGTAGCAAATGCATTTAGATTTTACTGTGTATTATGTTCTCTCTGCACTGAAGTAAATAACAGGGGTGGTAGAGAGCCAGGAACCTGTATGTTGCTACTGTTCTTGCAATATTTCTGAACTGTGCTCTTAGCTTGAGCCAAAGGACACTCTTATTTCCCACTTGATGAACTTGGTCACTGAGATTCGTGGAAACTCATCGGCCCAGCTCTGGAAATTCAGGAGAGAGGTGCTCACGAACAGCAGAGGGTACAGGGTACAGTGGAGATCTTTTCACAGGAGGCACATTTCAGCCAGAACACTCAAGGGAAAGGTAGCAATGAGTGAATGTTTGTCCATTTGGTTGAAGGAGAAATGAGAGAAAGGATGGAATTTTACAATTGCCCTTTTGACTAAGATTTCTTTAATGATTCAAGTCTCATCTCTGCTGTACTGACAGAATGGGATTAAAAAGAAGGTGGGTGGAGAGAGAGGAGGAAGGCATACTGAGTAGATTTTAAGGAGGCCAGCTTTGAAGTTTCGAACATTGCAAGCACCTATAAGTACACATATAAAAGCATTGAGCAATTAATTTATAACATTGATAGGTTGCATTTTTTCTGCTGAGTTTTGCTACTGAAGTGAGTAGTTGCACTTGAGTCATTTCATAGCGTGTCAGTAATAGCAAATAATGCAATATGAGTATTGATGTCATGTGTGTTATTGAAGACTTCAGAGCAGTGATGAAAAATTAAACACAAAAACACATCCAGAGGTCATTCAGTCACACCAGAGCTTCCCTGTAGTAAGCAAATGGTGCAGCTGGTGAAGAGATGGTGCAAGGCTGTGCCGGTTTGTACCTTTCTGTGAACACTGGGGCTGTGCAGGATAAGCAGGAACTCCATTCAGTGTCCGCTGCCTGGAGCCCTGGAGGGAAATAGAATGGAAACAGTTCACTCTGAGCAAAAACTGAGGGAATAAGGCTGCAGTTGGCTCCCTGCCAGCAGCTGCTGAGTGTGATTGGGATCATTTTATGAGATTTTCATGATGTTGGTACAACTGAACCAGTGTAGTTCTGAGATTCGTAGGATTTGTTCCCCATTACTCACTAAAGGAGAATTGCAATCAAAGCAAGTCAGGTGTTCCTTAAGAAATGTGGGACTCCACTCACAGAGCTGAAGTAAGATAAAAACCACGAGAGCTCAACACTCTTCAGTGGGATGCCAAATCTCAAAGTGTAAAATTAGATCATTAGATTCAGACAGTGGTTTATGACCTAATAAAAACACTAATGTGCTTTGGTGCAGCAGAAGCAAAGGGCGTGGGACAGACCCTACATCTCGTGTGGAGCAACACATAAAAGATGGGGTGAATTGTAGAGTGTAGCAGATGAGAAGTTCACAGAGGCAGTCAGGAGCTGTGGACTTTACAAAGTGCAGCTGAAAGGGCCAGGTAGATTTCCCTGCATTGAAGAGAAGAGATACAGTGTGCTTGGCTAGCTAGTGACTGAATATTCAGTGTATTTTTGTTCCCAGTCTTTCATTTGCTTCATGTCAATGTCAGCTCTGTCAGCTGCTGTAAAAATATTTTTAACTGGAGAGATGATCACCAGTGAGGTGGTATCTGTGCTTCTGATATTATAAACTGCTAGTATTAATAATCTTTGGCTGCTTTAACATCTTTTATATCATAACATAGGCAGGGGAGGGGCATCATTCTGTAACAGAATAATTCCAGGAAAAAGTTTTAAGTACTTTAAAAGTATTCATTTAATTACTTTTTTGATTAAGTTTGAGATAAGGTTAAATGAAGATAATTAAACAGTTGTTTCCAAGCCCAAATTCAGGTCTGTTTGTCAGTGAACTAAAATGTATGTGGTTGTCTTGATCTAGTTTTCTTTTCTAGCTATCCAAAGACTGTCTCTTCATGGCTCTATATTCCAAGGGACATATACAGAGGATATTCAGAGTAGAAGATACATTGTAAGGGCACTTGAACAATGTTTCCCTCTCTCCTCAAGCTGACTGTAATCATGTGAAGTGCTGAGAGACTGCTGAGATTGAACCAGAGTCAAGTAAGTATGCTTGGATAGTTAACGTGCTTGCTGTGTTCATTAATGGCAGATAAGCCAATCAAGAATAAAAAATCCTTCTCTGTATTATTTCCCTCTAGGAAAGAAAATGGAAATAAAGCACTAAGTTTATATGGAGAGGTTATAAGTAGAAACTGCAGAAAATTAATTACAAAGGATTTTATTTTACTCTAAACTTTTTCCTTATTAATCTCTAAAAATTCTATTAATACAAAAGGTTTTTTTTGTTGTCAAAACATTTTGTAGAAATGTTTTGACAAGATTTTTCATTCTTACTTGCTGTACAGTTTGCAAACACTTTTAAGCTTTCTTTTTTATCATCAGAGTGAAGGCTGATTTTTTTTTTTCCTGGAAGGTAAGAGGAGAACATCTTCCATCAAAAGTACAGTCTGTTTGCTATAAGGCAGAGAAATAAAATATCTGCAAGCTATCTCACTTCTTAATAATCATTCAGAAAGACAGGACTGATATTTTAAGGCCAAGGGTAAACATTTGGAGAAAGTTCAGTTGAGTAAAACTATAAACACCTGATTGGAATTACTGCATGAACAATTCAGTAGCAGAATTTTCCATCATAGAGGCAATGCCTTAATTTTTTGTAACGTGCCTAAAACATTTGTGTTGCATCTTTATAAGTGAGCTGAGTCCTTAGTCTCCCATGAAAGTTATGGTATTTGCCTCCTTACAAGGAGATTCCTAAAATCTTATTAACTAGGCTATGTAAACTTTTTATTTCAGTGCAGATCAATCCCATACAAGGGAAGATGACCAAGTCTTCTGTCCAGTGTGCTCTGTGATTGAATAGATGAGATATGGCTCAGGGAATCATGAGCTCTAACTTGATTTTACTTCTGTCATATGACAAGCAACTTGGCAAGTCTGTTGATTTGGGGTTTTTTACCTCACTAGAAAGGTAGGATTGATGCTTCTCTTGTTGTCTGCATCCTAGGGAAATATCTCAGTTTGTCGATGGGTATCTGTGGAAGGTTTGAACCACAGGCATGTATTTTTTAGGGTTCATCCCCGAGGTCAGCTTGATGTATTTGGGCCGGTTATATGCAAGCAGAATTTCCTTTGAGGACTATTTTATGTATAAATTTTCTCTTTGCATAATGCTAGTTTAATTTATGGTAATTGCCTCTACCCTTGCCCACTTTGCTAGTACTTTTCCAGCAGACAAGTACTAGAACAGGACCCTGAAACCACAGCCTGGCTTTAAGAGCTGGTGTTTGGCTCTACTTACTGTTCAAAACAGCATGTCAAGTCAAAGTCAAAGAGAGAGTCTTCTGGATTAAAACGGGGGGAGCTCTGTGGTCTGCCAGGGAGAATGTCTGGTGAGTGCAGTGTGATCCTGATGTCTTTCCACGGCATGATGTTATCCTGCCTGACATTATCCTATTAGGTACATGATGTGAAATGGCATCATGTTGCATGTGATAAAACCATGTTGCATTTAAAAGCTAGAATGGCAATGACAAAGCCAAACAGGCTAACAATAACTTCCTTGAAAGCCAACAAATAAAATAACAGTCTTCTAATCTAACTATGGGTCTTCCCATTCAGTTGAAGTTAATATAATTTCATGCAGGCTTAGCTTTTTACCATTACATGTACCTTCACGCCCACACACAGTTTATTTCTGGTTCTGCCTATGAATTCTTAATGTTCAAGGTTTAATAGGAAATGCACTGGCTGAGTCAATTAGTGCTGCAGCTACTACTACTTATTTTAGCCCAACTGTAGCTGTTATAAAAGAAAATGTCATAACCTTCACAGCTGTCTCCTGTATCCATCATTAATAAAACAGGACTGCAAGTTTATCTGATCTGCCAACCTTCCTGTGTCTTAGCAAAACACACCTGAATTTGATATTGCTTCTTAAAAAAAAATCAGAATTATTTTGCCATCCAGCCCTTCTCCAGGCTATTGCAGCCATCAGCATGTCCAGACCCTGCCTTGGTCCATCACGAATGGAGAGGTTCTGAGTTGGACTCGTATGAAATTATCACTGACATTAGGGGAAGAGGAAGGCTGGCCTGTGCTTTTGTACTACAGGTGAATGTCCCAAGGATTTTCCTGTGTGTAAACTGCCACATTCTACCTATTTGCAGCTTTCAGGATGAACTCCTTAGGAACTGATCCTTTATCCATTAATGGCACAAGCAGAGCACTTTTTTTTTTACAGTGTGTATGTCTTTATTGAGCTGTTTCTCAGTTTATCATTTGCAGGTGTCATGTAATTAAAGTTTAGTCTAGCCTAAGGATTTTTTAATGGTACTTTTCCCATTCAAACCATCTCAGGGTACTTCATGGGATTGGAGAATGATTATATAGGCAATTAACTCGGTCATTATGCTCTCAGCAATAGTTCACACACAGCTTTTTACATTACGACCTGAATTTTATAGATGAAACTAATGTTAGTCTAGACATCAGGGTCATTCACTCCTCTCTTCAAAGAAGCCCTGTGGGACATTTAAGCTTCTACTTAGAGGCCAATAGAGGGTCTGGCTTTATGATTGCTATTAGCAGAGAACAGCAGCTGGACTTGCCTAGACAGTAGATGCTGCAGTGTCAACAGCTGGTTATAAAAACATATCCTGATCCCCTCCAAAGCCCATGATCTGCTCCCCCAAAAGGAAGAAAGTCAGTGAGCAGGACTGCAATGATGTGTCTCAGTTTGTAATTGCTTGGAATTGTGCTGTTGGCTCTCTTGGACAGTGTTATAGCTCCAGATGTCCTGAAAGTCCTTTGCTGTTCTTTGATGATGAGTATTCATCTGTGATATTGTGATTTTTAGGCCCAGAATTTTGGCCAATAGATTATGCCCATCAGTCACACATGGTAGTTAATGAATCATTCCCATAAAAAGCCTTCTATGAGAGGCTGTCTCGGTGAAAGACAGTCTTGAATTATATGTGAGGAGCTTATTTGTGTGATTGACTTTCTGTTTCAAGAATGGCATAACCATGAAAGGTCCCTTTCAGTCTGAGAGTCCAGAGCAAGGACTCCAATGGGCCAGATCCTGCTTGCTCTGAGAGTAGGATGCTGATGTCCTGATTGACAGATGATGTAACTTAGTGTAAGAACAGAACTGCTCTGTGGCCACGTGGGCTTAAGGATTTCATTTGGGGTAAGGTACAGGCTAATGAGGTCTGTACACTTGGGTGACCCTCACTGAAGGAAGGGAACACCATCAGTAGGACATCAGTCCCAGTCACAATTAATAAAACTCTTCCACATATTAGAGATGTCCTTTTCTCATCTTCCCCATGACAGTGAATGAAGAACAAGGAGAGGGACAAAATAAATATTTTCTGAAGAGAGGGACACATCTGGAAGGAATGTAGGTTCCTGCTGACTGGTGAGGAAAAGAAAAAAAATTAATTGTGAAATGTGTTTCAAGAGCAGACAGCTCTGGAGCGGGAAAAAAGGTCAAAACCAAAAAGAGTGGATGTCTGTCCAAGAAGGGGTAGGCTTCGGTTTCCTGTAAGCAAGCAGAGATGGAGAGAGAACAAACCAAGCATCTTCTCAGCAGTGGACAATTTCTTTCATTTTTTAGGGAAGAGATGTAAAAGTCACTGTAGCTGTGCAAGTTAGAAGGGAATTTACAGCTGTTGTAAACACTCACTGGGCCTAGCTAAGATGATTTTCTACTGCATGTCTATAAACAGTGTGAAGATTTGATAGTATTTCTGGCTGTGGCTTTGCAGCAGCAGGAACCACAGGACAAAATATATCTGCTGTGATTTGTGACTTGTAAAAAAAACATTGATTTCCCTGCAGTTTATATACAATTTCATGGCATTCATTCATACTTTGTGCTTTGCGGCACCTCCTCTGTTTTGTGCCTTGTCTCAGATGTTCATAGGCAATAGTTTTTTTTGCATTCCCATGTAAATGAACCTGTTCTTCAAAACATAGATCATTGACACAGTCCTTTCCAAACAGAGTCCAAACTGGGTTTGTCAGCTGGAAGGTGATTGCTTTGATGATCTCTGTGATCTGGCTATAAATTGGAAGTGCCTGATGAAAATCAGTATAGTTTAGAAGAGCTGGCATGTAAGCAGTGCTTTCATAAGAGAGGATTTTTTGACAGCAGCATTAGGCTGTGAGATTTCTCTGAATGTGTGGATCTGGTACTTGTCTGAGAATTACCAGTGTGGCAGCTCTTGGTAAAACTCTGTGTGTCGCCAGGTGCACTAACACATGAATGGAACATTATTTAAACCTCAACAGCCCTTAAAATGGGAAAAAACAGCCCACAACCCTCTGGATTGCACTTGATATTCTCACAGATGAAAGTGGATTTGTTTTCAAATACTGTCTGAAGTCATGATGCAGCTACCAATGTCCAGCTAGCACCAGCTCATTTTAGTGTGGATATTTTTGATAATTTTTTCAGGCATTTTCTTATGTTAAAATATTCTGCCAGAGACTTCTCTTGCCTCATGATTTTTGAAGTGATGTTATCCCCATGCTTGTTTTTAATAGCCATTTGGCATCTGACAGCACATGTTTTCTTATATATTATCTTCCATTCTGTATGCACTACGGTTTGTTTATTTTGTTACTATTTATAGGAGGGTCTCCCACAAGGCTGTGGGCACTGGTAATGATTTTTGAGAACAGAAATATCCTTGGAGAAATTTCATAAATGGAAAATAACACAGATGATAAACAAATGCAATGAGAGAGCATATATTATAAACTGGCTTTTTATGCCCACATCACTCAGAGGAACCTGTCAGTCCAGAGCTGAACTATTATGGGTCTGTCTCAAGGAATATATGCTTTATCCTCCAAATATGATTATTTCTCCTGCCAAAAGAAAATGCCAGTAGACCTACATTTCTTAGGAAATCTAAGTAGTTCTAATACAGAAAACATGGAAATCTCAGTAATTTACATGCAACCATCATTGTTTTAAGTGCTTTCCATAAAGGACCTCATAATCTATAACGCTTTAAAAGATCATAGAGGAGGAATTAATATGTTTGCTAGGAAGAGATGAAGCCAGTCATTTTTAAAGCATTGTAGATATTGTATATGAGGAATAGTTATAATCATTGATGAAAAATATTACATTAAAATGCTGTTGTGATTCCAGCGTAATAATAGCAGTTTTGTGCATAGCCTGTCCTAAAACACTGGCAGTATTTGAATTCAAGACCAATCGCTCACCTGGCCCCAGATGACAGAAGTCAGCCCTCTTCAGTTACCCTGGCAGTGTGCTGGAAGGTTTAGCAAAGCAAATGCCTCTTTTATTGAGGCTCAGCTTTCAAAACTTTTGTCATGTACCTGTCCATAAAGAGAACAAGCAGGCAAAGAGCTTCAAGGATCTCTCGCTCCTTTTTAACTTTCTCCTGTGGCTGGTTCATAGGGACCCCATAGCCAGAAGTGCTGGGACATGCTTTTATGCTCAGAACAGAGATGTTTTTTTGTGCTGCCTTCTCAGAACACAGGCAATCCCCTATGTAGCTCTTAAATTCTTAATCTGCAGGGCCTGTATTTGTGTGAGCAGACAATGTGTTTGCAGTGCAAATGAAGGAGGGCTGAACAGACATCTGCTTGACTTTTAATAATTGCTTACATTTCCAAATATGTTAGTTCTAAAATATCCAATCTGTACCCAAATCTCACACTAGGCATTCAGAAACCTAATTATAGAGTAAAGCAAAACATTTAGATTAGGAACAGATGCCTCATGCTAGGCACCTAATTTTGAGTGTGCTTCTTTTCTTGCTTTAAGAGGGCAACTGAGCTGTGTGAGTCACTGTAGTCTTCAGTTCAGGTGTTGGGGCATTATCTCCGGACACAGCCTTCTTTCTTTCCAAGCCAAACAAAATGCTAATGGCAACTAACTAGTAACAATGGGCCAATCTATGTTTAAGGTAGGTCTTTTCCATCATAAAGCTGTAGGCCTACAGTTCTTCTATGTTAAAGATAGCTCAAGAACACAGGGTGAATATTTCATCTGGAATAAATGGAACTTTGTCCAAATGAATTCACAAGAGTGATATATAACAGCTTCCTCAGCTCTTCAGCACTTTTCTGTCCTGTTCTGTCAATATTCAGATAGAGACACACAATTATTTTAGCTGCAGGTTGCATCTCCATTCGGCTGTATGCAGTAGACAGTTGTTTTTTCAAGTTATCACTGTGAATTTGCCCAGGCTTTTATGTAAGCATGAAAATGTGGACTGGTGCTTGTAAACAGTTTCAATACTTTAGGTACCTTGTGTTTATGCTAAGGTAAAGCATGAGCAATAAACTGTCTCTTCCCAAGATAAGGAAGTGGGGTTTTTTATTTCCAAACATGAAAGCCAGCATGAAGAAAACCACTTTTTACAACTTTTGTAATTAGATCAAATTTTTCTGTTTCATTGGTGCTGACTGAGATCAAATGTCATGATATTGGTGGGAACTTTTTCAGATAAGATATACACAGTTTTCATTACCAATGTCTGTTAGAAAACTCCTGATCAAAGCTTAGTAGGAATTGTGATTGGGCATGTATCTGTGGAGATAGATATGGTGTTGAGCAGACTACCAAATGCAGTTAATGATCACCTCCACCAAGTTCCTCATACAGAGGGACGCCTAGCAAGAGGTGATCAACAACTCCCAAACATATTTATGTTATTTCTGGCTTTTATCATGTGCATTCCAATAACAAATATTTTTCATTTCTTTCACCTGAAACACAATTTTAACTGCAAAAGAAACAGGATTTTCCTGACCATGGATCGGTCACTTTCCAATATTGCATGCACCCACATTTTTACTAAACAGAATGATTACAGCCTAAAATCTGCAGCTTTTCTAGAACTGGGAAAGGGGTTAAATCCTGTTAATTAAAAGAGAAATCTGAGATAACTAACAATTTAGAAGTTATTTGTATGGTTTTTTTTGCTGTTTGGATGCTCAATGTATGCTCTCAATTATAACAGTCAATAGAGAAGAGCAAATGTTGTGCTGATAAAAACTGGTGAAGCTGTGTTGAAGTCAGTCCAAGTCTGTCCATTTGCAAGAGTGTTTCACTTCTTTGGACTCACTAAAAGAGATTTTTCCCTTTTGTATGTATAATCAGAATGTTGGAAAAACCCTAAAGAAGATGAACAACAGATTTGATTCAAAACAGTAAGGAATGAGGGGTGATTTCTTAAAAAAAGCAAATATTTGCTCTGGTCTGTAAAGGAAGGAGGACTCCAAATATTCCTGTATTTTATGCCTCTCCCAGTCTTGTTAGAAAATTCTGGTGCATTTTTATGGCAACAGAGCTCTGATGCTGCCAATGCTGCAGAGCCTGGTGATGAATAGTACCTGTCATTTTACCTAGCAGTTTTTTCAGCAATATTTAGCTAAGTCTTGTAGAAATAACTTTAAAGGATTATTTTGAGTTCAAGGTGACATTCTGCTTTGATAGTGTCTTTTTCCTGCTTGTAGTTAGTTTGACTGGTTGGGAGCGTTAGGGGCAAGGTGTAAAAGCTAATTCGCTCTGCTCTCTGCCTCTTTTTCATTAGAGGGAGCACTGTCTTCCTGGAGCTTTCTCTTTCCCTTTTTTCCTGGATTCACCACTTTGAGTGAACTCTAAACATTTGATTTCACATGTCTCCATCACAGCAGAGCTTAGGAACTTTGCTTTGCTGGACACTTGAATATCATGTGGGAAGTGGTAACACCTATGCATGTTTATGGTGTTTGTTCTGCAAACAAGTCACATGTTCTGGAGAGCCATGGCTAGATTGGTTGTTTCTAAGGACCTTTTCCACATTACTCCTCAGTTTCTTTCTCTTCTGTCTCCCTTCTCTAGAGGCTCCTTTTCAAGTATGTGCAGAGAGCCTGAACAGCAGCACTGGCTTATAAAACCCTGCTTATTCCGCATCAGAGGCTTCAAATTTGGCTGTGGGCTCTAGACAAACTGGCACAGAGTTTGTATTCTCTTTCAAAACCTGCTAGGTGTCTTGGTGGAAACACAATTTTGTCAGTAGTAAAACATATTCTCCCAGCATCCAGGGCTTGTTCTCTGTATTGATTTTTTCCCCCAGTTTGGAAGTCTTCTAATCAAAAGAAGAACAAGATTGTACTTTTGTGCTTATTACTTCTACTATCCTCCTGGTGCCACATATAATAACTTCCCCTATAATAAAATTAACTTAAATAGTGCATTTCAGTTTATAAAGATATTTTCCAGCAAGCTAGGTGTCTATTATCACACACAAGAATAAAATAAAAATAAAAATAAACTCTCTCCAGTTCAGCTAGGATTTATGTATCAGCCACATTGTTTCTCTAGTGGTGGATCTTTGACTAATTGAAATCTCTGTCACAAGAAAGAGCTTTCCTTAGCCTGGGCTATGTTAGAGAGCCCAGGAAGCCTGAGGCAGGGTCAAATGTGAACACAATAGCTGGAAAGTTTTGAGGGCTAACAGAAACCCTTTCTTCTTTATCCAAAAGGCTCAGACAATTTTTATTCTCTTCTTAATAAGCATTGTGGTTATTTTTGTGGAATCAAAGCTGTTTCTGTGTAGGGAGATAAAAGGGTAGGTGGGGCAAATCATCTTCCTTTGCAAATCCTCTGTGATGGCTGTGTGGCAAACCTCTCTTCCTGATGCTTTCTGGGAAATTCTTGGTGTTCTCTAAGTAATTTTTAAAGCTCTTGAGTTCCTCCACACTGAGTGAGAGAAGCCGGTACCTAGAGGAAAACATGTTCTCCTTCTTGCTGCTCTAATTTGGGATCTGATGTAGGTTCCTCTTGTTAATGGTGGATCTGAACCTAATCTCTGCATCTCTTGGAGCCTCAAAAGCCTTTCATACTTCCTCAGTTTTCTTATATTCAGTGATTGATAGCTGAAAACTTATTAATTCTTGTGAAACTCTTGTTTACATGGAAGGTTTCACCAGCACAATTTTTATGAAGGACTTACTCAATGATTAAAAGGCTCTTTAAGAAGTGATTAGTCAACTGCCACAGGTTTTCCAATGCATCAATACCATGATTCTCATCAGGAGTCTTGCTTTTAATGTTCTGTGTTGCTCCTGGAGGAATCAGCCTCTCCTCTTGGGTGAAGCACCATGCTCAGAGGAGCTCAAGTGGACAAGGCAGTTGCCAAGAGCTTTGTAGCTGACTCAGACTTCTCCACTCCTGGCTTGTTTTGAAGCAACATCTTCCTGTCATCCTAACTGAAAAATCAGGGATTTCTTTCTTATGTTGTAATGTAAGATGAATTCCTGGCTCAATATTTTCATGGTATTGAAGCTGGACAGCTTAACACATCCAAACAGAAAAATTTGGAAATTGTATGTAACAGTTTGCTTGTGTATTTTCATTCTATTTTGAAACCCAACCAGATTTCAAAATGTTAGAATTTTCTGGGGAGCTGAAGGTCTGAATTTTGATTAGTTCTGATGCAGAGAGCATCTGTGGCTTGGTGTGTTCTGCGGGTGCTGCTGGATTATCCCTGTAACTCTGTACCCCAGTTGTAACATTGATAGCTCTGCTCAGTGCTCAGGCAGGTTCTGTCTTGCAAATGCAGCCAGGCTGTTTTCAGCTGAAGTAATCACATACAGAAGTTCATCATCATTTTTAATAAAAAGAGAATGGAAGTTTGACAAGTTAAAAAATGATTCATTTACAGTTTCTCTCAGAAGCTTCCCAGTATCAACAAAGGAGATAGGAAAGAAAATACTTCACTCATTTTAATGGGATTACAGATTCTCCTGAGAATCTGGGGTTAAACTTGCAAAAAGAAACTTAAATTGTGAATTTATATTTTATCATTTTTTTCCAGAGAAAAAACATCATGCCATAGTCTGTGCTCTATGCTGTATTCTATGTATGAAAAATCAGCAAATGGGCAGTAAACAACAAAAAATGTTGATCTCTGGACTGATGTTTTGTCCCTCATGCTGTAGTGTGCCTTTTGTTCCCTGAGACAGGCAGGCTCACTGACACAGGTACTGTGGGCCAGGGACATGGAGAGCTGTGCTAATAGTCTGTTCAAATGGAAAACAAACACCTTGGAGGTGGATGTGTCTTTTATCCCTGGCCTGACATGCTGGGTTGCACACTGTAGCATCTCTCAGGTATGCTCCAATGTTGCACTGATGCTGTAATCTGCTGCTTTTCTCAGAATCACTTCTGTTTAGCTGGAAAACTGCAACTGGTCACCAGGGAGGCTGCTGGGCTGCTGTGATCCATCCTTTCCTCTTTGCTGTGTCAGACATTGGTAAAGAGTTTATCATTTAGTGCAAAAGGTGGGCGTCCCCCATGGCCTGTCGAGGGCTCTGCTTGTGTTTCTGGTGCTAAATGTTCCCAGATCCAAAGACAGCAGGACTCACCTGGCTGCTTGTTCCTTTGTGCTGGATGGAGGGAAGGCAGTGCAGTCAGACAGGAGACCTTCTGTCTCGTTCTCCTGAGGATCCCAGAAACAAGTGACACACTCCTTTTGGGACACGAGGAGATTCACAACACTGCAGTCATAAAAAGAGAAACTATGTTTTGGTAGCTAGCCTAACCAAATTTGAGTTTGGTTTGTTTTAGCTTAGGTTGGTAACTATGTGTCACCATTCTGGGGCTGAGATGAACTCAGTAAGCAGCTGAGCAGGGACCTGCAAGACTGAATAAACCAGCTCATTTAAAAGCTCTGCACTGTGCTGTAAATCAAAAACATGCTCAGCTGCCTGTTTGTTCTGGATCCTGACTGGCTGGCTTATAATACCAGAATCGTAAGCCTGTTTTGTTTTGATTCTGCAGAGGGTGAAAAAGAGAGGCAACAGGAGGAGGCAGGAACTGTTTGTTATTTATGACCATATGTCATTGTACTAACTATGCAGAAATCAGAACAGTGACTTCAGAAGGAAACTCACTGAAAAGATTTGAAAAGGATTTAATTAATTCCTCCCTCCCTCTGTTTTATCTCTGTCTGGAAAGAGCTAGCCTGTGTGGCTTTTATATGGCTCTGTGCAGGATCAGGTGCCAAGCTGTGGTAATTAAAATTGGGAGTGAGGAGGATGTGGTAAGACAAAAAGCCATTTTTCTTGGCATGCATCTCTGTTACAGTATTATAAAAATAATTTGCTCACAATTTCTTCCAATTTTTCAAAGCTTCAAAATCCCCTTCAAACCACATCCTCACAAGGGGAGAGAAAAAAAAGGCAAAGTTTCACACATTAATTATCTTCTTGAAACTTGCACATCATTTCAGAGTCTGTTCTCATTATAGCCAGTTTTAAGATGATGTGGCTTCAATAAGGTGTAAATCTAGAGATTCTGAAGGGGGAGTGTTGGTAGTATGAGGTGTTCACATCTGTAATTGCCACACCCCTGCTGTGCAGGTTGTTCCAAAGAAAACTGTCCCTGAAAAGGTGGTAAGCTCAAATAATGTTGTTCCATAATCAATACAAAATAAGTGGGGAGAATTTGTGCCACTGTATGTCAAGAATTTGAAAGAAACAAAGATTTGTTCCTGAAGAGAAGTTCAAGCTGAAATGATACAGGATAAATCAAACAACTGCAGAAGCACTTACCTGCACTATGTAATGTCTCTTAAAACAGCTGTAATATGTTTCATTTTTGGTACTATTTGTGGACATTCTAAACAATAGTCACCATCATTGATCTTGAAGGGAGAAGAAAAAAGAGCCTATATATAAAAAAAGCATTAATAGTATACAAATATACCCTTTATACAATATCCCATCATAACCAGCTTTGCTATGTTTTATCTGTGGGAACCACTCCAAACTCTGAGTGTCAGTCTGACTTAAAAGCCCTTTGCTACACAATATAGCTAAAAAAAGCCAGATCAAGCTATTCTATGAAGAATTTCTTATTCTAGTGAGTAAAAGTCTGCTGAGTATGTGAAAGGGTAGAAAAAGCAGTTTGGTCTTCTATCCTACTAATTTCCAGTCCACCATATGGGCATTTCAATGTAATAGCATTATAGGTAAGCAGGGGATTTGTCCTCCACATGTAGGGTGGCTGCTGTTTGCACAGTTTATGCAAAACTCCACATTTATTTAAAGGAAGAAGGATATCCTGGTTACATAGAGAGGGTAAATCTAGACATGTCTGAGGTGAAAGCATCAGCAGAAGTAGCTTAATTACCCCCAAATATTTTTGTCACATTCTGCACTCTTTCCTAAAAAATGGTTTACAAGAAGGGGTTCTTCAGATGCTAAATAGATTGTAATATTTAAAGTCACATGAAATTTGTCACAGCTTCGACACCATAATGAGTTATTCAGAAAGCACAATCAAGTCATGTTTACAGTGCTTTTATTGGCATTCTGCTGTGAGTTACAAGGTGCTTGACAGCTTTTCTCTCCTCCAAGTTGTCCTTTTTCCTGTTTAATAAACACTGATCTGTGTCTTCAGCCAGCAGAGCTTAGTGTACTGTCGAAGCTACTGTGACAGCATCATTTTGCTTTATCTTGATGAGAAAATGTCCTTTGCAAGGAGTCCCAGGAATGCTCAGGAAGACAAACGGGAGACAATGGGTGCAGAGGTGAAGGGCAGAACTCCTGTGTGCTCAGCCCCTTGCTGGTGCTGATTCCCTCCAGGACTGCTCTATGCTTTGCTGCTTGTGAAGGGCAAGTGCTATAATTCAATGTATTAAATATATAAGTAAGTGGCTTTGCAGGATTAAAGTAGTTATTTAGCCATGTAGCAGGAGAGCCAAAATGTCACCCTGCCTTCCTCCTGGAGATGAATGTGTATCTGTAGAAGCTGTTGTTGGAAGAACATTGAGATCTCGCTGAGACGGTACGGGTGAAGTTTTTCCAGTTGGACTCTAGAGAAACAGAAAATATGTTTTCTGTTTCTGAGGCTACTGTAAATGGACCTTCTCAGTCTCTGACATGAAATAAAAGCTCCAGGGAGATTTATATGGGAATAAAGATCTATAGACATATTAAAATGTCCTCAGAGGCAAATCCCTACTCATGTATTTAATGGTTTTTGTTAACTGAACTCACTGTGTGTTCCCATCACCTCATCTTAACAGGTATCGCAGAACTTTGACCCATTCTGGTCACAAAGTCAAAGGCAAGGAAAAATGCAGTAAATGCCCTGAAAAATAAAGTGTGTTTTCTGAAGATATTTGCAATGAAGTTGTGCCTATTTTTCCTTATTTATAGCACTCTCTGATTTCTCTAAATGGGAAGTTTAGCTGTGTAGCCAGGGATGCATGTGCACCTTTTCATCTGATGTCTCACCCTAACTGATTGTCTCCAAGGTGTGTGGACTACCTTGGACTGGTGCCTGAAATGAATCAGATGTGACAGGAAGAGTGGACCAACACAGGTGTGCTGGTCACAAGCAGGTATTGTTCCTGGAAACACACCCACACATCGTCTTCATAGTGTGCACTTATTGCTGGTGTAAGCACAAGGCTGCCCCCAGTTGGTTTTTTCTCTGCCTGAGCAAACAGTGGGAGTGCTGGAGTACCAAAGAGGTGTAAGTCAAAGAACCGATATTTACATCGATGAAAGAAGAGTTTCTCAAATCAAGATCTAAAAAGAGTGAAAACAAAAACACACTCCAAACCTTACAGGCCATTAAGCATAGTAGGAGAGCAGTTCATTGAGGAACAGTTCATCCAGCAAACACATGCACTGTGTGCATTTGGCAGCAAATGAGAGAGAAATTGCTTCCCTTCATGCTACACCCCTCTCCCCTCTGCCTTACTTTTTAAAGCACAGGACCTGTGAAGAATGCCAGTGGTTTAGCAAGAAATAGTTCTGATCCACAGCAAATTAAAAAACTCAAAATATTTTCCATCATGTGTGGTAGAGATGGATGGAATACATGGGGTGATGCACTCTTGCTTCTCTGCCTCCTAAATCTACCAATCTGAGCATTCATTTTAAGATAAGCCCAATGATTTGTACAGAAACCTAAACACATGGGAACATGCTGTCCTGTGAAGTGACAGGCAGGAGATGAAATCCCCAGAACATGCCTTTGCAGAGAATGGTTCCTTGGTGCAATCTGACAGCTTCCTCAAACAGCAATTTGAAATATCACCAGAGGAGATACTGTCCTTTGCCTCCTCTACATGGGAAAAAAAAATTTAAAAAGCTTTATTTCCTTTCTACAGTGACACCTTGCTAGTTGTAAATATGAAATTTCCAAAGTCTGTAATTCACAGCTTTAAAAGCGTTTTCTCTGCGTTGTGTTGTCAGCTTTAGACAGGAAGGTGTGACATGCCAAGAACTGTCAAATGATGGTCAAAAGGCTTGTGAGTGAGAAATAGCTTTAAAGTGACCCAGGCAAGGCCAGGGGTCAGTCAGTTTCAGTCTTGAGCTGTCGTTACTTGATGAACTCTACACAATTGCTGTGTCTATCACCTGCAGTGACAGTCTCCTATTTGCTGAGAATTATTTACATAGAGGTTTCTGAATATGTAGCATTAGTTTCAGATTCTGTTTTTTGAAAGAAACCTTCTGCTATCCAGACCTTTCTGGATTCTCTTCTAAGCTTAGCTGAAAAGGAAGACACTGCTTTCTTGAAGAACTGTTGAAGATACCAGCATGTATTCAGCAACTGAAACACTTCTGCTCTGAGCTGTGCCTCTGCTGGATGTTACTGGTGCTGCAGAAAGCACTGCTGAATGGGACATGTACATGCACCTGCACTGTCACACCACAGGTCACTGTCCAGCACATCAACACCTCCACCTTTGGGGTCTAAATGGACCTAATATGTTCTATCATGTTCTATTCAACTGAGAGGAACAACTACTGCTGCCACTTAGTCAAATATTCTGGAAGGCATTAAACAAAGAAGTTTCCATCTTGCCCAGCAGCCCAATTCTCCATTGTCCAGCCAGCAGACAGTCAAAAATGCTGCAAGACTTCCTTTAGTGCCACACTGTGTAGTGTAGTGATCAGTGTGTGAGGAATGTTATTTATTAGATGAATCTACAGCTCATAGTTCAGGTTGCCTTGTGCTTGCTAGACACTGAAAGCAAGTTTCAGGAGATAAGAGACACCAGGGCCTCACACAGTTTGTGGAATCCTGCCATAATTCAAAGTTGCAGCATGGCTGATTCCCATTTATCCAGGTCCACAGGTTTCTTTTCTTTTTATCTCATTGTTCACAAGGGTGCAGAACTGTACATTTGAGAAACAATTTGAACTTGACTTTAGGCAAGACTTCCAGAAATAGACTTAATCATGTTATCCTGTACTGCTACCTTTCTGGATTCTTGTCCCCCTATTTTGTTTGGCTGGCAGTAGTTTTTTAGGGCAGAAATAAGTCACCTAGATGCTTCTTCAAGGTAAATAGGAATTAAAACCATAAGATTTTCAGGTATGCATATATGTTTAGAATATTTGGCCAGAAAGAAACAGTCTAAACACAGCAAGTGACAGATGCACTTTGTGTGGTCCTTCCAGTCCAAACCACTCTAGGATGCTACTAATGGCTTATGCAGTTATAACTGTTTATAACTGCATTTTGCTCGATTAATAACCAAGATTTGTGGAGATCACTAATCTTTTCCCTGTTTGGTGGGAGAGGAAAAGCTTTTCAGAGAGACAGCAGGTATTTTTGAAAGCAGAATGTACACATGGGTAAAGCTTTGCCTTCTTTTCAGAAATAACTGAAGCACTTTGGCTAATATTGAAAGCAGCACCAATATTAAACTAAAGCAACACATAAGGCCAAGGGAGATGTCAGGAACATCATTCCAGATAGTAGCTTTCTAGCTTAGCCCACATGCAGAAATCTTCAAGATGCTCTGGTACTAGAAAGCATCAGAAAAGGCCTACTTGTGTCCTGATTTTGCCAGCCTCCTTTCCTCTCTTCTGCACCTCTGCTTCTGCTCTTGTCAGATGCATCCAAGTTGCAGATTTACAAACCAGTGAGTTTCAGGGGTCAAGAGATTTTTTTAGACTCTTTGGGATTACATAGTATTAATAATCCACTTTGTTGTTTTAGTCCAATGAACCAGTGACCTTGTGAAGGAAAGGAGTGCTTAAAAAAAATAAAGCAAGCCCCCCCAACAAACCCAACCAAAACAACAAATCCCAAGGCATTGGCCTCTTTAGTACATTTGTAATATTTTATAACATCTAAACCATTAAGAATATAGTTAGGGAGTTTAAACAAGGATAGGATGGTGGAATACTTGCTAGTGAATTGCTTGGCTTTTGACCCTTAAAATTCAGATTGTTAAAGATAAAGATAAATTTAAAACAGGATCTCAGTTTAAAGGAACCTGTCAAGATACTTTCCCATCATCTGTAAAACATCTCCCCTCAGGCTGTTTGTTATATAACAATACTCTCAGGATCTTGAAATTAAAATCTGTTGTGACTTTGTTTTTGTTATTTTTAAATGCTTATTTCTCTCTGTTATTTCTCTGTTAATTTTTAAGTCAATTTGTTTATTGTAGGGTAGTAGAGAAAACAGCACCCTTGCTCTAGTGGGTTATATGATAAAGGAATTCTGATGAATAAGATTGAAAGGAAAACCTGGAGAAATAAAGAATGTGAAATCCTGTTTAAGAATGATGGAAAATTGGAAAAATTACATATTTTACATATATTTATAAATAATATATAATAATATATATATAATATATTAAGATATATCTGTATTATATAAATTCTGATTTTTTTGAGTGTGCAAACACATAAGTGAATTCATCAAAATATATCTTTCTGGTAATGCTGAAATTAATGCAACACGTGCTGCCAGTCTGCATTGTGTGTACTTGTACAGTTTGTGTGCCTGTGCTCACATAAAGTAATCCACCTAATAGAACCTGAGAAAGCTGGAACAAAATGTCCTCTCTCGTCTTTGTAATTTCTCTGTTAGCTTCACTGAAATTGGCAGGCTCCCTCCCAAACTCCTTCACTGCAGTCAGAACATATTACCTGTTGGGGGAAAAAAGAATCAAGCTGACTAATTCTGAGTGCAGTTTTAAGGATGCCATATGAAGAAGCTTATTTAACTTAGACATTATCAACAATACACAGAAGGGTGCAATGTCATTTTCAAAATAACAATTTCTCTTTGTTTTTGTGCATGCTTAGTTACCTTAAGTTCAGAAACACTCATATTATTTTGAAATCTTGCCCAGTGCATGCAGATATTTATATCTGAAGTGGTAGAAGAGCTTTAATTTGATTGGTGGCAAAGAAGGAAGGACACTCAGGCTGGATCAGGCTTGAATGTCTGTCAGACAAAGGGTGCAGGAGATTTAAGGGCAAGTGCATTGGCTTGTTTGACTGAAAGATAGAAAACAGAAGGAGCATTAGTTTTAAAATGTTGTTAGGAGTGCTTGTAAGGTGGTATTTCTATCTTACAGTGACTCCTGAAATGAATAGAGACAACTAAATTTTCGTGCGTAAACATTCTACCTTTCACATGTACAGTGATTTATTTAGTTTCTTAACTCGCTTTATCACTTCACTTTTTAAAATATTGAATCCAAATCAGATGTGGTGGACTCTTCCCAGTGACAACAATGTTTAGCTTAAACATCAGCCAAAGCAGTCAGCACTGGTCCCTGTTAGACTTTGCAACACTGATCCTAAAGGAACAGAGGCAGGAAGAGCCATAACCTGCGTGAGCAGCTCAGGAGGGGTGGGAGCTCTGGCGTTGTCACAGAGGAGCCCTGGGCAGGAATTCAGTCTTGTATTTGCACAGGTCCTGCAGCTTGTTCCACAATGTCGCTCTCAAACACTGACTTAATTTTTTAGTAAGTGTCCTCCAAAAAGTCGCAGAGCTGTAGCAGTGTTTGGATGGGCATTTTTTTATGTACAAAGTAGAAATTATGGTAATCACACTTTTTAACACCCATGAAAAGGAACCATGTCCTTCATTAGCTTCCATTAGAACTATCATGCTAGCTCAGATATTTTATTTTAGCAACGAGGTGGGGGGTTGAGTTATTTCTGCCTTTTTATTGGTATCCATACTAATTTTTCCCTGGTTCTCTCATTGTTTCACCGCTGGCCACAGCATGCTCATTGTTGCCTGCAGGTCAGTTTGCAAATGAGACAGCTGTTCCGAATTGGACACAGAGTGGACAGCATCTCCCTGGCAACTGGAGCTGCACAAAGGCTGCCTGCATGGCTCTGCCCAATACTTTTGTTTCTTCCCTCATTTTAGTAGCCACCACTCACATGGGAACAGACACTGCAGGACATAACACACAGATACATTAAGGAATGGAACCTAAGCAACAGCATATGTTCTCATTTCCTACACAGTGGGAGCCTGATAACCTTTCAAAACTTTTTTTAGTTGAAAAATGTATTCTTTTGTGCTCAAACACGTATGCATGTGGATGGGTTTTATTGTGTGTGTGAAATATTCTCCAGGCATGTGCCATCAGAGTGGGCTTGGCTTTAGTTATGTACAGCACTGAAGCCAGCACAGAGTACATGAGCTGCCTTGTTGAATAAGAGACCTTTACCCACAAGGATTATAATTTTGCTTTTGTAATTCTCTGTTAGAGAAAATTAGCAGTTGTTTTACTTGGCATAAACCGCTTTTGAATTATAGGAGACATCTCTCTTTCCTGCCATCAGCATCCCTCCCCACGATGCCAGCTCTTTCACTCACCAGTGAATCAGTGGCAAGTTAACACTTTTAAACATTCTCTCCTCACTGTGTGGACACTGACCAGACTGTAGGAAAGAGAAAATCTGAGGGCATGGTGTATAGTCTAGATATAAAAACTAGTTGTACCTGGAAAAATGTCTTAAAGGGCTGACTCTCCATTTGCTGTCAGTGAAGCAATCAGTGGATCTTCTCCACTCTGCCCCTAAACTTCCTTCTGGGAACTCTCAGTTGCAAGACTGGAGAGCAAATATGTAGAAATAAGTTACCATGGCTGTTACCAAAGCCTATGGTGGCTGCTCTTACAATTAACACCTTTCATCCTGTCAGTTCAATTCTCTCTTCTCATGGAGATTTGCCTTTTAGACACCCTTGAAAGCATTTTAGTTACTTTTTTTCATTAGTCTGTCTACACTAGATAGGTTGCCTGGCTTTGGCTGTAATTGCTGGCAGATGCCTCGTTAGCTTAGGAGTGAAACGTATACTACAGGAAAAGAACCCTGCCAAGAATCCTTACCCAATGACCCAGCCTCTGCTAATTGCTTGCTACAGCAAACAAGAGTTTCACTTGCCAGATACAGTGCTGAGTGGTGCAAAACCTGAAACAAAACCGTACTCATGCAAAAAGATATTTTTGGGGGACGTGGATAACAGCAAATGGAATGTCCGAGAGCACTGCCAGGACCCCTCACACCTCTTGCCTCGGGGTGCGATTACTCTTTTCCAGTGCAAGTGGGTGCTAATTACAGCTTTATGGCCTCTGGAGGGGCTGAGGAAAGCAGGGTCTTGTAGCTCTGCTGCCTGAGAGCGTATCTTTGCTCAGGACACAGGGCTTTTCTGTCGGGAAGAAGTAAGAAAATAGATTTCCCTGCAGTCATGAGGTCTCTGGCATGCCAGAAGGCATTGTATCGCTTTATTAGAGAAAGGGAAGAGAAAAGCAGCATGAGATGGATATGACTAATAACAGCGGGAGCCCTCAGGCCTGGGTTTTTGGTTCATTCTCCTTTTTTTGGTAGGTTGACTCTCCCTATGAAGGTTAACTAGGGAAAAAACCACTTCTCCACCAGAAGCTTTCTGGACAGAAACATTGCAGCCATGTCTCCTTGTTCTCTGAAGGCTGCAGAGCCGATTGTTTGGTTGAAAAACTTCGTGGAAAACCCAGGCAATTTTCCTTCTCTTCTTAGAATTTAGGATTTAAATCCCTTTAGAGTTGCTTCCATGTAGGAAATTAGCACATGTGGTACCGTGTACAATACAAAGGTACTATGTTGAAAACCTTAAATGAAAAGGCAGAGAAGAGAGCAATCTAATATAGGATTTTGAAAACCAACAGTTAATACAATGAAAATGCTTGGGAGAGAAATTTTAGTGGGAGACTTGAAAAATCTAGCTGGAAACACAAAACTGCCATTCATTTATGGAAGCTTTGGAAAGTGTCAGCAGAAGAGTAGAGAAGTAAAGTGGTGTCTGTGGCAACTGGGCTACCCCTACTCATGTATGGAACAGGCTAGTTGGTGTAATTAGGACTTTTTGGGAGAGGTGGATCAAGTTCTGTGGGTGCTGAAGGCTCCCCAGGTGTCAAAGACAATGGGTCAGGTAATTGCTGGCTAATACTAACCTATAAAAAAGCTCTTTATTTCCAAAGGCAGAGGAAGTGGGAGCGCCCTCAAACTGGCTGGCTCACGGGCTCCTTTCTGCTTACTGTGTGCTGAAAATGAAAGACTAATTATCTCTGAATGCCTACTTAGTGTTTCATCTGTCTTGTAGAAGTTTTAGGGACCTTTCTGTGAGCTGGTGTCAATATTTTTGTGGCAGTAGCTGTTGAGAGCTTGAGCTTCTGGGACCAGGGCTTGTTAAGGTGCAGTCCTGGCTCTTGCAGGTAGGCTGCTTGATAGTGCTATATCTTGGTGATTTCTCATTCCTCTGAGGTAGCAAAGCAAACGGTGGAAATAATTAATGTTTGATCCACATCTTCTGTCAGTCCTTGGCATATATCCATTAGGAAACAAGTTGTCCTGGCTGAATTCCCTAGTGAAAAGGAGGGGAGTACTTCATCATATTTCCTATCAGTGTATATCACAAAATCAGTCTGGCACTAATTGCACAGCAATGGTTGCAACAAAGCATCTCCTACTGTAGTGATGGGAGGAGAGAGAGGTGTCCCAAAGCAAGCCTGAAGTGCCTGGAGTTTCCTCCTAAGCCTAATTAGATTTAGAGGACCTTTTTGTTTGGAACAGGCTTTGGATATGATCCAAGAAGAGCAGCCTGAGGCAAGGATGATCAGTAAAGATAGATTCAGAGAGCTGGAGGAAAACAGTCCAGATCTTGCCTGTGCTACTCATTGTTAGAAGTTCCAGCTTGTGCAAATATTAAAGACTTCCTCAAATGCTACACTGAGTTTAATTTGTAATCTCTGGTGAAATATTTTTTCCACTGCTACTTTTAGGAGGAGAAACAATCAAGAAAAAGTTTTTCATGGGAATGCATGAATGCTATAATATCCCATGGGAAAAGCTCTCTGTTTCTACCTGCCTCCTTAATTTTTAAGAAACCTTTTCCACCTCTCCCTTATGGATAGGAGAAGCAGGGAGAAGGACTTTTAAAAAGGATCAGAGTTCTCAAACTTTAATAGTGCTCAAAGCAGAAGTCTCACAAGGCCCCAAGAAGACTATTTTAATAGGAAAAATTTGGTTTTGTATCTCCAAAATTGTTTATTAAGATCCTAGCAATTCCCTTGCTCCATGCCAGAGGAAATCTCTGTCAGCATTCAAAAATCTGATTAAAAGGCAGCACTCTCATTTTTACAATTTTCCATTGATTTACTTCCTAGTACCTGCCAGATCACATAATCCTGGTTATATGCTTCATCTTTCTGCTTCCCAGGGCTCTTGGTATTTCTCTTGAGCTTTTCTTCTTCCTTTTCAACCTTGTGTACATGTTCTGGTCAGTGAAACCAAAATTCATCTACTTTTCTTCTGGCTTCCCTGTTTCAGACATCAGTATCCTTGTCTTCAATGTTTTTCTTCCCCTCAGAATTCCAGAGGGACATAAGTTTTGTTTTACAATGTGACAATGTGCATGTTTTCCCCTGCTTATTTACTTTATTTCTGAAATCTCTGTGATTTCTTTTGCTAAGGAGTTAAAATATCCACAAAGAAAGAAGCAATCCTAAAACTTTATCTTTTGAAAATTAGAAAAAGAGAATTTAAAGCATCAGCTCTGTTCCTTCAGTTTCATGCTACATCATGGGAGGAAAACTAATCAAGTCAAATGATGTAACACGACATTCAGTCTCAATCCTGAAGAGTAAGAGCTTTGCAGTCCCTGGACGTGAAACTCCAAATTCTGGGCTTTTTTTTTAAATGATCAGGATAAATAACTACTTTAGTTTTTAGAGAATTCACCATCTAAGTGTGGAATCATACTCACATGAGATCTGTGAATGGAAGACACCTTGCTGTCTTCAGAGCAGTAATATGTGAGAGCATAAACAAAGACAAAAGAACTAAACCCTAAATCATTAAGATTAATCAGGTATCTGCAATAAGTGTAAATTACCTCAAAATGTTGCTACATCTGTATGGTTGTGGAAAAACATACTTGTTCAAAGAAAAACAAACAAAAATTATTGGGGATTTTTGAAGAAAAAAAACCAAACAATAGTCATAGCAAAATATTATAATCCTCTTTATTTGTTTTTAAGCAATTTTCTGGATTTTTTTCACCAGAAATACAATCTTACATAAAAGTAGTGTTTCTCCATTGAATTTCAGAAAGGTATCCTCCCCCTGAATCTAGCTGAACTGTGGTTTTCTCCTGTTTTCTTTCAGAATTGTTCTGCACATCTCACACTGTTTTCCTTAGGCAAACAAATAGCCAGGGAAGTTTCTCTAAGAGGTGTTCACAGGAGCAAACCTATTTTCCCCTCAATTGACTCAGTAATGAAAGGATGAAATCCGGGAAACATTTATTAGCTGCTGGTGAACTGGAGAGAGACAAGCACTTTGGTGTGGTCTCAAATCTTTATCAATTAGTAAACGCAGGAACAATACAAATCCTGTAGCAGCAGTGGTGCAGTTCACATAACCTGGCTTTCTGCAACCTAGACAAAATCCCTGCACCTTAGTTTGGAAAGAAGTGAAGTTTTAAAAAGCTATTACTGTTAAATCGATGCTATTGACAGAAGATCAGTCTTCTCAATAGTGTTAATAACTAATCAAAGCACATTACCAGCTGGCCGGTTTAAAAGCTATCTGAATGTGAAATTAAAGTTTGATTCCACTGGTGTAATATGATGTTGGTATTTGTCAGAGATAAATTGCAAACAGTGTTTCATTTGCTCGCAGGGTTGCTTACAGCAGTTTTGAGTTGGCATGCTCAGACAGGCAGGGAGAATGAGAAGATAAACTTGCAAAGTTTGCAGCTTGGTCAAGTGGTGTGGCTCTGCCTTTTGTCCCTTTTCTTGTTTGTGAAAGGTCAGTCAGCATAACAGCTGCCACAGTCTCAATCTTTTTAGGGTGCTGGACCAGCCCAGAAGCTGAGTGCTGGCACCAGCATAAATAATTGCTGTGCTGACAGCATCTGTCTGGAAAAAAAATACATGAACAATGGTAAAAGACAGCGTGTCTCAAAATCCAAGCTGAAATAATGAGGTGAACCTTGCCATTATTTGTTAAATATTTACCTTCCACTTGAATTTGAGGTACCCACAGCCCTTCTGAGACCTTATAAGATATCTCTTGGAAGATTTCTGGCAAAATTTTCACAGTCGGATGTTGTTCCTTCAGCTAGGGAGTCTGACTTTTCAAATAAAGAACTATTCTTTCCTCGACTCTTTCATGCACAGCTCTGATTTACCTGCATGCTCCAGGGGCTGGCTCCATGACAGCTGTGGCAGCACTGCATCCCACACAGGAGCCTGCAGGGCTGCTGCCTCCCCTCCACCCACAGCCTGTCCACAGCCCCTTGCAGCCATTCTCTGCTGGCCCGAGCAGCCTTCTGGCCATCACACACCCTCTGGGCATGCTATTCGTTTTCCTTTGTTTATCCATCCCTCTGCCAGGGTAATCCCGAGATTAGGGTACATGAGAACATATGTTCAGTGCTACTGTATAGAAATTGGAGGTACTGGTGCGAGGCTGTTACCTCAGAGAAATACCAGTCCTTTCATTTAGGATCCAAACCCTGGATCTAGGCATTCTATTCTTCTGCCTGGAAGAGAGAAATGCAGAGCATTGATGCCAGAGATTAGGGTACACGATGTCCTATGTTTCTATTTTCTTCCTTGCCGTTTCCCAGCTCTGGTGTTCGCTGCCGAGTAAGTGAAGGTAAAGGCACTATCCTTCTCAGCTTATTGAACAGCACATCTGGAGTTCATTAGCATCCAAATACCTTTAAGGCAATTGTCTCCTTGGTCACACTGCTCCAGAGCTCACAGGATGAAAGTACCAAAAGTTTGGAAATAATGGGTTGTGTTGTTGCTGAAGGGAATATCTGATTAGTGGAGTCTTGCCCATATACTGTATGGAGGAAATACAAAAATGCAAAGGGATTTTCTCTTTATTATTCATGTGTACTCACATTTTAAAAACACTCATAATTAGGCCAACGTTTCTTCAAAACATGAGGCAGTTTATTCATAGTCTTCCTGTGTTTCACAGAGCATTGATTTTTATGTAAGTAATTAAGAAAGAGGTTATGAACTCTAATAATTGCTAGGCTGGTCTCTTTTAAGAAAATAGTTTGAATAGGAGTGAGGTAAGGAAAAGGATTGTTGCTAACTTTTCTCTCTCAGACTCACCTGTGCCAGGCTGGATTTGAAATGAGGATAGACTTACTAAGGGGAAAATGGACTAGCATAGCTGTGTTTTGTATTTATCTGCATTGTGTTGTATTTGTATCTGTGGTGATTGAAACACAACTTAGTGTGACATTTTTTATTGGGAGAGGTGCTCTACTCGTTCAGTAATGGACTACAAAGAGACTGCAGTGTGAGAGTGAAGTGCTTAATGTGAGTGCCCCAGCCTGGGATAGCTGGGGTGCTGTGCCTCAGCAAGGAAGTGTTTTACAGATCCATATGAAAGAATTTCTTATGCCTGTTCTCCCCAGGTAGCAGCATCAGAGGTTCACTCAGCGATATAAAAATATGATAATAAAATGGTGCAAAGAGATAAAAGCTGCTATCTGCTCAAAATAAAAAGGTCATGAGGGTCATGAAAAAAACCTTTGCTGGAGCCATTTGCATTGTCAGCTCTTTCTGTGGAAATCTCTGACTGTGATACTTGGAAGTGGCCCAGCCCAGCAGCTCTGGCATTTACCTTCATAATGAACAATAAGAAAATCAATCTATTAAAGTGTCTGCATGACTTGCCTCATAGAAAATAAGATATTCTGTTTCCTGCAGCAGGAGAGAAGGGGAAATACCTGAGGTGGTGGGTGAAAAGCAACACCCAGCAGTGTCTGATCCGGAGGCCACAAATTGCCAGGTTCTGTGTGGCAGCACCCAGGTGTGGCTGGAGGCTGTCTCACCTTGTTTTGCTGACTCAGGCACTGGCAGCTCATGCAGCCAGGTTAATCTGCAACAGGAGCATACCCAGGACCTGCCAGCTCAGCCTGTGTGAGGAGCACAGGGTAGCCTCTCCTCTTGCTCAGCTGAATGCTTTATGCTTTGCCTGGTTGCACTGCTGGGGCACTCTGTCATTTTTCAGCTTGCTGAACACAGATATAAGTAAGTAATGTATACATTTCAGGCCTGCCTCTGCCTAGGGTTATTTATGAATTAATATTTTCCCTATCATTAGGTAGAAGTCGTGTAAGCCAATACATACTGAATGCATAAATCTGCCAGCTCCACTCAAGAAGGGGGCGGCAGCTGGAAAAGGACATGCCAATTTAGGCAAATTTCAGAGAAAGTATTTTTTTCTATTTTCATGGCCAGGGGCAAACCTGATTTGAAGGCTCATTTCTGATGCAGTGGTACAGAGGTAAGGCTTCTTCTTTAAGCAAAATAAATCTTTGGATAGCAAAGCCTGCTGAGGGTATCAGAGAATCATTAGTGCAGAAGGGTTGATTTGCTGTCTCAAAGTGCTCTGCACCAACCCAAGCCACATCTAACTGATGCACTGATTCCTGCTTCTGGATAAAGGAACCTAAAATCCAGCTGGCCATTTAAAATAAAAATCCATTTTGATGAGACATTTATTTTTCTTTCTAAAGCACTACATGTTTAGCAGACAAGAAAGAGAAGGGCAAAGATAATGTTTTAATTTATCTCCATTTTAAATACAGTGAACAGAAACCTGGGCCATATTTATTCCATTTTTTTGCAAAGCAGACAGAACTACTGCAACCTGCAAATTCAGAGTTACTATCTGTCTAGACAACTAGAAATGAGTCTCCTGTGCTGACTACAGGTTTCTCTCCAGTGAATGCAATATATGTACCCACAAGTGCCTGGCAGCCTGGCCCTGTATGGCAGCAGCACACAACCAATACACTATTTGCAGAACTTCAGATGTAACCATCTTTCTGCAATGTGAGTTTCCACCATGTGCTGACTGCCTTCATCATATTTTTAGGAAGAGAAGGTCTGGGCCTAATGTCACTGTCCACAAGCTGCTCTCAGGCATAAACCTTGTCACAAAGATTATGTGGTTTGTTCCTCTGTCCTGAGAATCCAACTACATAGCCTTAACAAAAGGCTTTTATTTCTTGCCCATACCCTCAGCAGTGTCCCTCTAGCAGCTGCCTTTCACTAAGGTGCAGTTTAACACCTCAGCAGAGCAGACATTCCGATGCTGTTGAGGCGGGCAGGTAAATTGAGTGTGTCTCCTTCATGGCACAGCTCCTCCCCAGTGCGTGGCAGTGAGCTATGCTGCTACTCTGAGCTGTAATGCTCTAAAGACATTGAGACCATCTGTTTGAAAAAATGCCTCTTTTACCTTGCTGGGCATGTCTGATGGAAGCCATCACAGCAGAACAAGGTACTCTAAAGCCGTTTATCTCATCTAATGTTACCTCTGTTCTCTCTTTTTCTTTTTATCTTCATTCTCTCTCTTTCCTTTGTGAAATATCAGGAAACAATATCAACACATTGCACTAATCAAGGAAGCGTCTGTAGCACCTGCTTTAGCTTTTGCATCTCGTGTGAATAAATGCAATATATGACAGGTTTGACAGATGTAACTTTCATGGAAAGGCAGGCAGGACTCGCACTCTGGGGCAAGCACAGGAAGAAAAATGTGAAGAGTGAAAAGGACATCCTTTGTGTCACACTGGCAATTTATATCCAGTGCTTCCCACATTAGCATGCAACAAAGAGGAGGGTTTTGCTCTGGCAATGACTTGGGGAAAGCTAGGGAGCGATCAGAAGGGTGAACTCACTGCATCTCTTCCCCCTCCAGTACTGGGGGAAACAGACCTGTGGTCAGCTCTGAACGCAGCCCTTGCTCTGTTGCACTGGCCAGGAGCTCCTATGGACAGCGTTTTATATAACTGGTGGAGGTCCAGCCCTGCACTGATCTGACTTGACAAGGCACCCCTGTGGGCAGAGCTGCTACTCTGCACTTCATCTCAGCCTGTGGAGATTTGCAGAGCTAAATGTGTGACACTCTGCAGTCTGTCCCTGCTCCCTCCCCTCGCTGCTGTGATGGCTAGGACAGTGCCACAAGGACAGGCCTGGGTTTGGGAGGAAGCAGCAGCACAGCTTTCCTCTCCTCATCCTGGCTGTGCTGCTGCCTTCTCCTGCAGGGAAGCCACAAACACAAAAATGGGATTCTGCAAGATCTGTTTTGTGCCACAGAAGCACTAGCAATGTCATAAGCAGAGCAGCAAAGCTCCACTGATCTAGCAGACAAGCACAAAAAAAAAAAAAAAAAGAGAGAAGGCTGTGTATATGTGTTTTGTTTGTTCATTTGTTTTTTCCTTTCTAAATACCAACCTTGAATTGATCAGATATATTGGGTAGTTAGCAGAGGTGGCAAGTGAAAAGACAGAAATTTGTAAGGAGATGCATTACCCTGGTAGGCAGAGTGTCACTCCATATGAGAGAAATTAAAGGAGATATTCTGATATGTTCATAGCCCAGAATAGGCTATACTGACCCAAATTATCTATAACCCTGTGAAAAAATCCCTTCCTTTTGTAAAGATTTAAGTACTGTTGTGGGGATTATATTTGGGCACAGTTAGAAACTTTAACTACTCCCAAGCATCTGAAGAGAAATTTATATGCACAGACTGGATTATGTTTCTGTTTAAAGGCAAGAACAAACAAAATACTGCTATAACCAAGTAGTATTAAACTGCATGTTAACAGGACTTACTATTCTCAAAGGTACTTTATATGATCAAAATCAGGCTTTTGTCTCTAAAGTTTAAATATCTCCATCTTTCTTTCCTCAACTTTAATTCATTTTATTGAAATGGAAAAAAAATCAAAGTACAAAGATGTTTTGGACCCAGTTCAGTCAGAAACTTTAAAAATATTTTTACCTTTAAACACTAAGGAAATCAATAGATGTGCTGAATTTCAGTCTACAAACCACATTAGAACCAGGAGGACAAAGTGACTGGGAAAAATGAATTAGAGAAATGACAATTCTGGCTGCCATCAATTTTCTGCAGAAGTGACATGTTTATCATGGAAGTCACTCCAGCAAGCAGCTGCATTCCCAGCGAGTGTCATATATCTGAGATGATGCAATCTCTCTTTCCCTCATGTCAGATATATATGCCAGCTGTAAAATGACCCTTGGAGACAGGCAGGTTTGGGCTTTTTTTTGGGCTGACAACACATTATTCATGCATTAGACACTGTCGAGATGGCTGTGATTGCTGTCATACTCAGAAATCTTTTTCCAATTTTTTATAGGCAAACATGAGCAATAGCATGAGGGTCAAGCCTTTTCTTCCCCTCTCCTTTCTGTTGTTTCCCCTGTTCTCCAGGCCGTGTAACTTTCTGAGCATGACATTTTGATGAGTAGAATACAGAATGTGTTACCTGAGGAATCCCAAAAGGCAGGCAGAGCATGGTACTTGACTTTCATGTCCAGTTCACCTTCAACAATAATTTGGTGTCTTAAGTGGTTTCCATTCTGTAAATTTGATGATGCATGTTATGGGAAGGGGACACAGTATGAGAGAGGAGGCAAAAAAGGAAGGATGAGTAATACAGCAGCTCAAAAATGAGGTAACTACTAGAAAGTCCCCTTGAGATGGGGATTATGATTTTTGAAGGAAATTATTTCCAAGAAGCAAAAAGAATTTTCAGACTGGAAAAAAGAAAAAAAAAAGTCCTGCTTTTAGGTTTTATACTTGTCAGGACTTTCAGGCAGTTGTAGTAGTTGGTGCAGTATTTATGTTAAGTATGAGTTTAATGCTGCAAGGTCCAGGCCACAAGGTGGAAAGAAAATGGAGTGTGCCATAAGCTTTGAAAGCTCACAGTTCTGGCCCTAGTGGAGATGCAGCATGAGGGGCATCACAGCAGGACAGGCTGGTTTTGGCACCAGTGCAATCCTCACCACTTTGTTGGTTTTTCCTCTGTAAAGTAGGGATATACTTTTGTGATTAAAGACAAAATCTGTGATGGACCATTAGTTGCAATCCCTGCTTGTCACACAATCTTTTTAGATAACAGATAATGCTATCTTTGATTTGAGCTCAGTGTATAAAAATGTTTGTTTGTTGCAGGGCATAGGTGTCTGATGAACAAAGTCATGAGAAAGAGCAGCTACTATGTCAAGAGGAAGTGTTTTATAAATAAGTAACACGTTTGAAGTCTGTTAATGTTTATAACTCATTTGCATACAGACTTATGTTTCTGAAAATCTGAATTGCTTTTAAAATATTTGCCTTGAGAATAGTTTGGCACTTATGTAGTTAGGGTTTTGTTGTTTGGTTTCATTCCCTTGGGACTGTGGAGCTGTTGGGAGACTATGAAAAAAATGATTACTACTGCTGGTAGATAAAATGCCTATTATAGAAGGGTAGCCCACGCAGCCCTTGCCAGAGCCAGGACCATGAGACCTGCAGGCAGTGATGTGACCTTTCTCACTGTATCAGTCACTGCCAGTGTGACACTTCCTCAGAAAGCTTCATTTCACTCCTTTCCATGATCCAGTGGTGCTACTAGTCACCAGTCACCCATTTTGCTGAGCAGGGGTGTGCAAGGCTCAGTTCTTAGAAAACACATCCTGTCAAAGCCAAGAAGAAACAAACAGGTACTGCAAGAAGTCCTGCTGTAAAAGAACTGTTAAGGCAAGTTTTCATAATTTGATTTCAAAAGATTTTGCATAAATATAAACATGTTTACCCAAAGAAGCTTAATCAAACAGGATTTCTGTAGGAAACAAGGAAATCTCAGAGCTAGTTAAGAATTTGTCCTGGAAACTCCTTGGAAGGGTTGTTTCCTCTTGTCTCCCTCTTTTAATACTGCTCTGTGGAAGGAAGAAAATTTACTTCATTAAAGTGCTTAAAGTAGTTTAAAATTTATCCAGGCCATGTAAATCCTTTTGGTTCAATTTTTGTGCCACCGGTGATTTCCATGAGCCGCCTTCAGTTTGAAATGCACTTAGGCAGTGTTTGTAGAAATAAACAAATGGAAGTCCCTGCTTTTGCACATCATAAATTGTTCTCCTTTTCCCAGTTAGAGGTGCAGAAGAAACATTATATATGAGAGAGACATGAGCAGATGAACCAGAATTTGTTATGAGTGTTTGCTGGGCCTAGGAGACATCATTGAAAGCGTATCTTTATTTTTCATCTTCATTAATGTTTGCCTTTATGAAATTGCTGATAAATTGATATATAGCCCCTCTTATAAAACAGAAGTCCATCCTCATTTCTAGACCTATAGGGACTTTAAGTTCTGCATAGGAAGAAGCATAAATTGTGTGTCAAACTTTCAGGGCAGCTCAGTCACAGCAGGACTTGAGAGACTGTCAGTTCAAAAGGCTGAGTGTGGTGGGGAGCAAACAGACATTGTTGCTGAGGATCTTCAAAAGAAAAAAAGTCCCTCCATGGTACTTTTTTTTTTTTTGTTATAGAACTGGCACAAAGCAGGAAAGGATGCCTCAAAAATAAAAAGGCTTGGAAAGTGTAAAATGACTAAACCATAGTCATCAGTGACAGAATATTCAGGCTATTTGGGAAGTTTGGTGTTGGAACTCAGGACATTCCTTTGGAGTCCAGAGTTGCCAGGACCCCTGTCAGGGGGCTCTGAGACCCTGGAAAGCAGCCAAGACCACCTGTGGGTTTGATTATTGCCCTTGAAACAAATTATCAGCTTTATATGAGAACCTGAAAGTCCCAAAATTTTAAGTAGTATCATCACAAAGAAGAAATATAGATTTTAGGATTTTTGGGAATGGGGGTTTTAGAACACAAGNTAGATTTTAGTATTTTTGGGAATGGGGGTTTTAGAACACAAGATGGAGGAAAAGGGGTGTGTTTGGTCCTTCTTCTTCTTCTTTCTTCTTCTTCATCTCCATCTTCTTCTGTGGAGTTGACACTTTTGGATTGGTTTAGAGTAGAACTTCACTGTCTAACATATATGATAGTTATTGGGAAATAATTCTAAACGTAGTATACATAGTTTGTAGTATAAAAAGATAACACTGCCCTGAAGGGGCAGAGAGTGTGTGACAATGGCTGCCCTGCAAGACAGACCTCACTGGGCTGAGAGAAAAAATGTTATAGATAAGAAAACAATAAACAATCCTTGAGACCAAAACTGAAGAGTTTTGATTCTTTCCTCGGGCGCACGAACTGCCAGACAAGAACTTTTACACATCTCGGAGAAAAAACCCAGCTAGTTTCCAAGAGTTTGGCAGTTTGTATTTGCATTTCAATTTCTGACCTTCTATCCTTGCCACTTTTCCTCTCAGGAATTGTATTGACAGTAGAGGTGGGAACGTGCCATGGCAGCAATGGTGCTTTGGCAGGAGGTGGAAACGGGTGGTTTATTTAAATATTCAGGCATGGCCACTGAGGTCTTTCAAAGTGTGGTTGGTTTATGCCATTTATTCACCTACTGCACAGTGCGGTCTTATCATCTGGAGTTACAGCAGGACCAAAAACTAACTAGAAAATAGAGGATTCCCAAATACCTAGAGGAGATGTTCCAGCATGGATGAAATGTTTTTCCATTTTCATACTTTCATTTTCAACTAAGAAATTGAAGTAGCCTGATGAAAATATAAGTGTTCAATTGCATGCATGGAAATTATCTTTAAGTGACTTTGGAACTAAAATGTAGATATAGAGGCAGAAAAAGTACAAACTCTGATATGTCTTTTGCTGAGCATGTCATTATGGGAAAATTCCTTCTTTCTTTTCCTTTCCTGACCTCATTTGAAATGTCTCTGAACTGCCACCTGTAAGAACAGGGAACCAAGTGGCAGCAGGTGAGATTGCCTGAGTGACTGAGAGTTGCCTACGTTTATTAGTAGAATTCTTCTAACTTTAGAAATGAGATGCTCTTTTGGACCTGAAAAACATTATCTTCTGCTTCCAATATTTTGAAGAAACAGAATTTCGAATTAATTTCCATTATTTCTATTTAAAATACATTTTGACTATATGTTTCACAAATTTGGCATTTTTAAATAAATATATTTTTAAAGTATCATTAATACTGAGTAAAATGTAAATTCTTTTGGCAGCTGCCTTATGTATCAGTTTTTCTTACTTAAAAATAAAAACAACCAAGAAAACTCCTTCTTCACTGAGATTTCTGCTTGTCCAACTCTAAGCCTTGTCAAATGCTGTCAGCTAAAGATAATTGCAGAGGAGCAGGTCAGACAGGAGAGCTCAATATCCACATTTCAGCCTTGTCTCTTTTCCACATTTGCTCCATGATACCTGGAGTGTCGCCACAATGAGTAAATCTTACTTTCGAATTACAAGACATCATTTTTCTTTAAGACCAGAGAACTGCTGTGATAGGGACTAACACAAAACCAGAATAAAACCAAATCAGTTGTTGATTTAAACCCAATTGTTGATTTAACCCCTACCCCCAGGAAACAAGCCCTCCACACACAACAAAGTAAAGAGCTTGTTTATTGAGAAAAATAGGAATTTGTGTTGTGATATTTTCAGTTATGGTGACTGGTTTAAGTTTCCATAAGGCAAATAAATGCTTGAGCTAAAAGTTTTTGTAAAGGCAGAATTCACTTCTTCTCACACCTGTGCCACCTGCTTTATCTGTATTTATACACATGTGCCATGTTTATATATTTTTCTAGACAGTTCTCATTATTACCACCAACCAGGGTTGGAGAAGAAAAGTGCAGATGATGAAATAAATTGGAGTGGAGGATGAAAATTCTGCTTTTTCATAGGAAAGCTGTCAGATGGATTAATGGCTGGGCTGAGCCAAATAGCTCCATTTTCAGATCAGATAAAGACCTCTCCCCTCTCTGGCTAAAATAATTGAGAAAGGGGGGTCTGATATGGATTTTGTGAGAGATGAACTCCTTGAGAGTAAATTAAAGACAGGATAATAGAGTTCCTCACTACGCATGTGTAACCACTACTCTGATAAATTGGGATGAATGTAATCTTATATAGGCCAGCAACATCCAGGTCTGTCAAAAACCCAGATAAATCTGTATCTATCAATACAGATGTGTTTTATTTTCTTGCAAGGGCTGGGAAGGAAGTTACAGAGTGTATGAATGAAATGGAAAATCATGCAGTGGGTATTCTATACCCACACAGACAGAAAACTCCATTATCTTCCACTCAACCATAAATAATACCTTTGTTCAGGAAAAAGTAAGTGTGGGGATGTGCAATAACCTCTCCCAACCTAGCACAAGGAACATAGCAAAGACAGCAAAGCAATGAAGGGAATGAGCTCAGTGTCCCATCCTGGGCCAGTGTCCCCAGCCCAGGGGAGCAGTGGGACCATGCTTGCCCTGAACCCACACTGGGAGAAGTGCTGTAGGAGGAATTCTAACCTTCCACGCCCACAGTGGTCACTCAGGCTCTGAAGTGACATGGAGAGCTACCTGGATGTGAGCACAGGTGCTGTATGAAGGGCTGCTGAGTGCTGCAATGCACCATTTAATTCCCTTGGAAGGAGGTGCCTCTCACAGGCATGGTCCTGCCCTTCATGTGGCACCAAGGGAATCAACTCCTCACTGGTCCCACAATGGGGAGGGATTGAGGGAGGCTGCTAATCTGTACTTACCTCACAGGGGTGTGCTGAAAAATTAATAAAACAAAGTGAAAGGAGAGGTCAGAGAAACTAACTGACAAGATGAACATGACAAATGATAAAGGAGGCTAGAAGAACTGACTGGCTGTGTGCAGAAGGGCTGCAGATGAGATAGGAATGCTCCAAGCAGTGATTGCAAGGTGACTTGGCAATGTTCTGCAAATATTTGAGGGAATAAACATCATTGGGGAAGAGAAATTAGTACAACAAGTTTTATCATAGAGAGCAGGGAGATGATCTGCCAGAAAAAACTTTTTGAAAGGCATTAACAAACTGTGAAATGAACCTTTCAGGGGCAAGAGGAGGTGTAACACTGGGTGAGATTTTTTTAGAATTGGAAATTAGCCACAGAAAGCAATCCTACTTTGGGTGGAAGAATGAAGGTGTGTATATGGTAGGCAACTTTGGGGTTTTGATTCTCTTGTACACCACTGCTTCACATGGGTTTGTCCCTCAGGGATGTGGTGTTATAGGCAAATGGTAATAACTAAGAAAAGCAAGTTGGACAAAATGCATCAACCCTTTGACAGCATGAGAACTGAGTGTATAATCATGCTCAGCCTTGTTCAGAAGCCCAGAATAACAGCTGGCAGTGGTCTGTGTAGGGGCTTTGTCCCTTATTTGCAGCAGGAATGCTCTGTGTTGAGGACTTTTTTCAAATTGTAGATGTATGCTGACTCTCTAAAACCAAAGTGCAACACATCTTTGTGACACTGGTTTTCTTTAGAAAAGCTGTTACTTCTCCATCATTACATTTATTTGTATCTCCCAATTTTGTTATTTGTTACAGCTTCTAATAATTTATACTATGCCATGCTACAACTATAGTTGTCTCTGGCTCCTTATGCCAGTGGACCCATGGAGGATTGCTCTCAGCAGAGTTGGGTTTAAATCAGAATCTCTGTCAGATTAATAGGTTATGAACAAGCGCAGAGGCAGGAGTTTGCTCTCTGGAGCCCTGTGTTTTCTATCTTCTCTGCCTGGCAGTGCCCCTGGCTGCTGGGGGAGCTGGCTCCCTGTTTCTGCTCACCAGGTGGAACAGCAGATGAACGTGTGTCTGAGTGTCCCTCCTGGCTGGATCTAAACTGACTCTTTTCCAGAAGTACTTTACTTGTCACAGGAATATTATCTGTATTAAGATCTGAACACTGATTACTTTTTTCTTTCATCCTGTTCCTGTGTTCCTTTGTTTTTCTGCTGTTTATCTTTCCTGGGTTTGCTGTATGTCATTCCTTTCAAAATGCTGGATCTTTGCTTATTTTTTTCTGTTTAAGGACTTGATTTGCCTCCCGAGACCTGGTGGTGCAAAAATGATTTTTCAGGGAAAGCTCTTAAAGGGGATCTGATTACGACCAAGTCCACACTCATCATCAGTGCTTTTGTTTGCCACCTTATCCATCATTCTTGAGTCATAGTAACAATTCAGAGATCTCACTGCAGACAGAAGAATCTCATGCTTGTCTTTACCATATCATCTCTTTCCAAGTAAAATGCTCCATACTATGAAATGTCTTCTCTCTGTTTTGCCTTAATCTATTTTTTAATTTTGCATAAAATAGTTACATAGCCTTGGTAAGAAATACTTACCAGGAATTTCTCTTCAATTACAGAATGATTTTCTCATCATCTACCCTGCCTTTATTTTATTCCCCTTTGAAGATAAGAAGGGATGCATGGATGTGAGTGAGTCATAGCACGTTACAGACTGCCACCAGAATGCTCAGCAAGCATTCCCTATACCAGGGGTATTCCCACTTTTCAGCCTATCTGACCCCTGTTAATTGCAGTGGTGCTTCCCTCTTGCTTGTTTGCAGACAAATGCTTGAAACAAGGTGTAGTGCTATAATCTGTTCTGAAAAGCCTCTCCAAGAGGACAGGAATTGTGGATGCTGATTCGCTTTCCCATGTTGAGAAACCAAGCGGAACAGATTAACACACTTAGTGGGAACACGCTTTTAAATCTCAGTGGGTTCGACTTGTTCTTCCTTCTTCAAAGCAATTAACTGTATATAAATTTGATTCTGTATGGTATATGCCTTTTTGACTGTTTTAAAATCTTTTCCTGGTGATGGTGAGGTTTTCAATAAAACATGAACTAATTTACGTGACTGGATTACACAAGGTCCTTTTTCATACAGCCCAGAGTGAGTAATAAAAATGTGAAACCTGAAATATGTCAGTGATCTCCAAAGCCATAATATCTATCTACTTAAAACCTATTTAAAAAAAAAAATAGGAAAAGTAAGCTGGTTTTGCTCCATCCTTCTGTCTGAAGAAATGACCTGAATAACAATCATAACAATCAGATGCATTTTACTACTTAATTCTTCATTACATGATTTTGGAGAACCATATTCTTTTCTATCTCCCATGCAGAGGTTTTGCTCTGAATATTCAATCTTGTCACTCGTTTGCTATCTTGCTTTCCAAGTTCTCACTTTCAGAACAAACAAACAAACAAACAAACAAACAAACAAACAAATAAATAAATAGAATTGGCTCCTCCACGTTATATAGAAGGAAATGTAAGGAAGGCAAAGCAGTGATCTTAAATCCCTGCTTCATTTCCTATGTCCCTGCTGTGACTACATAACCATTTTGTTTCCCAAGCATCTTTCAGCTGGCTTCCCTCTAGGCCATCTCAGATCCACACATCCCTCATGTGTGCTTCCTGCACAAGTCTCTTCCCCACGGATTGTGTGCCAGTGTCACAAAGCATGTCCTCTTGTTTGTTAGCAAGATGACCAGCACTAGCAGGCTGCTCAGAAATGCCAGCTTTAATTACAAATTTTGCTTTCAAAGGGAGCATGCAGATTATGCCTGGGTATCTTAAAAGTGCTTCTTGCTTTTTTGAATTCTGACTACTGTACTTTGAAAAATAATAGGGCTTCTGTTCTCAGGATTACTAGTCCTTGCTGTCACCCTGTTCTGGGAGGAACCCAAACAGAAGCAAATGACAACAGACAATCTTGTGCATCTTGAGCTGGCTGATGGCAGGAAATAATGCAATTTCCCATTAAAAAGAAATAAAAAAGTACTGGGTTGTATGCAATGAGTTGCTTGCATTATTTTCTCTAAAGAAAACTGACCCTTTGGTTTTTGACATTAGCCATTGTAGAGGGTGTCTCAGAAGCACTTGGAGTGGAAGACAGAGCACCACATTGCTCAGTCTGCCTTGCTTTAAGCTTGCATGGCCCACAGCTGCAGACTCATCACTCTGCACAGTAATATGGAAACAACTGGCTACTAATTTCTTCCTGGTTGATGAACTACTACTAAGATTACCCTGTGTGTAATCTTGCTTAATAAATGAGACCATAATAGTTATGTTAGTCACCATTTTGGCAGAGTAAAGTGGATGAAAGCATAATGATGTTTACTCTGTAGGCCCATTACACTTTCATAGAAATATAAAGAAAATCTGAGAACAGGGTCACAGAAAAACATATTGCCTGAGGTATGCATCTATTGTACTATATATATATACTTGGTACAACACAGGCCCAGGCATTAGATGATGACATACTTCAGATTCAACAAACTTAATATCAAAATTGACTTCAAACTCTCTTCAAACTCAGGCCAATTTTACTGCAGTATATGATTCAGATTGTAGAATCTTTCTTTGCAATGCTTGAGAAGGATGGTTGGAAATTGATCTGCTTACTCAGAGTTTATTCTTCAGGGACTTCCACAAAGAGGAGTTGTACATGTTGAGCTGGTCAAAGAGTTCAAGGTCAGTCCAGAAGTTTGGCAGGGCTGTGTTCTTTCACCCATGATATTCAATTATCTTGCTGACTGGATGTGGAGATGAGTCCTTGGTGATTACAAAGGAGAAAGCAAAGTTTGGGGATTTCATTAGTATGTTGACAGCTTTTTTTGACTTTGCTGCTGACCTTGGGTATAATCAAATACACAGAATTTTTACAGAAATCACTGCTTTGAAGAGGAAACAGAAATTATCCTGAAATATGGGGCTAAGTGTTTTATGGCCAATGACCAGGAGAACTTTTTTCGTGTCTTTAAAATTGTAAGGGTAAGAAAGGCTGGAGGAAAAAGTCATTTAAGTGTCTTTCTTTCAAAGTAATGATACTTAATCCTTTGTGATTTCTTGGATTCTTATCTTCTCTCTGCTGGTATAATTCCACTAATTTTCTGTACCATCTCAAAGGAATGAATTGTCCGTCACTCAGGAGATATTAAATAAAACCGAAGAAGGTGATTTGCATCATTCTGAGCTGCCTACTGGCACTATTTTTAGCCATGGAAGGTACTGGCTGCAGTCCAGCTCTGAGAAAAACAGAGATGAGTGCATTGATTCATTCAAACATTTATGCACATTCTTAATATTTTTCCTGGCTCACAAGCTGGTCACTCAAAACCAAGTTATTGGTAGTTTGTTTGATTGGTGTTTTGGTTTCTTTTTTGGTTTTGTTTTCCTAAGACAGCATAACATACATGATGTGCCTCAAGCTACATGTTTTCTAGATTCTAGAAAACAAAGTGCAGATCTTATGCTGAAGGGTGGAAAGCCATAGCCCTAAATTTGCTGCTTGTTGGTTTATGGGCTCAAAGGTGCAAGAATAAGAGATGGAAGTGAAGAGACCAAGTTCATTGCATGTTCAATTGGTAGGGATATGCTCAGCCGAGGTACAATTCTGATTTGAACCTTTTTTTTTTTTTGTGACGTAACTGTAATTAAATTAATAACTTGAGAAGGAAAATATTAAATTAATTGCTATGGGTTGGTTTTCTTTATGGGTCTTATAGGAACAGGTCTAAGTTAAAATCTATATTGTTTTTTAAATTATTTTATGCAACTTTTACAAGGAGGTTTCTTTGTCCCTTCTGCTTTTTAAAACAATTTCGTTCTCTTGTTAAGACTTTCTGGGTCAAAGCAGCTACTTCTAGAAGAGTCAAGCTGCCCTCATACATATTCCATTGCAGAATATTGACATCATGTGAAAACAGTGGTGATTAATCCTAAAATACTCTAGAGTAAGTCACTGAATAGCTAGTGCCAGGGAAATTAATTTCAGCTTAGAAAATCTATACTTACTTTGAGCTGAAAACCAGGGAAAAGTACTACATGGTATTCAGGCAATAGAAAAGTTTTCTTTTGAAGGTAAATATTATTTTCTCGTCCACTGCAGTCATTTGGAACTAGGAGTAGTCTTTTATTCTTAAGAACCCCTCTGGCACTCCCCAGGTTCTCTTCCTTCCCCACAGTCCATGGTTTTGGCTAGTGCCATAGGGGCTGGATTTAGGTGGCCAAACACAGACTCATCCAAGTCTCACTTAAGAGCCACCAGAAAGAAATAAGCACTTCCAGAGCCTGTGTCCTCCCTCCTAAAGTATTTTCATGAAAGCAAATTCTGCTCTAAAACATCTTTCCTTCTGCTGACTCCCAGGTGTTTCTGGTCATTAGCACATATTTAGGTGCTTGTACAACAGCCACCTGAACCTCCTGAACTCCTTGTCACTGTGGCTGAGACAATGTCAAGAGTGATCATTAGGAGGCTTCTTGGGCTGACTGTGTGAAAAAGAAAAAAGTGGAAAAAATTTAAATAATAAAATGGACAAATTTGTGCATTAATTAAAAAATGGTAAAGTTTTCTGCTTTGGTTAGAATTTCCTCCATAAATAAAGTGCTTAGTGGTTTTGTGTGGTTGTAATGCTAAGGATATTTTTGCTAAATCTGGTCTTTGAAATATGAGTCTATGGGCCAGGGCAATGGTCACCCTTTTTCAAGAAATCAAAATTAACTGCCCTTACTGTAGGCTAAAGAATATCCTCACAAAAAACCAAACCAAACCAAAACAGAAAACAAACAAAAAAACCCCAAAAAACACAACAACAGCAAAAACAAACAAACAAACAAACAAAACCAACAAAACCCCCAAAAAACAACAACAAAAACAAAACCAAAAACCAAACAAAAAACGCCGCATGAGTGAGCCATGTAGGGTGCTCAGGGTATCTCCTAGCTTATTTTCTGATTAAAAAGAAGACTGTGGCAGAAATCAATATTGCTTCATCTAATAAACCCTTTGCTACCTCTGTGATAACATATATCCTCTACCCAATTTTATCCTGGTTAAACTTCTCCTAGATTAAACATTAAATACTAACTCAACGAGGAACAAGGTGAGTCATGGACTGAGTGAAAAGTTGTGTTGTCTTATTTTAGCTAGCCCTGGTTTATTCAGGAGTGCCAGAAGCTGCCAGCTAGAGGAGTAGCAGTTGAATATCCATGGCAGAGAGAGTGGCACAGTGGTAGAGCCTGACTCACTTGTGCCACCCTGCCCAGAGGCAGATGCAGCTGTGGCAGAAAAAGTATTTTCTCTTCCAGCTCAGTTAGTCTTTGGATCTTTTTGGGAGCTGGGGAATAATTAAAACCAATATAGTATCCAATCAAAATAGTAGGAATGTTAATAGGAAAAACAAATTAATCTATTTTAAGATAAAAGTATGTTTTATGGCTTTGTGACAATGAGTGCATCCTTCATGTGCCCATTTTGACTTCAAGAGAATGAAAGAGTAGCAGCTAAAAGGCATGGAGATAGCCTTGTTCCAAGATGTATTATAAATAAATGAAAGAAAAAGAAATGATGTGATCATCCTGCTCAGGTACTGAGAGGTTCCTCTGTGCAGCTTAGCAGGATGGGGGAGGATGCTGGTGTGCAGTGGTGTGTATGATACTAGTGGGATGGGCTGCACTGGAGCTGAGCATTTCAGAAGAAAACTCTCAAGGCTGTTTCCATATAAAACAAAATGCCTACAAGGTTTTTCTCTGAAGTAACATAGCTGTGGTCTCCTCAGCTCCATTCAACCTGTTGCTTCACAGTGTTTCCCAGAGCAGGGTGCATGTTGTAGCACTGGCTGGGAGCTGCCCAGGACACAGTGCTGGCAGGCAGCATTCATCTTCATTACATCATCTTCTAACTGCAGGGAGGCCACTGTACCAGCCTCAATATCGCTTGGTTTTTGAAAGTTGGAAATGCACTAGCCACCTGTATCAGCTTTCCAATATCCTGATTGAATAAGACTGACATTCCCTTTCACTCTGAGGCTTTATTTTATCTCAGAGTTGAGATTACTTATATTTAAAATTACTGTTTTGCTATAATAGTATAAATAGGGGAAGACTAGAAAATGGTTCATGTTCTGTAAGGATAGTTTGACATCACTGTACAATATGCAGTAAGAATAATATGGATGCATTACCAAAAATGTTCAAGGAAGTTTGCTTCCATTAAGCTAAAAAAGTAATGTAAATATAAGAAAATCTCTGCAGGAGAAAAGTTGATAAGGAAAATTTCAAAAGAAAATGGTTTTAAAGTAGATCACAGAAAAAAGGTATTTTAGGTATCAGTTGTATTATTAAGACATAGCATTAGAATTCACATGCCTAATCCAGGGACTGTGCCACAGAACATCACACTGAATAGGGTAAAAGAGCCACAGCTATATCTCTTTTTCCCTAGGAAATACTAAGGCTTTTTTTGAGGGGTGAAGCTGTGCAGATGGCTTCTCCAAGGCATCTACTTCAGGCACAAGAGTTATTTGTAGTAATTTGTTTCTCCCTGTGTTGAACTGGTTTTGAACAGGCATGGTGCTCATCAAAATATTTTTAATTCCCTCCAAAAGAATAGAGAGGTGTTTAAAAGTATGTGACAAATGAGTTCATTTGGTGATGTTTCTGTTCATTATTCATAGCAGGCCACTGAGGATAGGTCTGCAAACAGTAGCACTTCAGATAGAGCTGACATCCCTGTGACTTGAAATATTCTCATGCTGTGGCTCTTCTAGTCTGGCCTTTTTCGACAGTCACTAAGCTGAAAAGCACTGAAGTTCCAGAATCTGACTTCACTTTCTTTGCTTCTGGCTGTGGCCCATGCTGGGAGTTTGTCCCTCCTAATGAAGTGCTTGTCTTCATCTGTGCCATTCTAATGGCTATATAGCCCCACCATGTTTTTCCTTGGGAACCTGGGATTCAGTGTTTGGCCTTTTTTTTTTTGCATGCCTTTCTTTTTACATCTTCCTTTCACACATGACGGGATGATGTTTTCTCTTTGCAAGTACCTGGGCCCAGGGACAAGAATTCAATTTCCAGGGGCGCTCCCATCACCATGGATGTGTCAGAGGGAGGCCAAGCCCTGGCTGTGTGGGAAGCAGAGCTCTCTGCTTCCTGCTCACCTACCCTGGGTCAGGCCATGGGGGGAGGGCAAGGGGGAGGAACTGGAGTGGGCTTTGCCTCTGACTATGCTGTGTTGATTTGCTGGGTGTCTGATAATGGCATCTCAACATGTTTCAGTCCAACAGCTTTTTAAAGAATGGAATTGCTCTTAAATCCCTTTTGCAGATAACATTAGACTTGGTGATCAAGCCCAATTATTTTCATTCTGTAACTTCTGCCACCAGTACTTTTGTCACCTGCTACAACCTGTTTAATTAGTGTAGTACTGAGGCTATTTTTTATGCACACTGCCAGTTTTACTGGTCTATCTTTTTCCTGGAGTGCAGAAGAGAAGTGGATGTCTCCAACAGAGTGAGATTTTCTTCTCAGATTTTCTGTTTTCTTTATAACTCCTATCTAACAAGAAGAGAGCTCCTGTTCTAACTTGTGTCTGCTGATGGCAGATTTCAAGGGTTTCCAGCCTGGGATAAGGAGTGGGTTTACACCCTCTCAGTGCATTCCCTGTGGCTGAGTGTCATTGGAGAGCAGCTCCAATGCAGCTCCAGTTGCCATGAGCCTGCTGGAAACAGAGTAGCTTGCCAGAGTTTGCTGGGCAGTATGAAAGGAGCAGAGTGTGACAGCGTGACAGTGATTTTTTTGGTGTATCTAAAGTCTTGTTCTAGTTGCCAACTTTATCCCATGCTCAGTTACACAGTAAATTCATTCGTACTTTAGCTCCACCGAATTTTGTGACCTTACGGAACAAGTGAAGGAAAATAAGTCACCTTTTCAGTTCTGGAAGTGTTGAAGGGGTTCCAATTACACCCTTGAAAATGCTCCAATCTACTGACATTTTATTTTCTTTCTCTTATTTCTGGCTGTCATAGACATGATAAGTAAAAAGCTATACTACATCAAATTCTGATATCATATGTGTGCCAATAAAACTTTTCTCACAGAAAATACATTTTTAGTTACAATTAATCTTCAACTTGGTTGTTTTTAAAACAAATTCAGATGAAGTTTCTGCCATTTTAGCTACAAAACTAAAACACAACAGTGAATAACTTTGTGTGGGAAGCCCTTGACACTTTCTTTTAATGTGATGTGTGGCAACTTATCACTACCCATATTTCTGATTGCTTAAATGGCTTTCAATCCAGGAGATAGCATTAGTACAGCATGTTTTTCTGTTTGATACAGAAATTTGGGATATGGGATATTTGACTCAAACCCAAACACGCTCAGTCTATTCCCACTGATTTTGTCATTGCAATATTCCAATCACTTAGGATGCCATGCTTGCTTTGCCAGAGTTGCTTTTGCTGGTGGTAGCATTGCTCATCAGGAAGAAGTCGTGCCTTAGGTGTGCAGTGTCTCAGGAACAGGAAGTCTTTCCTGACTGCTGTGGTGAGACAGGTTTGCACTGCTCCCTGTGACAAAGGGGGATCTGATGTGACAGGCTGCTGTACCTGCAAGAGGAAAGGTCCGCCCAGGACAAGTAGCAAGCATGACGGAAAAAAAATTATTTAGTAGGCACTTCTGCATGCAGGGTTATCTTTTGGTCTGGAATAATAGGTTCAGGATGAAACAGAGAGTGAAAACAAGCAGCTTAAAGAAAAGGAAGCCCTTGGGCTTGCCTGTTCTGTACAGCCCTTAACGAGGATGAGTGATGCCCTAGCCTGAGTGGGGCCAAGTGTTGCCTGTGCAGAGAATGAGGTGCTGCCACCACTGGAGAGATCATCTGGGATCATCTGCAACTCTTATCACCCACAGTGCAAACCAGAGGACTCTGAAGCACCACAGGCACAGTCTGCTGCATTGACAGCCCTCATGAGAGGAGACTAGAAGGGCTTTGTCTGTTCACTTGAGCCTAATGAAGGGTGAGAGACAATATGGAAACAGCCAATAAATACACCAGGAGAGACAAGAGCTGTGTGGGTGAAAGGAGCGTGCTGGCACAATAGCCAGAGCAGGTAGGGTGCCTATGAATAAACACAGACTGTACCAGAGAAGCATGTTCTGATCCATAAAGGATGGAAATCTAACATGGTGGAGACAGAACATGGCTTTTGGGGATGAATGTAACTGTTTTATAGGACAGTTCATTTCATAGGTTGTCTACAATAGCAAGTGGACCAGCCTCAATAATCTAATCTAATCTAATCTAATCTAATCTAATCTAATCTCTTTTCACTCTCCTGCTCTGAGTTGGAGCCTGCCAGACAAGTCAGTCCTCTCTCTCTTTCCCTTATTCCTCTGCTCCTATTCTCAGGAGTCTCCTATGCAAGGCTCTGTACCCTCCTACAGTCCTACACTCCTACATCCCTCCTACTGTACCCTCCTGCAGGAGGGGAAGATGTCCCCTTGCAATTTCCCTTTTTGCCAGTGATGACACCAGACCCTATGATGAATGTACAAAACATTTTGTTTTCTTTTAGTATTTTTCTAAGAAAAGTAGAATCCCTTAGGCTAGATTTTTCAGTGAGATATTGCTTTATTTTCTGTATAGGGAAGCCCTTTTAGCAGTTATGACTCTTCATGTGTCTCCTGCATTGCTTCTGTGATGATCTAATTGTCTAATGTTATACAGTGATAATTTACTAGAGAAAAAAAGGAACTTTACCTGGCATAGTAATAGGAATATGAAATTAAATTGATTGACTTGGATTTAGCTATTTGACTATGCATGTAAAGATCCTCTCCCTTACCTTAAATTCAGTATCCCATTTATTTCAGCTGTGATATTGTATCCCATTCATTTTAGCTGTAGTACTTTGCTTATAAATAAGACATAGGACCTTAGTTCTAGATGCTTCTCTGAAACACTTCAGTTTGGTAGCTTTTAATGTAGCTAGTTAGATAACAGTAATTACTGACGGGAAAGATCAATGCCTCCAAAGCTCAGTGCATCCAAGGAGAACCTTCACTCATCCTACAGAAGAATATATTTCTGCATTGACCTACCCAGCAGCATCAGAGATCCTGTTATAGCTGAGGTGGATGAGTGCTTAGAGGAGTGAATATGGATTGAAGTATGGTCTCTCATGTTTTCCAATACTAAAATTCCTTTTACTTGCTGGATCATCCATACTGCATTTCAGCTCCAGGCCTTTTCATATTTTGTTTGTAGCCATATAAAAACCTATTTAGGGTTAAGGAATTATGCTCAGCTCTATAGTGTCTGGTTTTATTTCTCCACACCCCATAAGGATAAAGGCAAAGAAAGGGAAAGTCACCATTTGGATATATTATGAGAGTATGACAGCCTTGTTACTTAACAAGCATATGATTTAATTTCAGGTAGCTTTAATATGTGGATACAACTACTGGCATTGTTTCCAGAAGGGTTTCTTGCTTTTATTCTTATTGTTGATCATTAAATATGGTGGATAAATAGTACCATATCACCTCTATGGTTTTGTTCTTGGAGATTTTCTTGAATAACAGCTGAAGTAATGTATATATAGTTACAGCAATTTAAAACCTCTATTTTATAAAATCAAGGACAGGGCCTGCTAACAGAATATGAAAGCAGTAAGTATTTGTGTGTAGACTCTGCTTTCTCCTCAGACTGAGAAGTTGCTTCCATCTGCACAAAGGGTTCACCTGCTGCAATTCTGGTTTAGTTTTACAGTCTGTTTGCTACTACTTTTGACTTGATTATTGTTTAATTGGAGATATTTAACATGAAAGTTTGTTACCAAAAGGGACACACGAAGATTGGAACACGAATTTCAAACAGATAGGAACCGAGAGGTAAATCGATGCTGCTTTCCCAAACTTGATGTTACTTCATCTTTGCTGAAACATTTGGAAATCTGCTGGCCTTGTTTACAGCCTCACCAGGGTTAAGGGCCACAAGATGTCAGTGTAGCACCAAACATGAAGGAATGGCAAGCAGGCTTGTGCAGCCCCTTAAATTGTCCTGCCGGTGAAAACCTGTTGACTAACTACAAAGAGAGCTCTGCACAGTGGTCAGGAAATGGCCCATGTGATGAGGAGCCACTCCTGAGCCTGGAGCACGGGGAAGCAGCCAGGGAAGGAGGGGGAGCAGGCACTCAGCAGGGCTGTGTACCTCCTGTGTGTGGAGATAAAAGGCTGAGCGTGCCTGCAGGAGCTGGGCAGTGCAGCTCCCATTTTCCTGTACAGCACAATCCTCTGGGCTTGCCCAGCTCCCTTAGTCCCACTCATCCTGCTGGCTGCTACTAATTGGCAGTCAGGAGAAGTGTGCTTTATGTCACAGGTCCTACCCTATTACTATGTATAAAGTAGTAATTCTTAATACTGTAGGGGGACATTATTGAATAGCGAAAAAGCAAGTGAAAGAAGAACAGTTTCTTGCATTGTCCTCTGGGTGACTGCTAAAGAAAATCTTGTTCTGAATTTCTGAGACAGATAATAGCTAAAGAGACATCTTCCAAAGCTTGGTTTTGTTGTTAATTTGTCTTCCTTGATTTCTATTTCTAGGAAGTATAGTATGAGTCCAATACTGAACAACAGAGCTGTTTGTTAAAGGCATCTCAACACACTGCAACTGTGCTTTTCCAGTGAGTTTCTGGGTGCAAAAGGAATACTTGCTGTTTGCCTGTATGTATCTGTACCCACAAGTGTGACAGTAGAGGAAACCAGAAAAAATGGCACTGGAACACTGCAGAGATATCTGGGCCTGTTTCTTTAAGTTAAACCAACTGTACAAACTACACTCACTCATTTATTTGTTCTCTTCCCTTTGTTCTTGCCTCAGAGGTGATATTTCTTTTGGATTTGCTTAGTTTTCTTTACACGGTTTCCTCTTCCAATTCAGATTTGTTCAGTCACAGTTTGGGTGATTGCAGAAATGAGAGAGAAATTGCAAATCATGGACTCATTGTTGGCTATCAGATTTTAAAAAGGAATTAAAGGAAACCAGATATTTTGTGATGTTCCAGATGAATAATTCCAGAACATATTTTATTAAAGAAGATGAAGTGCAGTGCTAATCTTTGGGAAAGTTTCCCTTCATTAGTACAGAGCTGTTAGCACAGTTGTGGCCTGGAGCTAAAGTTGTGACTGAGCACCACTCTGAGACTCAGACATCTGTGTTTGGGATCTGTTTGGCACAGGTGCTTCCAAAATGCTTCCTGTCTCTCTTATGGACCAAAGCTAAAGCCAGTGCCACAGATACAAAGAGCCGAGAACTTAAAATCCAATGCTTGTCCACTTTTTTTCAGTTTTTGCCTCTTTAAATTTGTGCTTTTTGAATTTTCCAGGCTGTTTGTCCATGAAGACAGGTTATGGATACCACTGAGAACTGGGAAATGGGAGCCATGGTTGGGAGAAGACCTCAGTGGGAATTGCTAACCCATCTCTGTCCCTCCAGGGCAGAGACAGAGCTCATCTGTAATGACCTGACATAATGACATGCATTTAACTTGCGTTTTCTCACAAAATCTGTGTTCTGTTTAAACAGGTCTCTCAGTGTTGTGCTTTCTGAAAGTGCTTGGGAAACCTGAACTGAGGTTAACAGAAACCTCAGTGTTTCTCTTAAGCAAAGTTTGAAGCAGTACTTCATGCAGAGCTACCAGTCTCATCCAAGTAAACCCAAGAAATCTAAATGATAGAAATTATTTCTGAACATCACTGAAATGTGATTTCAGTGGATTTCACATAAGTACAGTTTAATTGCATTGACAAAAATTGTAAAAAAGGTCAAAACAGATAATAGTGACAGTAAGACCAGACTTGCTCAAGCTCTTTTTATCTCTGTGACCATGCAACCAGCAGCTACTGAATGTTGCAGGGTAAGGTAATGTTGCCGAGCTCTTGGCTTTGGTGTTTTAGTAAAAATCACTAGATCAGTGAGAAAATGATGACCTGATAAAACTTGTTTTATTGCTATATTACTTATTCCTTTTTTTATTATATCAGTGCTATGGTAGGATATAAACATCAAAATACCCAGGCAATTTTGTTTTGCACACTAAAACCTAATCAGGCATTACCTAAACACTTTCTTACCTTTGTAAGTGACAGCAAGGTTTGATTCTATTTCTGCCAAAATCAATACATGAAAACTCACAAAGATAATACTTTAGATGAACTATGGTACTCATCAATTCTCCTCTTTTCTTTCTCATTTATGAACATAAAATGTTCCTCTTTACGTTGGTGGCTTTTAGAATACACATATATTTAGACTTTTTTGTGATGAGAATACAAAGTGCTCAGTCTTCATTTATATAGGGGCCCCTATAGCAAATGCATATGGATAGATACTCTGATTTTTATTACAGCTTGTTAGATTATCACCAGTCTGCTCAGCCTAAATATTATGCCTTAGGTAGAGGAATTAAGTGTAAGTAGCCTACTTTGTTATCTTCACTGTGCTAGTGGAGATGGGTGAGTAGATTTTAAGCCGGCAAATATTCTTGAAAATATTTTAAGGTTGTTTCTCTTTATGTACTGCTTAAGGACAATCTGGTGTTGGTGAAGGATCTTGTAGCAAAGTGATCTAGGAGAAAGGAAAATTAAACAGTTTCGCTTGAGGTAGCATTCTTTTCACTTTTGTCAGATGTGTACACTACACTGACTTTAAAAGCTGCGCTTTGATTTCATTAAAGTGCGGCAATTATATGTTGCTATCACACCCCCAAAAAAATCTTCTAATCATATGGTGGATAAGGAAAAAAAATGAGTTGATTTTAAGGCCTCATTTGAGAATACTGAACTGAAGTATGTGTCTTGTGCTTAGTGATTAGTATCTATCGATAAATCCAGGCATGAAAAACCGGGAGTGCTGATGCACCTACAAGAACACATCCCAGTGATACAGAGATAGCTTTATGCAATGCATTTATCTGGCAGAGACATGAAAGGATCTGTTTCTCCTCCTTTTGTATTAACATGAATGGATCTCTGTTTCTCCTCCTTTTGTATTAACGTTCACCACATTATCCAGTCACCTTTTGGTATGGAGGTAATTACTTCATTGATGTCCTAATCACCATCAGGTTGTATTGCTGTTCAGTGACAGATGATCACTGTATATTTGACCATAGACTGAAAAACCCCTTTGTGCTTCATGTTGCTCTCATATACATCACAGCTAGCACAAAATCTGCTGTCATCCTTTGTGCTTTTGGGAAGGTGTCCTTTGCAGGAAGGCTGGGGTTCAGGGAAAATCTCTGTCATGCAGGCTTGCATTGCTGCTTTTTCCCTTCAGTTTGCTCTTCAAACCCATTTTCCCAGCCTCACTGGAAACAGGAAAAAATCACAAATCTTCTTTGACCAAATACCCACCCACCACACCTCTCCCAGTCTGCAAATCCAGGAGATGAATGCTCTAAAAAAAGCTTTGCTCCTGAATGTGAGCAATCTCCCTTTGCTCAGTAGAACCTGACTATTAGAAATACACACTTGCTCCTTTCAGGGCTAGCTTTGGACTATATATAATGCCAGCTGCTGCTCGTCCTTCCATATCTCAGCCTGGTTCTAAAGAAATGTAGCTGTGGGCCTCTGCCTGCCTGACACAGTTTGTGCTGCCAGGTGATGCAGCAGCTCTGAGATCAGTATTAATGAGTGTGGGAACTATCAGCAGGTCGTGCTTCCCTTGACAAGGGATGACAAATTGTCCACGTTGTGTATCCTTGCTGATTCAAGCATGTGCATCATGTCTTCCAGTACAGATGTATTTCAGATTTGCAGCATTCTAATGTGACGAATGATGCAGGCTGAATGCCATGCAGATAGAGAGAATATCCACTTCTTTGGCAGCAGAATTTTGCAGTATTAGTGTATTTATGAATACGACGTTTAAAATGGGACACTGAAAACTAATTATTGTAAAAAAATACAAAGGCTAATAATGCCCAAAGAGAGATCATGGAAAAATGGAAGTTCTGTGTTGAAGAGCTCTCCAGTGTAATTGCCCAGATAACCCAGGGTCAGATGTTATCAACAATATCAACACTGCTCATGCCAGTAAACACCTACCCCACTTCATTTTCCCACTGCAACCAACACCACTGCCGAGAGTGCTCAGCCTAAGGCTGTCAGCACTGCTGCCCTACAGAGATCCTGGGAGACTTTTAAATGTTATTAGAACCCTGTTAATCTCACAGTCACCTCACTAGCCATGCCTATGGGACAGCTGACTAAATACAACCATCGTAAACCTGACTTCAGGTTCCATTTAATAAGTCTAATTGGATGGATAAAAGTATTTCTGCCATGTGAATTACTGATGATCATGTATTTGCAATTTTTATTTCTTTTTCTACTAGTCCTGGGCCAAAACTATACTGGCTTGTCAGGGTTTGTTGCAGATTTCAAAACATGCAAATTTGCCCAAGGATAAAGACAATCTTGTGTAAATCAGTTTAGGTTGATATTCAAGTCAATAGTGTGAAGAAATTACTACAATGGCCGAGCTAAATTTCAGTGAGGATTCAGGTTTGGGTGAATCTGAAACTTGCTAAAACCTGGAGAAAGAACTGGAATTCTTGTGTAGAATTGCACTGACCTGTATGAATACCTATAGTCCTGAATGCTGCTTATAACTGATGTTCTCAGCAGAAGTGTGTTTAAGTACAGCTACAGTTTAATTTAGGGGAAAGGCTGAGTAGTAAACCTAAAGTAAGCTGATGGGAGGCTTGTTCCTCCTAGAAGTTTGCAGGAAATCAACAGCATGTTTTTTACTAAGCCACATAGTCCCTGATTTGCACTTAGCCTCAAACAGAAATGCTTTATTTCCTTTATCATTACATGAAATTCTTTCCTCCTCCTTTTAAAGGAAAACTTCAAAGTTGTCAACCCAAAGTGACAATAATGCTGTTTGGAAAAATTCTCTGTAGCATGAAGTTTCACACCAAATGCTATGAAGCGAATAAAATCATCCTGAAAAATAGCACTTGAGCATGAAAGGCCATCTCAGCCTGTTTGAGTGATTCATGCAAGATACAGTCAAGATTTATTTGATCTGAGTTTTTCCTATGAGCACTAAGATTCCTAATAGCTAAAACAACAATTACTCCTGTAACAGGTTTGGGATACCATCTGCTTGTTGGGAAACTTCCTGGAGATCATTTAGGTTTTATTCTACCACTAGTGACATGACTGCATCATTCCTCATCTTTCTTGGGAATCTGGAGGAAAGCAGTCTGCCATGTGATTTACCCCAGGAAACAAGCTGTGCACAAAGCAGATGTGCACATAGGTACTCATTAATCACTCTTTATTATTAATCAATAGATAAAGATGTGTCTTTAATTTCAAACTCAGCAGCCACAGCCATCCCTTTCAGTGAGTTCCAGTGAATTCAGTGTTTCAGAAATAATCTAATAAACTTCAGACTGCATTTTTACCATGGAGAGCTTTCTGTCTTTCTGTCCCTTTCTTGGAGATTTACTTTCTTTTCAACAGATCAGCAATACAAAAAAAAATACTTTCCCTGCTTTTTTTTTGCTTTTTTTTCTTCATGTCTTCTTGAATAAAGCAAATTAGGTCTCTGAATTAGGAGTTTTTTGAGTTTGGGGCTTTGTTTAAATAACAACCTGGAGGAAGAGGTTAGAACACCTGCGGTCTCTTGATGGAGTGTCACAATTTGATTTTTCCAAGTCATGATATTCTTTCCCTTTTCTCTCTCCTCTTTTGGTTTCAGGCTAATATTTGTACCTTTTGATAAGCAGACCTCCACAGGGACTTCTGGGTCTTAACCCCAGCATTCTCAGGCTGTGTTCCTTTTGATAAAACCAGACGGTTTTGTGATCACTAAAATCTGTGAAGAAAAATTCCAGGAAAAGTCTTTTTTTTTCCTTTCTCTTTTTTCCTTTCTTGGGGGGTGGGAGGGGGAATTTCAGGCCCCTTAACACTCCTCCAGAAAAAGGAATAATTTTTTTTAAAAAAAGGAAAAAAAAAGGAACTAACTGCTGTTCCCTTGGAGCCCTGAAACAGCAGAGCAGGGAGCACAGAATACTTATGTGCCTGATAAATGGCTGTCTTGCAGAAAACTAAAACTCTGAAGTGGCAAGACAAGGCATGGAATTCTTATCTTGTATAAAGGATAATGATGATGTACAGATGTTTTAGGAAATCAGATTGTTAGGCTGACTTAGGGCTTTGACATACCTGGGACTTGATTAATACAACAGATTACATATAAAATAGTTCACATGATGAAAACCAGGAATAGTTCTTCATGGAAAAACAAAAGAATTTGATAATCCCCTAACCAGCCTATGTGATGATTCCCTTCCATATGAACCCAGTGATGTGGGCTACTCAGGGAAGCCCTCTTAGCACCCTGTAAAGAACCCAGAACCTCACTGGAAATGCAGCTGCCCTGAAGATTTTAATTCTGGGGATTATTTTTTGCCAGCTCCTCTTCAAATTATATTCGGATAATACTTTCTAGACAGAAACATTGATTGATGGGAATCTGATAATAGATTTTACAAGCCCTGCACTTGGATTTGTGCCATGTAGAACCCCTGCCTTGTTAGTCTACAGAATAATGCATGCTGTGCTCCCCTTTGTAAGTTTAAAAGTATTGTCATAATTTGGGGGAATGAAGAGTAGGGGTGCAGTAGAACATGCACAAGACTGGAAGTGTGAGCTGTGAAAGGTGGGGGCAAAGCCACAGATTGAATCAAATAATGGAAATGTGAGTTACACCAAACAGAGCAAAACAGGGCCAGAAACTGGGAGATGTGCAAATCCTGGTCATCACCAGGGACCCAGAAAACTGGAAATAATCCCTCAGAAGCAGAAGGAACATAAAAATGAGAAACCAGCAAGAAAATAAAAACTTGGAAAAAAAGAGGTTAGGTTGTCATCATGTCCCCTCCACAGGATGGGGATTACAGGTAAAGGGGCTGAAAAAGCACAGAATGAGTAGCTCATTTTGAAGTGGACCAAAGCCACTGATTTTGGACAGAGTAGGATTTGTCAGGATTGTGACAAGGTTAGAATGTGGGCCCTGAACTACTTTAAGGGATGCTCAAAGCTCTGCAAAGTGAGAGAAACTAACCCACTGTTACAGCTCACCCAAGGAAAACTGCTGTGTGACAACTTGAGGAGTTTAGGCCAAAATGAACAGGGAAAAGCGAAAACATCTTTAAAATTTACTTTGCTATTTCCAAAGTTGTATTGTATTCCAGAAATGTAGGAACTTCTCATTTCCACATCTTTGCACAGAAATTATTGTTTCCCAATTACAATAAGTCATTACAATTTCACTTAAAAGCTGGTCTAATAAGAAAAAACCTCAAAACCTTTCAGAAAATTGAAAACCACCTAAACCATAATACAGTGAGAGGCTTCTGTCTTTCTTAATTAAAACTCCAAAAAGTTAAAATAAGCAAAGTGATTTGCATTTGATCTAGCCTTTTTAAAAATTTGTGTTCATCCACCAAAGTAAAAAAAAAAAAAATTTAAAAAAAAATTCCATTATTCTCCCAGATCTAATTAGTTCTGGATACAGGTACAGATTTTCTGCCCTTTTTTCTTTTGGTTTCAGCATTTACCCAGCACAGTATCTCTTGATCTGTCAATTTTTCTGAGCCTGAACTTAAGGAAGATAGAGTTACTGTTGAAAAGTCTATTGTAAAGAAAAAGATTGATTTAATGCTAACAAAGGTATTAAACCCCAAGGAATTGAAAGACACCTGTGGATTTAAAAGAGAGGAAACACTTTCTGTGCAGATAAACTGTGGAAAGAAGAGTTCTATTTACTGCATCTGGCCAGCAGTTGCCCAATATCAAGGTGTGTACTTCAATGGTGCATCCAGGCAGGAGCCAATGCTTCCGAGAAAAGCTTGGAGTTTTAGCCCTTAGCCAAGCAATCATTAAGTCATTTAAGCAGCATTTCTGATCCTTGAGACAGCTGTACAGGTTACATAACTTTCCTTCTAGAAAAGCCGGTGAAACTGCCCAGGGCAGCACCTAAGTTTCCCCTGCCCATGTCCTAGAGTCAGACTGGTTTTCTGCCTTACAGAACATCCCAGCTTTCCCTCCTGCTGTGCTCTCCCAGCTGAGCCCCCACCAAATGCTGCAGAGTTGCTCTCATTTTCCTTCTGCCTCTGTGAATGCCTGAGTAGAACCTGCTCCAGCAGGGACAGTAGGGGATTGTGTACTGGCTCTGGGTGGAATTTGCCATTTTTAGTGGACAGTGAGGGTTTATCCATTGGGCCTCCAAAGGTACTTCCTTTGTGCTGTCAGTGCAATAAACCACTGCAAGGGCAGTGTTTGGAGTGAAGGAGCTCAGAGACTCTAGTCACACTCTAGGTTTATCTCTCTCTCCCCAGCTAATAACTATTAGTGGTCAGGACACTTCAGAAAGATAAATGATTGCCAAGCTCAGCATATCTGTGAAAAGGCAAAAGGCAATTTGGTTCTGCAAAATTTCCCACTCTTCCTCCAGATGAAGCCTGTGCCTTTTCTCTCAGTGTTATAATCTGTCATGTACATGTGGTTCAGGCTAGGACCATGGACCTGGGTGCTGAACCTGGCTGAAGCAGCTCAGTGTACTACCAAGCCCTGTGCTCTCCCTGCCCTGTGGCAAGAAGTTGCCAGGTCAGTAGACAGGAGCATATGCAGCACCTCAGCAATGACTGCAGCAGCTCCTGCACAACTGCAAGCATGTTGTCATTGCCTTTTTGGCTAATTAGGCCAGAGAGGTGAGATCACACTGGTAAAAGAGCCTGAGAGTGGGAATGGCTGAGATGTTTGCACACATTGGCTTCTGCTGCTTTTCTTCAGGTGTGTAGGAGGTCAGCCAAGGAGCAGGGAGGTCAGCAGGGTATGGGAACAGCTTTAAACACTTCAGCTGGTTTCACCAGGGCTCAGAGTCAAGCCCTAGGCTTTATACTTGTGGGCTTGATTAAATTGCCTATGGTTTCTAGGTCTTTCTTAAGATATTTTTTTCCTGAAATGCTACTTTTTAAAGAAAAGTTGGAACATTAAAAGTTAGAATTAAAAAATACAGTCACACAACAGGATATTTGTAGGTCATTTTAAATCCTTCTCAACCTCACATAGAACAAAAACCTATTTTTTTAATCTTTCCCCAGAATACAATACTTCTCAGCGACTTTTTTCTTTTTTTCTTTTCTTCCTTTAATAGAATAAGTCCTCTTCATTTATTCTCCTTTGTTTAAGAAAATAAAATTAATCAAAAACACCAGTGCCAAATTTTCAACTCTTTGCAACACTCCTCTAGACCAGACATCATCCTGGGGAATATTCCATCTCCTTGTACTTGCTCCATTTGATGACCTGATAATGCTTGGACAACAGTAATATGTGGCCAGGGATTTATGGCTTGGATTACAACAAGGGATGGGCATCTCTGTCCAAACTTTTAGACTTGGTTCTCTCCTTCCAAGTGAAAAAATAATGCCATTGCTTTCTCTGTGAGAATGCCTGGTTAGAGTTCATGTATTTGTCACTGCCACCAGGCAGAACTATGAAGAATTAAAAAGAGATGATTTATTCCCTTTTTGTATTTACCCAGCTGTGGAGACGGGACATCATGCTAGGGCATCCCCTGGTAGCCTCAATGTTGCTTGACCCAGAGCAGATGTGATTTTTCTGAGAGGCTGAGCTGTGTGACAGGAAACAAGCTGCTGGGATAGTGTGGACATCTGGTACGGGCTGTGCTTCAGAAGATGTACAGAGAAGAGGCTGCAGTTTCTGTGCTGCCTGGAGCTGCCCCAAGCAGCACGGTGGGGAACTCTTACCCCTAGGATGAACTGTGCATGGCAAGAACAGCTCCTCTCCTGTCTTGGCCAAGAGCAGCAAAACTGGGATATGAGCTGGCAGAGGCACAGGCTCAAATGTCTGTGCAATTAAGATATTTCACAGAGATTTCTGTGCCTGTGTAATAAACCCACAACTTTCAGAAATGCAGACATAACTCTTCCCCACTACATTCATAATGGAGTGATGAGACAACTTTTGATTTTTCCTTCCTTATGCCATTTCTCTGATCCAACAAAAAAGGAAAGGAGTCAGTAGGGATAATCCCTTGGGAGCACAGTATTTAACACTCATTTGGCAGGTGATATTTACCCTGTTTTAAGAGGATTAGACAGAGTCATAGCCCAGAATACCAGTCAAGGTATCTCCACAATCAGCGATTGCTTTGCCCAGTCTTTGCCCTTTTAACCACCTCTTTTGCAACACTGGGGGCCACTCATGTCTCATCCTCTGTGCAGGGACCAAGGTTTTCCAAAAAATGAGAGCGTGAGAGAGAGAAGCTCTGCAAACAAGACACATCAGTGCAGTTATATTGAAGTTACTATCAAGGCATTTATTGGTATGCCAATTGCACTTCAGCTTTCCAACTGTACAACTTCCTTGTTTTTCAAACCTGCTCTTGCTTGTAGCATTTGAAAACACACCATGGACAAACCATTTAAAAGCAATAGTACAAAATGCCAGCAGAAAAATAAATGGGGAAGGAGGAGAAATTGAGAGGTTTGTCAGTTATGGGTTGTTTATTTGTTACTTAATTTGGATTTGGAGTGGAAAGTATGTGTAATCATGTGGAAAGTAAATTAAGACAGCTCACTTGTGGGTGTTAAAGCAACACCTAATTTTTCTGAAAGAGGTGTCTGTTGAGAGATGATAAGGTAAAGCATATTTCCAAGCTGAACTCCACTCCAGAACCTTTTGTAGGGAAGTGAGGGTCCCTCCAGCCCCAGTCCCATCAGGACCAGCAGATGATCCTGACTCTGTGTTGGCAAGGTGTGCTGTGAGGCATAGATGGGAAGGAGAACTCTTCTTGCCTTTATTTTCTTTCTTTGCTTCTTTCTAAATCTTCGGCACTTTCACCTCCTTTCCTTTTCAGCTGAGCTGCCCCTGTGCTTACCTGGCTGTCCAAGCAATGCTCAGCTGACAGCTGTGCCAGGCAAAAGTCTGTGGAGAAGGAGTGTCTGAGACCATGCCTGTGGCAATGACCCATGTGGCTTTTTTCTGCTTTATAGAAAGGGAAACTGGTATTCTTCCATCAGCTACCTGAACTCATGAATGGGTAATGAGAGGAACACTTCATCTCTTGGTTAATGCTTATTGCAGAAGTCAGACCTGCTCCCATAGCTGCACCAAAGGACAGCGTGTTTAACCCTTGGGTAGAGATTCTCTTAAAACCTTGCAGAAGGGGAAAGGAAAACCTTTTATCACTATGTCTTTTTCTCAAAAGCATGAAAAATGGAGCAGGTTGAAAAAGACAACTCGAAGGCTGCCACATCTGTAGCAGACAAACAGATGGGGAAAATAGAGGAGGGATCAAGCCAGGCAAGCGAAGAAACAATTTCCACTGAATTCATTTCTTGGTCTGGGTCAACCCTTTTAAGCAAATGTGTCACATGTTTGAGGCAGTGCACACCTCTTACATCATATATGGAAACAGGGATGTGAGGCCAGCTTTGGCTTGAAAGACATGTACAGTGTTCTGTGCTCAGGACTGTGTTAGTGTGAAATGACAGCTACAATAAATGCCAAATACTGCCTTTTATGCACATGCTTGCTATTCCAGCTGCTTGAATAAACATTCCATCAAACCTCAGCCTGGGGATTGAACCTGAGCTCAGATTATATTTTGTTTTGCCTTCTTTATCCCTTAGCTTCCCTCTGAGGGTGGAACTGGCAACTTGAGGCCAAGCCTTCTGGTTGTTTATCATGGCACACAGTAATTACACATCTGACTTGGCAACCTCGAGCCTGGGCAGGGTATCTCTAGGTGTGATGTATGGAGCATGAGGAGCCAGTTGTCTCGGGATGGGAAAAAAGGCAAAGGATACACTGAGAGGGGAATTTCAGTCAGAATTCATCAGGCATCAGCCAGAGCAATAAATATCCTAGAAAGGTTTTACTACCCATCAGGGAAGTTTTGTACATTTCCTTAAATCTAAAAAGATACAGTGGAAAAGACTAGAGGCTTAATGGCTCATTTTCTAGCTTTCATTAGGTCATTTCATCCATTCTTGGGAATTTTTCTACCTATTCTTAAACTAACTTTTCATTTACATTTCATGTGCTGAGTTCTGCAAGCACATCTGCATTCATTATTTTATTGAATTGTCCAAATATGAAACAATGGACTGAAAATGTTTCATCAGCTAAGACATGTATTTTCTATTAAATATTTGGAGCTTTTCTTAGTATGATGAATAAACCTCTGCTGAAAAATCACTCTAAAGAAAATGCTTAATTAAAAAGATATTACATTAATTACTTTATCTGGCTTTTATAATAAAATGCTAAGAAAGCAAACATTTTGAAATGCTGTAGTTGTTACAGATTGTTTTACTTTCTTTTTCTTAAGGCATCTGTTTTGATAAATATTTCTAGTTAGTCATAACATCATTATGAATTTGTACTAATAAGATTTTCTCACAGTTATTTAACATTACATTAAATATTTCTGGGAAAAGCTATAGAAACAATAACTGTGATTACGTAACCAAGCAGAAAATCTGAAAAGTCCTCAGAGGGTATTTTTATTGCTTGTTGCACTGTGGGTCCTTTTTTGGTCAGAAATGCTGACAGGGAATGTGTGTGTGTGTGATATGAATGCAGGGCTGTGTCCACAGCCAAGGCTATGGTTGAGGGGGTGGGATTTGAAGTGTGCTAAGAATGTTGTAGGTTTCCAAAGGGAGTTTTTAGCTCTGATAGTAGCCAGGCTCTTAGGATGAATTAACTACAGGGGTGTTGGGAGGCAGTGGGGGTGCTGGGGAGGCTATTTAGGAGAATGAAAACCTTTATCTCACTTGCCAAATGCGAAATGAATTGATGCAGTAATTTTGGCACTCTGAGTCAGTGATAATGCCACATGTGATCATTTCTTAAAATGTACTTTTCTGCCTGAACTTGCAATGCTGCTGAGTTCAGTGGGAGAAGTAATGCAAATAAACATACATTTCATGTCCCCCCAGTGACTCCAGAGCAGGGCTCCTGTGCAGAGCCACTCGTGTGCTCGGGCTGTTGTACGTCACATCTCTCCATGTGAGCATGGGGACTGGGGGAGGAATACCAGTGTGGTGCTTTTGCCTCTGACAATGACTTGCTCTATGGCCTGTCTCACTCTTTCTGTGAATTTTATGTCCTTGGGTTCTAAAATGAGGATAATAGTGATGATTTACCCTGAAATGTTAGCCATGCAGCTTAATGAGGCCATATTTGTGAGGTTTTCAACTACAGAATGTGCTATAAAACTCATAATATCACTGAAAGGAGGATTTGAAGGGACAAGTTTGTGACACAAAGGATTGGATACATAACCTTTGTAACACTGCGTGACCATCTAGAGATGCTGCAGAAGAAAAAGAAGAAAAATCTTACATCATCATTAACTGCAGATGGGTGCAGTATCCTTTTAGAGAATTGCCGGGAAAATTATTCCAGGCCCGAGCCTTTCAGCTCTGTTCTCTGAACCATTTCTCAGGGTGATAAGCTGTTTTTCAGCTGAAGGCCAAGAAACCTTTCCCAGGAAAGATAAATTGGTAAAAACACCGAGGAATTAATAATAAAGATAAAGACACCTGTTTGCTGTTAACAGACCCTGGGAATGGGGTGTCTTCTCTCTGGACCAATCATCTTTATTCTGTTCTCATTGTTGCGAGTCATGCTACTTAAGCAGTGAGTTTTCTGAATAAACGTTGTCTTCTCGCCTTCTCTTTCATCTCGAGAATGACCGTGTGACTGTGTCTCTTTACTCCGCCGCAACTAAAGGGTTAACACCCTAACACCGCAGTCACTGATGGGGTCCTCTGTCTTCTAAACCAGGGGTGCAGACACACCCTGCCCTCGAAGAGAACGAGATGTTCCCCTGTGTTTACCTGGGCCTGGGCAGGCTCTCTCCTGGTAGAATTTACGTAGAATTTTTAATGTAAAAGCTTTGTAGGCCTAAAGAATCTAGCCAGCTGTTCAATTCTGCCAGGCACTTGGCTCGCATTCAGGATATATTTCTTGCTGTTCTGAAGTCAAATAGAAAAGCCAGTATTCCTTGTCATATTTAATGTGTCTGCCTTGGGAAAACCAAAAATTTCCTGTACTAACATTGCCTCTACAGCAGGGCCATCTAGGTCTGCTCTTTTGTGAGTTTTAATATGCCAGTGCTATGCTTACTATGCTCATCCTTTACTTACTTTCTACCTACTGTTTTAGGAGGAAGGTTTTTTGGTTTTTCCCCCTCTTTTATACAGTGGTGAGCTGATAGATATTTTGAACAAGGCAGCTTTGGTTCAAATTGAGTGTACTGCTAGGGCAGGGCAAACTGATGAATTGTAAATGTTGGTTTTTGAAAGATGTGTCCAAGGCACTGCAGGTTGTTTGACTCTAGGACATCACTGCAGCTTCCCTCAAAAAAGAGAAGGAGGAGGGAAAGGAGGAGGCATCTGTAGCAAAAATATATGACAGTGTTGCAGAGGATGATAGCCATAGCAAGAATGAGGGATCTGAAGTTCAGCTGGGGGCTAGGGCAGGAATCACCTCACCAAGTGCTAGAACACTGCTTATCTGCTCCTATGCAGCTAGCCCAAATTCCCCTTCAGAGACAACTCTCCTGGCCTACCAGTGTCAGCCATCAGATGAGATTAATTAGGATCTAGGAAGAGCTGTTGTCTTTCTGGACTGGACTAAGGAGAGCCTGGCTGTGTCTTGCTGGTATCAGGTGATTTCCACTGGGTCCTGCAGTGGGCTCACAGAGAGGCAGGGGATTTTTGCACCAGTTAAGAGACCCTTCAGCTATCACAGGGAGTGCTGTCCTCTGGGCCAAAGGACAGGGACTTGCTCAGAACCCCCAGGTCAGCAGGGTAGCAGCCCTTGGGGAGTGTATGGACACTGTGCACAGCACAAGTTGTGAAGGATGCTGTCCTCCTGAGCAGTAAAGCTGCTGCTTTCGGGGAGCACTGACACTGGCACAGTGCTGGCTGTGACAGACACACCCTGACATGGAGAGAAGCTGCATAATCCACCTTGGTGAAGAAGGAGAAGACAGCAGATTTCAATAGTCCTGTACCACCTTTGTGTGTGTACCCTGAGCATAGTTCTCCTCCATTTCACAGTGCACAGCAGTGTATTTCCCAGTTTAAGACCCTGATCTAAAGCCAACTCAAATAAATAGGAACATTTTAGATAAAGCCATAATTTAATGAAATCTTTACTGCATTTGCTTCTCAAGTTGCTCCAAAATTCCCTTCACAATAAATTCTTAAAGATGGAAGATGATTCCATGGGTTAAAAATTCCCAAAAAACATGTGTGCATTTCCTAATCCAAACTCAAGAAACATATAATTTCTTTCTAGTTAGGAACCTTGTTCAGTTTTCCATTCATGCATTAAAATACTACCACCATAATCAGCATTTTTGTTTTTACTGTGCATTTCGAAGGTCCATTCATTCACAGGATAAATTTATTTAATTGGATCTAAAGGCAACATCTCTTTCATTATACAAATAACTATGGAGGCTTTTCCTGCAAGTAAGTACATAAATACTATCTAAAGTTTCTGTTGCCATTCCTGACTAGGAAATACAGCTACAGGCAAAAGCTAACAAAGTGGCCAGCTTCAAAGATGCTGAGTCTTTCTGCTTTAGTTTTTCTTTTGTTTCTTTCTTTCTTTCTTCCTTTCTTCCTTTCTTCCTTTCTTTCTTTCTTTCTTTCTTTCTTTCTTTCTTTCTTTCTTTCTTTCTTTCTTTCTTTCTTTCTTTCTTTCTTTCTTTCTTTCTTTCTTTCTTTCTTTCTTTCTTTCTTTCTTTCTTTCTTTCTTTCTTTCTTTCTTAGAACAGTAAAGAATTAATCGTGGCCTTTGTGTGCCACAAGCTTTCTTAGTTCTCCCTCATAACCATTATAATCCAACAGAACTTTTTCATGTTTTTGCATGCTACATATCCAGGATGTGTCATTAAGCACCAAGCAGGGAGAATTTTAAACTTGAGAGTGCCAAGTGCTGGCACAGCATCTGGCAGGGGGTGGACACAATTATATCCCTCCTTTTCTTGTGCAATCCCCTTTTTCATTCCCTCAGTTCCCTTCTCAGTTTCTGCCTGAGCACCAGTTCTGGTTAGGAATCAGAATGTCTTTCCCAAATGGAAACCTAGGTTTGTAAAGACAAACATAACTGTAAGATTTTTTTTTCTTTTTCCTTTGCTGCTGATGAATAGAACACGAGCTTGAAATTGGGATTGTCTTCCTGCTGGTAGACTGCAGGGTTTATCTGTAAAAAAAAAAGTATTTATGGAAGTAGGTGTTAGTTGTGGCTTTTCATAGCTGCCTTGAGGTATCGAGGAACTGTGGGAATATCTGTTTTAGGGGTTTTTTTTGCCACTCATCCCTCCAGTATCTGTACATCTGCTGTATAAAACAGACTAGGAGAACAAAGACCATTGTGGATCTCATGGGTTTTGACTCATCATCTCTCTTTCTGCTTGCAGAAAGTTTGGCCTGGTGGAAAAATGTTATTTGTAAGTGCCAGAAAAGCTTTCAGTTTCTCTGGTTTAGTTTGAGATTTTAAAACTTTTGGATAGTAAGGAATTTAGAAGCATCTTTTCAAAATGCCCCTTTAGACATCCAGATATTAGATTACTTAGAAAGGTGTTAGGGAAGAAACTTTAATGAAGTAGCAACCAGATTTCAAACAAAGGTCCAAACCACAAGAAATATCAACAGGGAAAAATACATTGTTTCTTTCCCAGAATTTCTTTTGGTGAAGTCTTTGTATTACTTGTGATTTATTGTCTAGTTCTGTTCTCAGAAAATGGTTTGTCTCTCGCTTTTTTCCATATTAGATGTCCATAATGCATGACTATTGGATTTTATTTATTTCTTAATTTCCAATCTAGAATCTTTAAAACGAGTTTAGGGGCTTAGGGTTTTTTTCCTTTCCTTGGTTACCACCAGCAGTAAAGGTTATTCAGGCCAAGCTAGAAAGAGAAGGACCAAATTTAATAGAGAAGGAAAACAAAACAAAAAAATTGGACATTTGAGATTATCTCATATTTTATGCTTTAAGTGTGCCTCCTAATGTCATTTCCAGTACAAGCCAGTGCACTCTGGCACTTAAGAAAACACGGCAAGTAAATAGGAGAGGAGACACAGAATGAAGAGAATGTTTTAATCAAATCAGGTTTACCTGCAAACAAGTAGGCTCAGCTGGGCTCAAGTCTCACTGCTGAAGGACAAAGGAGAGGATCAGGAAGAGTGGGTTTTGGATCATAGGTCCTCTCTGAGTTGTGAGCTGCCCAATACTACATCCCAAAGGAGGACTAGCTCTGCCAGCTGACTTGCTCTGGTTGGATAAGTCAAGTTTGCTGAAACAGTAGGGTTTTGCAAACATGGCTCATTTTAAATGAGATTGCTGAGGGGATGATTATGCTGGCAGCTTAGCAGCCAGATACAAGGGACAGTGACTTTTAGAAGGCATTTTTTCAAGCTCTTTGGGCACAAAGCTATTTAACTGGGTAATTTTTTTTTTTTTTTTTGTTCACAAGTAACACCCTCAATGGGATGTAGACATTTTGTATGGCTTTTCTGCTCTGTGTGTTAAAGAGAGCAATCATTTTCATTGGAGGCCTAGCTGGAAAAGAGAAAATGCCCGTGTGGTCTAAACATCCCATTGGGGAAGGCAGCAATGATGCTCTCAGGGCTCTGAGAAAAGAAGCTGCAAACGTGAGGCTGAAGGAGGAAAGGAGAACAATGCAAATGCAGATAACTTGTCCAACCTGTGAAAAAAAAAATGTTTAAGAGTATCAAAGCCTGTGCTGGGATTAGTCAGCAAGTGAAGAAAGGACAATGGACCTGCACAAGATGATACTGAGAGCGAAGATTTTGAGGGAAAAAATGGGAAAGGAGGTTTAGCTGAGAAAAATGGCCAGATAGTGACATACAAACTTTCTTTTTTAATTCAACCATTCTTTAAGATTGAAAATTTTGCTCATCTTGCCAGTTAATCAAAGTAGCTGCCCATCAGGGCTACAATTAAGGAAATTATACAAGGCTATTTTTTCCAGTGGAAGGTGCTCTGTTGAAGCTAGCATGTCCTTGCTCATTATTACTAAAAATAATAAGTGCATAAACAAATACATGTGGCTGCCTGTGTGCAGCACATGGCTCACCTACTGGCAGGGTCTGTGCTTCTGGGTTGTGTTACTTTCCCTCCAGTAACAGTCTACACTGATGTCTTTTTCCAAAGCACAAGTCAAATCCTCCAGAGATGTGCAGTGCATTGGAGTTGCTGTTTTCTGGCCAGCCATCCTCGCTCTACCTGCATGTTAGGAAGAACTCACAAATGCACTAGCAGAGAATTATTCTTTTAAGCATCCCATGAATCAGTAAGATCTGTATCCCAGCTTCATCTCTCTACACTCTTTGCTGCCTATGCAATTATATTTTGTCTTCTGCTGAGGTCACTGTCATTGCAATTGTTTTAATTGCATCTGATGAGTCGTGGGCTTTTGAAATCATTAGTGGTTCCTATGAGCTCTAGAAACAGAATAGCATCATTTCTTCCTTGCTGTTCTTAGTCTTCCATGAAAGTGAAATCTATACAGAACTTAATTACATTTTATATCTTATGTGTTGTTTTAACTGAACTAATATTTACAAATGGATTTGATGAATATCATTGCATTTAAAGGAAGGACCCCCTCTGTGTTGTCTTTTCAAGTTGCTGAAAAGAAATCAGAAAGAATTAGTTCTTTAGAAAACTTTAATTACTAGCTGATTTCATTGACCTGCTAGGCTGGTGGCATCTGCCTTCCAGTCTTTTTCAAATAATTTCTCTTTCATTTAGATGTTTAGGGATACATTAGCATGTGGCCATAATAATTACAAATTATAATGACTAAAAATTAGGGGGTTTCCGCTATCAAGAGTTTTTCTTATTCCAGCCAAAGGCAAAAAACAAGCACAGATTTCTATTCTTTTGTTTGTATTGAGGGGATGAGATTTGCAGATGAGTGTAGGAGGAAGGAAGCAGCTGATGGCAAGTTTAAGGAAGAAAGGAAGCATTTTGTGGGGACTTTTTGAAATCCCTGACTAACATCCCTCTGTTAGAGGGCACTCTGGTTTCTTGTTTCTGGCCACAACATGAAGCAGCTCTTGAGCAGTAAAGGTTGAAGTCTTGATTTCAGTTCTCTGACTTAGCCTTATCCATCAGTTTTATGTTTTGCCTTTGTGTTTCTAAACTTTTAAACATGGTAAATGAAGTGACTGCAGGCATTTAACTAACAAATACTAACAAGTTCATCTGCTGTATTATGCCTCTTTTTAAGTAGCTGTTCACAGCAAGAAAAGACAACTGTGTTGTCAGTAAAAGCAAATTGTACATTTTCATAACTGAATACATCTGCCAATTAAAGCAATCCTTGAGGCACTCCCTGAACCCTCTCTGACCAGTCTTTTGGCCCCCTTGTCTGCTGTTAGACTTCTAGTTAGAGAAATTGAATTTTTGCATTCTTTTCCAATCTAAATCTTCAGAATATGCAAAAGTATGTTCTGTTTTACAGCCACTTTACATTTGAGATGGGGACCTTCTACAGTTAGACCAATTACCTGAAGACAACTATCCCATTCCTCTCCTAAATAAGACAGGAAGAATTCAGTTATACTAGGCGGTTGGGAGATGAAAAAAAATCACCCCTATTCTTCCTCCAGTCCTGGACTTTTCATGTACAAGCCCAAGAGAGGAGCTGGGGTGGAAGCTTGGAATCCTTTCACATCCTTTGGTTGTCAAAGGTGGAGGGGTTGGTTTAGTCCAGACAGCCAGCACTGCCAGAGCTTCATGCTTGGTAATAAAACTTCTACCTGTTGCAGCCCATCTGTAATGAATTCTTCAGTAAACAGAGAAGTCCATGACACCTCAAGCATCCCTTGCTTGCCCTGGTGTTCCTGGCTCCAGAGCCCTGTGTTCACATGCTGCAGAAATAGAGGCTTGGTGTGTGCAGTGCTCAGAAGTCTCTAAATATTGGACTATTACTTGCCCTTTTAATTCTACCACTTGCTTGTCATTCTCAATTTAATAGTAGCAGCGAACTAAAACTTATTTTCTGAATTTTTAGGAAATGTAATGATAAAATTAATTTTTAACCTGGCTACTTTCTCTGTCTCAGTTTTAGCTTCATACCTTTCTTTCTTTTTTCTTTCCTTTGTCACCTTTGTAGGCAGCTGAAATGTTCATTTTCCTTTAATAATTTGGTCCTTTCATTAGGCTAAATTAGGAAGGGAAAAATTTCTAAACCACCCTGAAGACAACTCTTGCTTGATAAGAGAATGAACATCTTTCCAAGGAGAAGAGAGAAGAAACTACCATTAATTTAATATTTTTTCCAGTTTAATGTTTCATGGGAGGTTGATGCTTCTTACATAACAGGGGATTTTGTCTACCTTTGTTCCAACACAGCTGCTCTTAGCCAGATGTGACCAAGAGTTGCCCTAAATGCATTTTTTTGTTTAATTGGGCAATATATCTCTTTTGGGGCATGTAAAATGTGACTGACAAACATCTGCCATGAACATGACTGCCTCTACACTAGAAACATGCAAATAGATTTGCCCTGCTCCAACAGCCACTGGCAGATGCCAGTTTCCAGTGAAAAGTCTGGAAACTTTTCAAACATATTAGTGAATATTTAGAAATGTTTCTGACTTGAGTGTTCTATTTCCTCTTATTTTATTCTCTCAGCATCCTTTATTAGAACAGTCATTTACAGGAAAGTTGAGATACTGCAGGAGTTTTTCTGTTGGTTTTGCCTTTGCTGATGCTATTATTGGTGTCTTTTTTTTTTTTTTTTTGAGTATTACTCATCTTTATTACTTAACTAAAATTTACAATACCTTGGCTGTGGCATCTGCTTCATCGCCACTGCAATGTACAAATTTTTCCAAGAGTTTAGTTTTCTTCCCTTTAAACAGAGCTGTAGTGATGTATGCAATGAGAGCTAAAGTAAGCCAAGAGTTTTCATAAAGGTGCCACTGCATTCAGAAAGCAAATATTTTCCCAGATTTCCACTTGTTTTTTTATCTCTTGGTTAGAGAGGGAGTGCTACAGTATTATCCTCAGAAAAGAAGCACAAAGGTTTGTTATGAAGGTCCCTGAGTGACAGTGTCCTGTTCAGTCTGGAGGTGGTGACTGTGACTGCAGGGGCACTCCTTGTCCCCAATAAAATGATGCTAACAGTCTACTAACAGCTCATTCCTCCATTGGAGGCTGCTAGATCAGTTGTGGAGTCCCATGGAAGTCCCAAAAATCGATTACTAGGATTAATTAAAGGCCAGATTATGGTGAACCTCCCCAGAGGGCAGCGTTAATTTTGTGCAAACTTTGATGTTTCTCAGTTCTGGGAGCTCCATTTGTGGCCTACTGGATATGCATTTATCAAAGTTCTAAACTTCACAGATTTTGATCCTCAAGTTGCTCTCTCACAATGGAAAACAGAGATGAGCATTTCCTGGGGCTTGACAAATCTCCCCACAACTCACACTTTTTCCTGCAGCTTCTGAAGCCACAGAGCAGGCCTGGTATCAGTACCCATTCTGCTGCTTTTTGAAGATTGCGACACTAAACTGATGAGTGAATTTGTAAAGCAGAGTTGAATGAATAAAAAATTCCCATAGTCTGCACCAAATTTAGTTTTTGCTCTGTTTTACCAAATGATTCACAATGGTTACTAACGATGAGGCCAACATGATACAAAGCAATTTGAAAAATGGTGTATCTTTTCTAAATGGAGCATTTAAGAGAAGCTGCTGTAGTATTGTGCTTTTTTTTATTTGATAATTTTATTTTAATTCAAACAAATCCTGCATTCAGAGTATAGCATTCTATGTGTTGGGTTCACTGTGTTACTTATGTCCACTTAAAACCCAAACTTGTAGCACTACATTTTACAGCAGGATGGAGTTTTCTGAATTAAGTGTTAAGGATTGCAGACAGAGGCAAATTCAGCAGTCACTACTGCATCAATACAATGGCCATGAAAATAAGTTTTATTGATCCACACCTAAATAGGTACATAAAATATTTTTGTTTTATAACTAATCCCTGTAGAAAAGGCTAAGATATATTTCTAAATAAAAATGTTTCCTGAAAGAGATGAGTATAATTCAATTCTAAAATATTTTGCTTTTGCAGTACTTATAAAACAGCACTAATAAAAATCCCAGAGTAATTGGTCACAAAGCAAGAGGCTGGTTTTTGAAATACTCACTCTTGTGTAAGTAGATAAACTATGGATCCTGAATGAAATTCTTTCCTAATAAAGGATCCATGTTCACTGGAATTGCCTTCCAGATACCAGCTCTTGCTGGCAGAGAGCAGCCTGTGGCTGCCTTCCACACTCTCTGCACACTGCCAATGAGCTGCTTCACTCTTATTCTGTTGTCACTTGCAGGACATTTTGTGGTATAAATCAAACATTCCTGCTTCACACGTAAAACATGGCTGGAATTAAAGCAAGTCTGTCTTTCCTGGGGAAGTGTCAGATGCAGAGTGTTCCCTGTAGTAAAGATTTCACAGGTAACAAGGCAGCTGTGGCAGGCTGGGCTTGGTGTATGTTGTGGCAGAGAATCCATCCCTGTCAGGCATTTATAAGTTCTGCCGTGGCCATGGTAAGGAGTTTATCTGCCCAATTTGTGCTCACAGATATGAGGTCTTCAGGGAGGAAAATGCTGCATTGTGGCTGAAGCAGCCCTGGCACAGAAGCCTTCCTGCAGTGTGAACTCACACTGTCAGAGCTGAGCCACAATTCTGTTTCTGGAGAAGCTGCATAATAAGAGCTGGGAAAGGCTGAGCAAAATTTCAACTATTTCTGACACAAGGGCAAAAAGACAATTACATGAATACTTCTTTGAATCTCTGCAAAGGGTTGATACGGCAAAATCTTGTTATATGCAGACAATCACTAATGCTTTTGCTGCTATTTTTTAATGGGGTATAGAGTCCTGGCAATACCCACATCACCTTTAAAAAAAGAATAAAATCAGTTGATATACCAAATGTATTCCTTTTTATATTAAAATGTCTTTTGGGATACCATCCTAGGACAAAAACAGTCTCTCCTACGTAAATTAATTTTGGTCAGCTTGCTTGGATATATACAAAATGAAGATGAAATATCTCTAACTTTTCAAAGTTGTTAGAATGAAAAAAGAAAATTCTTTTTTCTTCATCCCTGCAGAGAATATTTCTTGAATAAACCAGGAAGCCCTTCCATATTTTTACCCAGTAATGAAACCACTGATGAATTTCAAACTGGTATCAAACATTTCTGCAGTTCTGCTCATTGAATTCAGTCAAAACTCAGTTTACCTTTGAAAAATAATTTCAATGAAAAATTTCTAATCTGGACTAGCAATGGATCTGACACATTTGGAACATTTCTTCTAAGTCCTTGTTCAAAAGCCCTGTAACTTGCTTTTCCCATGGTCTCTAAATTTCTGCAAATAAGTTGAATTAACAACAAAACCTGTGAGAAAAATAATGATTTGTTTGGCTTTGGAAAGTAAAACACTCTGTGCTCATGCAAAATGGGTTCCTAGTCTATCTTCTTGACTTGGTGATTTTATCAATTGGCAATTTCCAGTAACACGAGAAATGAGGGATGACAGCAGGTCACCTGCATCAGCTAAAAGGAAACACACCTGGAAAAGTGAGAGAGTTTAAAAAAAAAACTGGTTTGAGAAAGTTGACACTTTTATCTTTGTCTTTTATTAGTTCTGACTGTGGCCCTCAAAGGAAGGAAATGTCATCACAACATAGGTTTCCAGAAATCACAAAATCAGCAAAGGGTAAAGTTTATGGGTGCATTTTTGTGCCCACTGCTTATCTCTAAATACAGTAGTAATAGGCACAGACAAATCTGTTTCAGCTGGAAGAGTCTTTGAAGACTTTCCAGAACAAATATTGAATGTTCCAGTTTTTCTTTCAATGTCCATATGAGCATAGAAATCTCACCAAAGGCTTCAAAAATCATGGGGCAATTCCTCAGCAGTTTTGCCCTATATAATTTCTGAATTAGTGTTTTACAGCTCTGCTCAATCTACAGATACCAATTTCCTATTAAATGCTCTTTTTTAAAATTTTTTTTGTTTTGTTTTGTTTTTTTGGGTTTTTTTGCTTTTTTTTTTTGTGACAACAGTTTTGATCATGATTTGAACAGCAAACCATCGGGCCATCAGGCCCTCCACTTCTGTTACCCAGCCCACATGGCCTCCTGGATCTCGGCCTCTGGGTCTATCTCATGTTACTTTTGCTCTACTGCAGATGTGGTACAGCTTCTGGTATTGAGATAAGGTAGAAAAGAGATACACTTGCATGTATTTTGTGGTGGAAGAAATAGCAGGAAGGAAAGGAAATTTAATCACCTCTTTCAAGATGCTTGAGAGAAGAAAGTTCCACATACCTCATTGTCTTTTTAGGTGACTTACTAATTTTTTTGAAGATAGAAGGCAAGTTAAAAAGAAAATCTAGCCTACTTAAACACTTGCACTGCTTCAAGGAGAGCTCAAGATATAGTACAAGGCACAATTAACAGTGGCCCTGGCAGTGGCTGTAAACTGTATGCTTAAAACGAGTCACAGAATAAAAGGTATCAAGTAGTTTTACTATTACTGCCAAAAATACACTTTATTATAAAAAAAATAGAATTAATTTATTCTAATTAGGTCACATGTTTTAGAGAGGAGCATGTAAAATAGCAGCAAAGCACTGATGGATTTTTGAACCATATATTACTTTTATTACTACCTGAAGTCCTGAGTACAGCAATCAGGATAGATGATGTAAGAGGGGACTTTTTTGTTAGTTGTGCCTGAAACATTAATGCCTTCCAGGTTTGGGTTTTTTTCCAATACATAAGCAAATGTAAAAAAAAAAAAAAAAAGCAGAAATAAAGGATACTATGGTAGACAACGAGGAATGTGGTGAAAAACTAGTGAGAACTGTAGTAAGATTTGAGATGCAGCTGATGAAAGCATGGTCCCAAAGACTGGAAAGAGAAGAGGTGTGATTAATGAGCCAGCACTGCAATACCAATTGTGTTAGTGACAGGATCATGGAGAAAGTGGAGAAATGGGAGCTTCTGGGGAAGAACCTGAGGGTGGATATCTCAGTTGGCAAAAACCATGGTGGAATAAAGGATTTAATTGCAATTTCAAAGATGAAGGACCTGTGCAAATCAGGAGAAACAGAAAATGCTTGCAATGGGATGGAAGCAAGATGGCAAAGCATGGCTGAAATAAAAAAAAAATCCTGGAAAAAATAAAACTGGAAATAATAAAAATAAACTTCTGGACTCAAACTGCTTGGGGCGAGAATGGTAAAGCAGTTTTCAGGTACAAACTACACTAAAATTGTTATCAACTATAAGTTGAGAAGAATTAAAAGAGAAGGATAAAAATAGGTCTGTAAATATGTATGATTGAGTTGGAAACCCTGCACTAGGGAGATGAGAAAAGGAGCTTGAAATGGGGCTGCCCTGCTCTCTCCCCCAAGGCAGCCCATTAACAGGGATGGCTGGGAGCAGGGTCAGCCTCTGTGGGAGATGGGGATTTGGTGAGCTGGCAGCTCAGAGACAGGAGCAAAGTGTTTCAGGACAAGAGGAAAATATTTTAGAAGCCATTGTCAGAGCTGGCTGAGGAAAAAATGGGCTGGCTGACAGTAGCAGAGCTGGGAGGGCCAGTGTGGAAATGGCAGAGAAACTTTCAAGGAGTTGAGGAGGGAATTTCATGTTGCAGAAATACCTCAGCTTGTGCACTGATGGATGTGCCTGGACACAGTCAAGTGCCTCCCTTAGTCATGGTTTAAGAACAACAAATTAAGAGGATTACGAAGGATGTTTGAGGACTCTTTGGGATTGTTCTGTTATTGTAGGGCTGAGTAGCTGAGGCTCTGTGGCATTACTGTTGGGGAAAGGAGGAATGATTAACAAACCTAGGGCAGTGCCTATTCTAATAAGGCTCTTGAGCTCAAAATAACTTTGAAAATATGTCAGCTACTCCAAAGCATTTAAATACTAGCAGTGTCCTCAAGTTACAGGTAGAAAAGTCATCTGGAGTTTATTTTAGGAACAGCAGAAAAAGCCTTCAAGGCAAAGGGCTGTGTGTTCAAAGAGGTTATGAAATCAGTGAAATGAAGTCGGGAGTTATGAGTTAAAGTAATGCAGAAGAATCTAACCAGAAAGTTAAGCTACTGCACAAAAAGTCAGGACAAGGTGATAAAAACTTCATCACATTGATCTGGACACCAGTGTGGCTAAAGAAGAGCAAAAACCTTTTTGGTGACATATATGGAAAAGAGGAGTCTGCAGATGTTACTCATGGCCCCAAAATAAAGTGCCTGTTTACAGCAAGGAAGATAATATTGACCCTGAGAATAAAACCAGGTAGCTGATGAGATGGAAATACATTCAAGGTAGAAGAAAACCCAGAACAGATCACAACAAAGAAGGCAGGGAATTTCTGCAATGACTTGGTCATGTGTTAGAAACCAGCTCTGAAGGAGGGCATTGAGCTCAGACTTGCAAGTGAGTCCCAGGATGTCAGGAGTACCCTGGGAGGCTGGGTGTGGACCTGATGCCTGGTCTAGTTTGAAATAAAAGCTCTTGCCTCAAAGCACAGTGAACACTCAACCCTCAGAGCAGAAGGGTGATGTGCTGGAGCAGTGGGCACTAGACCAAAAACAATAAGCTTGCTGCTGGATAGTTCAGTCTTGCTAAAAGGCAGGTATGATACCATAGCCTGATCCAATTGTCTAATACAACAGGAAACTCAGCTCAGACAGCTCTTGGCTGACTATTTTTCTTTTGTAGCCAATAATGATATTCATTGCAGTGTAAGATGCTACTGCTCTGACTTCATTATTCAGTGGCTTAAATGCTTTGACCTAAGTTTCTTGATCCTTGATCCTGTCCTGTCTAAAATGAAATCTCTACCCAGAAAACACCTTGAAGCAGCACTTCAGAGCTCTGTGACAAGCAATGAGCCTTATCAGGTCAATAAATTAAAGCCGTAGCAGAACTTATTATCCAGAGCCTTGCAATCAGTGATACAATGCAAAGTAAATTTTAGAAAACTTTCTATGCTTCCAAAAGACACCTGCAGGATATAAAGTTACTCTAGTTTCTCCTACTTTTTGTACACAAGGTAGTAGAAGACAGCTGGAAGGGTTTCTCATATGTCTTTCTTATGATTAATGCATTTGCAGCCATTTGCAAAGTCCTAAAACTACACAGGCTGTTGAAAATGTTTATTGAATATGAGAAAACAAAACCATATGATTTGTCTTGGAGCCTAACCACTGGAGCAGTGGGTTAAAGTAAATGCTAACCTGTTTCTCTGAATCTGTCACATTTCTCTTGCCACTTATGGCGGGAAGTGTTTCTCAAAGAAAGGATATTTGGACAAAACACTGCTTTTGAATAGGTCAATCAAAACCAGCACATTTGCTGTAGAGCAGCTACTACACAGGATTTCGGGTGGGACTTTTTTTATACTATCTGCATCTTTTCTTACCTCTGGGAGCTGTCTGTTCCTAGGTAAGCTTTGTTCTTTATGTATTCATGCACTTGTTTTTGAAAATAACTATTTTTATGTACTCATGTACTAAAGTTGCTGTGCCTCAGCTATGGACCACACTGCACTGGCATTCAGTACTTTTGCCTAAATTCATGAACTCAGAAGTGAGACCACAGTAGGATTTTGTAGGTGCTGAAGGGTTCTGCCTTTTCCAAGGAACCTGAGGTGCTGGCTGCACTCTTGTTGCTGCACAGCTCACTTAGCCCTTGATGCTAAGCAGAAATTTGTCCAGCACGCATTGATTCCACACTAAGAATTGTCTGCCTTGTCCTTTCAGGCAGATTTGGGTCTCCCAACTGGTTCTCCAGAGCTGATTCAGGTGAAATGAGTCTCCAAGGAATAGTAAATGCTCTAATACTTTTTGTTCTGAAAACTTCTGTGAGACAACAGCTTCATCAGAAATAAAAACTAATCACAAAGTGCTCTAAATGAGCTGATAAATGACCAGCTGAGTATTCCTATCTAAGTATTAATTTGATTGTATAACACTGTTGATCTCTCAGAAAAGACACACCTTTGGATGAGATCAAATGTTCAAGGTGAAATCAGTAGAAGTAATTTGTGAGCATCTGAGAGGTATCAAGAGGCAGAACTGTTCCACTGTGGTATCAGAGGTTAAGTGCCCTGGCAGTGAGTTGCACAGGAATGCAAATCTGTCCACATCTTAAAGCAGAGGGAACATGAAGTATTAAACATAGACTTTTTAACTATCCATCTGTGAAATCTCACAAGCTGCTGTTGATTATTAGCTCTCACACTTACTTGTGGGTGTCCATGGGGCTGCTAAATATATGTTGCACTGCTTCATTTGTTTCAGAAAAAGGGAAGTAAAATGGGTGGACTAGAAAAATAGAGTAAAGATCCATTAGGCAATTCTTTTTCTACATCCCAGGAGTAAGCTGAGAACTCATGGGTTCTGATCCGATCAGCAGGGTGTTGCAACACAGAAATAATGCATTGTGTTTTGAATGAGAAAATGTGTTGTATAAGTCAAATTAGAATTCTACACTAGATCACAACATTTTAAACTTTTAAATTTACATTTGTAAGGTGATCCAGCTCAAGAGACCTTTGACAACAAAAAAAAAATCTGTTTGAATTCATACTTCCTGTTACTTTCTTAATAAACTTTTTTCTTTTCAAAACTGAAATAAATAAAAGATGGGGAAAAAATCAATATGTAAACAGGTGGTGAAATTTATTGGCTGAGAGTGTGGGCAGAACTAATTTAGATAAGGCTATGCTTTTGCAGTAATCCAAGGTTTCAAAATAGCCTCTTTTGCAAATGTTTGACCTTGTGAGTAAATCCACAGTTGATGAAGGTGTACCAGAAATGTTTGCTTCACTTCTGGTACTTATTGATTAACTAAAAACATAGGTATTATTTGTTTTAATCATTTTTTGTTTGTTTCTGTTTTTGTTCTGTTTGGTTTGTTTTTGGGGTTTTTGTTTGTGTGTTTCTGGGGGTTATTTTGGTTTTTGTTTTTTTATAATTTCACATTGAAATATTGTAGTTGCCTAGAAGATTGCAGCATGTACCTTCTGCTCCTGGCTTCAGAGAGAGCTTTAAGAAGAGTGGAATCTGTTTTTCCATGTGCTCACAAGAAAAACACTATGAAACCATTCATACTGCTCTCCTCTGGACTCCTGAAAAGCCTGAGACACCAGACTAAGCTATTTCCTCTCTGCCAGTTGTTAGCCTAAATGTTCTTCCTGGAACTAGATACCAGTTCTTTGACCAGTATCCCATTTAGGGGTTTTATTTGGAATTATGTAGAAGAAAGCATTTTTATCTCCATGGTATCCATTTTATGAAAGTTCGGTAGTGAGGATCTTTTCATGAGACAAACAGTTCATTAAAAGAACTTAAGCGTGTGATCTTTTATAAAAATTTTTTCCGTTTGAAGATAGAGCTTTAGGCAGGGCTCTATTTCAGCCAAAGGCAGGACTGATAAAGCCTTCATAGTGGGACCTAAAGAAGATATGTGCTAAAACCTATGCTAGAGCCATGTGCTATTGGACTCTGGCCTTATTGGGCTCTGTTTGGGCTCACAATCTCCAATTCTTTACATCAGTCCAGCCTGTGGGGTGCCCAGCTGAAGCCCAGCAGATCTGACTTTCGCAACAGATCAGACTGCAATACAATAAACACAGCATTTCCCACTGCTCTGTCAGGGAGGAACAACAGTGGAGGTAAATAAAGGAATTAGTTCTGTGATGGCTCTGAAAAGCTGTAGTTAATAGGAGCAGCTGGACTCTTGTTCTGTCTCATGTATTCAACAAGTCTGGAATTGCCAAGTCTGTCTCTGATCCTGCAGTTGTGCTGGTTATTCCTTGCTTGCACGTCCCAAACAGCCAGGAGGCAGCTGCTGCTTTACAAATGCACCTTTGGCAGCTGCATTTCCCATCAGCCTTGACAAGTGGCCAGTTTTCTGCAGGTCCCTGCTTTTCCACATGGTTTCCTTGCAGCTGAATGAGAGGAAAAAATGGTGAGGAGATCCATCTCTACACACCCATGCATGGTGTTTGAAGGGACAGTTCTTACATTCTGGGTGATCTGTGGCTCTTTGGTCCTGAGACAGGTAGCAAGTGTTTTCACTATGTGTTGCACCAAGTTGGAGACATCAGGAAGGGGGCTGAATGAACAATATAGAATTAGCTAGGTTGGGAAAGACCTTTGAGATCACCAAATCCAACCTATTCATGTCTTGGCAAGGAAGATGTGTGGAATTCCTCATTCCAAGCAGTGTACAGACTCTGTGAATTGCCATTGTAAACATTCACAATGTATTCTAGCCATGCTCCTAAACCTTCAACTCACATGGAATAAAGGAATTGTTCTTGTGGAGCTGATGAAGGAGTTTGTATGAATGTTTGGAAGCTTTCAACAGCTCAACAGGGCCACTCCTTTTCCTTCTGCTTCCAGGAGAGGTCAGGGAGTTAACCGGTACAGAAGACATCCTAATTGCTGCTCATTCTCATGAAACAATTATATCTGACAATCCACCTGTTAAAATCTTCTCAGACTGGGGTAAAAAAGCAACAACAACAACAAAAATCAATGATTCCACAGAAATTGTTGCACTTTTCAAGAGTCCTTACAGACCCAGAGTATCATACTTTGAGCGTCCCACCCACAAAGATACTTGGTTCTTCGAGAAATGTAAGGACAAATAAGGCAAGAATGTTACTTTAGTAGGGCTTCCTCCATAGACCAGCATCTCTAGGATTTTATTATTTATTTGTCTGAGTGGCTGTGCAAACTTTATGAAACTTTAGCATTTAAAACTCAAGTAAAAATGAGTAATATTTAATTGGTGTCTTTTTCTATACCATACTGGGCCTGTCACCACTGATTTTAAATAAATGACTAGTCTAGCAAAAATCTTAAAATTTCCCACATCTTCTGCTGCCTCATTATAAAGACATTTCAGACAAGAATACAGTAATTTTTTTTTCAAGTTCTTTTATTTTCTCAGATAGTAACAAGCACTGGAGGGGGAGAAGTTTCTTGGCTGAACCTGTCAGCCATATATAGGAGAACATGGATCTTGACTTATCAATAGAGTCATCAGATCTTTCAAAACTTAAGTTTTGGCTTGGGTAATATACACATATTATTTCAGACCACTGACTAGCAGTATATCATCAGAAGAGGAGAGGAGCTTGGGATCTGTTTCCTTCTCACATTGGCAATAAAAAAATCACTGCTTTTTTATGTTCTTTCACACTTCTTGAAACAAAATTTCTCTCACAGATGTTTTGTTCAGAGCTCAGCTTGATGGGAAAAGACATATGTGGGGAACACACGAATTAGCATTTTCACATTCAAGCTTGTTTACTGCCACATGCTGTGGAAAGTCTTGGCCAGAAGGTAAGGGGCTTTACCACCAGACAGTGACAAAAGTGTGACTCTCTGTGACTGTTTTCCTCTGGTTCCAGTACTAGGAGCTTCTGCAGTTTTCCTTTCATCTGTATGACAAGAGGCTCTGCAGCAGGAGTGAAAGCAGCTCTGGATGGCAAGGGTTCAATGAATTCAGCGCTCAGGTGTCCCTGCTGCAGCCTGGGCACTGAGAGGGAGGCTGGCTGCTGACAGGGAGTGTGAGGAGCACACCAATCCACTGCTTCCTTCAGGAATGGGGACTGGCACCTCTCCCCATAGCCGTAATCCCAAAATGAATAATCCCCTAGAGCTATGCTGTCAGTGTCAGTAATGGGAATGAAATAATTTCCTGCAGGAATAATGGTGAGAGCTCAGTTCACCATGGCAAACCCCATCTCAGAGGTCTCTCAGCAGTACAGCATTGCCTCAGGCATCACTAGATGTGGGAGCTCAGCAAAGTTACCACAAATCCTTTTAGGATTATCAGTCTTGTAAAGGTCATAAATCCCAGCCTGGGATAGCTGTGAGAATTCCAGTCCCAGATATTTGCTTGAATACTTCATCCCTGTTAGGAAAGGGAAAGGTTGCTGCTGGTTTGAGGCCCTTTGTGTGCCTGGCCCCATGAAGATGTGAGGTGTTTCTGAGGCGAAGGCAGCCAGTCACACCATGGGATTCAACACTGGCACTGACCTGAGGTGCTCTTTGTTGCTGGGATTTTTTGGCATCCCTTGCCAAAGTTGTAAAACCTCAATCTGGGAAAAGCATCACTGCATATTACCTTACTAATGTCAAATACCATTTGTACTACTTTAAAAAGTCACTGTAATTGGTATAGAGCAGGGCTGTTGGAGCTTGTGCACTGCTTTTCTCCTGCCTCTTGGACAACAATGGCCTGCCTCTGCCCCGGAGTCTAGAGCATCTAAATATCAGCAATTCCATAGAGTTCCACTCTGGGCTTTGGTTTCTTTCATTAAATCCCAGTATTAGCATTTGCTATCCATCATGGGGAGTTGGAACATTAAAGATCTTGAATATCTGAATTTCCATAAACAGAGCTATTAATCTCATTCTCTTTCCTTTCTTGACTACAATCCTAAGTCAAGGTCTTTCTGAACTGATCTCATTCTACACGTTATTTCAAAAGTGTTCCTTTCTCTTTTCCATCTCATCTTGGAGATGCAAAATCATGGTTTCCCCTCTAAGAAGATCCTCAATTTCTCATTTCTTATTGTATTCAAGTTCCAGTGAAGTGTTTTCAGACTAAAAAAGCAGAAATTTTACAGTGACAGTAGAACTGGAAACATTTATTTGAATCTATATTATCTAAATATTTTACTTCTGGGTTCCAAGACATGAGGAAATTGTTCTTTCTTTCTTTTCCTTGAAATCATAATTACTACATTGGTAATCCCTCATTTTCAAATTCAGCAATTTCCTGTTGGTAGTTTCATTTTTATCATCAGTGTCTGGCCAGTTCAATCAACTGTTCCTGTAGGCTATTTTTCTGTGTTTATGTGTATTTGTTAGCAAGGAAAATAAAAAAAAAAAACAAAAAACCAACAAAACCACACATTAAATAATGTATCAGAAATCTCAGGAGGCTGAAAAAGCCCCATATTTCTCTTACTCTTTTGTTAGTTTAGAAATAAAATACCAGAATAGAACTTCTCCCCTCAAACTCAATACAATTTATTTAATAGGGTATCCTATTGCAAATAATTTAATACATTGAAAATAAATATTAGATTTATATAAACAAGCAGGTTGAGTAACCTGAAGGGAGAGTAAACTGAAATAATCTTATCACAGGCACAATTTAGACTTTGTTTTGGTTTACTTTAGGAGATATATATTTCTAAGTTATGTTATATTAGGGATTTCTTTGCACATCATTTAACATTAAAATATAAAATAAACAAGCAAGGTAATGTTTTATTTAAATATTCATAAGTGGCTGAATCTGTGTCTGTGTGTACTTTCAGACCTATGCTGTATCTCTAAGGAGATGAAAAATAATTTATTATTAGTGCATATTCTTATAATCTAAATATCACCTCAGAACAGGAAGTTTTGGCAACATGAAGTCTGTCTTGCACACTCTGCCAGGAAAAAAATTGTCAGGAAGTATTTGTTTGTTCTCTGCTGTGTGTTCTTAACCTGATGAAAGGCAAGGTGACCATTTTCTCACACCTGGAATTTCATAGTTTCAAGAAGTCACTCAAATATGTCTTCTGGTGGTCACCATGTTTTCTAAAAATGAAGTTCATAAACTAAATCAGGAGAAACTGGTCTGTCTCTTTACCCCATTCCTGAAATGAAAATGGCAGCCCATATGCTGCTCAAGATCAGCAGAAAGTGATGATTATAGAGTATCATATCTTGCATTTCTGAAAAGAGAAAATAACTGTACTTGAGTTGTTTTTTTGGTGGGGGACTTTTTTTTAACCCAGTAGCAAAACAACTCATCTCTCAAGGAGAATTTCATATTTTTGAATATGAAAAACTAAGGGCTGAGAAATATCTTATTTCTTCACTTCAGAGTCAAAAAACCTACCAGAACAACTTGGAAAATTACAACATATTCAATGTTTGATCCATTCTGTTCTCAGCCTTAAAAAGAAATGATTAAAAATTCATTTTGAAGTTAGCTTTGCATGTATTCTGTAGATACAAGCCTGGTTGACAGAGTGGGTTCAGATTTGTAGACATCTTTGTACATGTAAGAATAAATAAAAAAGAGGGCTAAGAATAGATGAGAAAGTGCAAACCCGTTTGTTGGGTTTTGCTGACAAACTCTCAGGAGTGACATGTAATACATTGGACTTGATGTAAACTTATCATGGGGAGATGATTTTAAATATTCAGTCTGCTGGAATGGGGCAGTTTTTCTCATTACGGATTAACACAGATAACGTAGTTTACTTTGCCTGTGTAGCTTCTTTAGATAAGTTACTTCTGAATTTTACTGCTTCAAATACTCATAAAATGAAACCTAGAATAAGCCAAAAACTCTGCTAGCTGGCTAATGATCCATTCTTATACCTTTACACACTACTTGCAGTGCTCTTGTGGAAATTGAAATGCCCAAGTTGATCCTTTTTAGCAGAAAATGGGTGGCAGAGGCTTGGTCACTCCTGAAAACATTTTGTCAGGGAAGAAATTCACAGTCAAGTGTTCTCTGCAAAGTGAGAACACTCTGATAGTGCTGCGTTTCTGAGGCTACTGCAGCTCAGAGAACTGACTCAACATTGATTTTGAGGACTTTACATTCTCAGTTAATGGAAAAATGCCATAATTACCAAACTTAGGAGAAAAGCAATATTAACTTAAGAGTGCTTTCAAGTAGCCCACTTATTTATTGTTCTTAAAAGATACCATTAAATCCCTTCACAAAGTAAGAGAATGTGCCCCATCAGAAGATTAATATTATTCTATTACAAAACAAATTTTGGCTGTAGCATTTTCACCTTTGTCTTTTTTCCTGTGAGCTTTCTTCTGTGTAATGATGAGGATTAGTTGGGAGGGCAGAGGCTCCTCATTCAGATCAGTGTGGTATAAAGTCCATGTCACTCCAAACCCAATAAAAAATGACTCAGGGTTGATGGAGAATTGCCAGTCCCATCTGGTGGTGTCACTTTTCCCCTAAGTGAAGTCTTAGCTGAATGTATGTGATTTTATTTGGGATGTACCTTCTGTAACTGAGACAGAAATGACAGCATAGATGTGAGAGCATCTTCATACCTTCATTTCTCTTCTCTACATCTCAGCCACTTTTCTTCAGCACATTTTTCTTCTCTCCTTATTCCTAAATTCAGATTTGAGTGCAGCTAAGAACTGCAGGATGTATTTCTCTTGTGTTAGGATGAGAATAGAATCACTGAAACAGTCCAGAATGCAGGGGTGAAATGAAACTGAATTATGGGAATTCACCTGGCAATTCACCTAATACTTCACCCTTTGACTTGTAGGACCTTTCTGACACAGTAGCTTCATATTCTTTAATTTCCCTTCTCTCACAGGCTGATGGGCATGACTGTGTCAGATAGCAGAAATTAGGATGCAAGGATGACCTGTGGCCTCACAGAAGGAATGCTGGTGTTCTTCTTGTGGTGCTGTGCTTGGGAGCTGGAGGAGGTTTTTTCTGGAATATCAGCTAAGCATTGCTTCAAAAGGCAAAGACAGTAAGCAAGGAGGGAGGAAACAAAAAGAAGTCTTATACACCCCTAGGATTTAATATTTGTTTGAAAATCAGAAAAGATGACTCAGGTCTAAAGGTCCTATCCCTGGACAACAGTACTGGAAGGCAAAGCAAGCAAAACAAAAAAGCAATGAATGTTAATTGGCAAATATTTGATATATGAGATTCTGGTGTTGTCAAAATAGCTTGATAGCTACAATAGCCACTGCTGCTCCATGTTTTAGTTTCAGCTCATTGGAGGAAAGGTTTTAGGGAGAAAATGCCAAGGTGGTAGAAGTTGCAACATAGGAAGTATAAACAAATGGGGGGTGGAGGGGCCAGGAATGAGGGACACGGGGTTATTTAACATGTGCTGACAGAACTAACATGGCATATAAAATCCACATTTCAGCATCTGTCCTGAAGCCTCTGGTTGCCTTTAAGAATATACCTAAAGACCTCATTTTTCTATAGACATGCAGTGAAGACCAGAAGATGTGATTTCTCCAACAGTTCATGCTACCATAGTACTCCACTGCATTATTCATGTTTTCCTGACACGTGAAACATTTGGTGTCAAGTCCAGAACATATTTCAACTTAAAAAAAAAAAAAAAGGAATATTTGGAATGAGAGGGAGAGAGAGACAAAAAAAGGACATCAGGTCTCATGCAGAACCATCATCTGTCATTACTTGTGTTGGTATAACTGGCAGTGTGACTAGCGATCTTGAATTCTTTACAGAAATAAAACCAGAGCAGTTCACTTTTTGCTTCTTTGTTCCTCTTCTTCAGTTGTTTGGCTTTTTAAGCTGTTGCTGAAGAGCTAAGAATGTCCTTGAACTTCCATTCTTGACTATTAGGTTAAAATTCCTCCAGATGGGCGTGTTTTTCAGACTGACACTGGGTCTTTGACTCCCAGCATCATCCTGACAGCATTGTTTTGTGCCACATTTCTGATGTTCTCCAACTTGCTACCTTTACTCAACACTTCAGCACATTCCTTATTTTTCTTTCTTCCTGACAAACCTTCCAACTCCCCTTTCTATGTAGGCTTCAAAATTTAAGGCAGCACATTGTAACCTATATGATACCTCTCCATACCTTGCCCTAACAACTGGGCTCTTGAATGATATTTATCATTAATTTGGCCATTTTACTGTGCATGTCTTTGAGTTGATGCAGATATTTGAGCATTTTCAGGAAATGCTTTAGTGTATTGATTTTATTGTCCATGACATGTTTTTTTTTTGGTGGTGAAAAATGCCGTTGTGGGAGTAAGAGAGACCAAAACCTCTCAACTCTCCCCAGGACACCACATAAAAGCACATTGAGCAATGCTAGTGGAAGTGTCCTCATATGAGTTCAGCCTTTCTGCTCATTCTAAATCTGAAGAGATCACTTTGACACAGGGCATTAAGCAGTTTCCTGTGGTGGTTTCTCAGTCCTTGGTCTCTGGTGAGATTGCAAATAGAGGTGAGAAATTCTGTCAGCTGTGATTGTGTTTTGGAAGCTACAGACACTCTTTTTTTTGGAAATTCTGTAATTTGTCTACAGTTTTCTTTTAGGAGTAGCTCACTTTCTCCACTCCATCCTAGTGAATTGCATGAAAACTAATTAATGATAGAGTCTAATTTCTTTTTCTGGCAAAAAATGAGATTTTTTTCAGTAATAGGAAGATCTTAAAAAAATCAGAGATAAATATTAGCTTTCTGAACTGCTCTGCTAAGGTCTGAATTGCCACCAGAGAAAGTAAAAGGAAGGTGTCTATGTTTTAGTAATTAAATTTTTGTCATTTTTTTGGTATCAAAACTGGACTGTGAGGTTTGGGATTTTTTGGTAATTCAACTGATCCTCACTTTCTTCAGTATCTTTTGTCAATTTATTGTCAAAGTACATGGTACTCCACCAGAATGTGGTGTCTACTTGTTGCTAAGTAGAAAAAAAATAGAAAAATTTTGGGCCACTCTTTCTTCCTCTTCTCTTCCTTTCCTCTGTCTTGCTCTTTTCTACTGCATCTGCTTTTAATTTTATGTTTTTATCTTAATTTTATTCCTGGGCTTAATTTTCCCAGAAAATTAGGGTAAGTTTCAATCTATGACCTTGTTCTGAGGAGACATCTGTGTTGTAATAAGAGTGAGGACTATTCTTTGCTCATGTTAACCAATCTGCAGTAGTGCAGTGCTTTGAAATTTGCAGGAAAGAAAGCAGAGTTTGCAATTTAGAGTAGTGATGTTAGGGATTAGCCCTTGTTGGATTCAAGTTGTTAAATCAGATAAAGTCCACAGATCACCTGTTTTATCTCCTATTTCATTTGACTAATCTAACTCAGGTTATCAACCTGTTCTGTGCATGTATGGACAAGGAAGGAGAAGACATGAAACAAGATGCAAAGCATTTTTGTGTGTCTCCTATTGAGATTATGGTTGAAAACTTCCTCCTAATATTCTTGCAAGAACATTTTGTCTCCAAAGCTGAGGTTGCCTGGCACGCTGCACAAGCATTATACTTTAAAGAAGAAAGACTCCATATTTTAAAAATCAAAATGGATAATATATTAACTGAACTATTTAATTTAACATGAAATTTTGAAGAAATATAGAATATGATAGTGAAGGTACTTCTCTGCAATTTATCATGTGATATGGGTCTGAGAAACTGACACTTGCCTGGTCTCTTATCTTTCCTTCTATTGCAGCTTCTCTATCCTCTCTTCTGGATTTTTTTTTTTTATTATTTTTTTTTAACAGGTCTGCATAGACAACTTGTGAATTGAAGAGTTTAATAGCCTAAAAACAGGTCCTCCAACATCTGCAGTTGTAGTTAAAGGACAAATCAGCTCTTATTGGAGACTTGAGGGAGCAAGGACCACCATACTGAGCACAGGGTTGAAATGTAGGAGTATCTTCAAAAAAGCAATTGAATGGCTTCCTGAATTCCCATTTCTGCTCTTTAAGCTTGCTGTGTCACATTAAGAGTCTTTCTCCTTCATCAGTTCGTTGCCAGGAGAATAAATGAGCTGTCACACACGGATTACTCTGGGCTACATCCTGTCTCTAGATGTCTGAAATTTCATTTGTGTCAATAGAAGTTTCATCCACGTGCACATCCATGCATTTCTGTGCCTGTGGTGTGGCTTTTGCTTAACATTATGGATTCAGTAGATGGAGAATGGGAGTAGCTTTAATTTTTAAGAGGAAGTCACGAGTTAGACACCTGCAAATAGAACATAGTTTCTACTTCTTACTTTTAAAATCACCACATGATTAATGAAAAAAATAAATCCACAGTCAAATTTATGAATCTCTATATATAAATGGATTGTTTTTACTGCAGTAAATTAGGTCAGATTTATTTTGTGTTGCACATGCTTTTTGAAAACCCATGATGTTGCAGCTTTTTGTATACACAAAAGGGATCTGTAATATAGTAAAATGTATTAAATTAGTATTGAGCATCAGAAGTGGCCAGGTGATTAGAGCTGCACTTTATGGAATTCAATCAAATGTTTTTGTTGACTTCATTAGAGATTTTTTTAAATGATAGACATAGAAATAAACTGTTGCTATTTCATCATCATATTTTATGCTTCACTGCTACCACTGAAAATAAAAGGATCTATACCTACTTCCAAGAGTAAGCCTTTGAAAGAATGTGGATTTCTTCACAAGCATTAAATCTGTAAAAATATATTGTCTTTTCAACAAAGTAAAATGTCACTATCTAGACCACATAAAATAAAATCTACTACTACAACACTGTAAAAAAAAAAAAAAACTTTTCTAAAGGCTATTGGAGTTCCTGATATGAAAGTAGTGTATTTGAGAAATAATAGATATCATGAAAAAGTAAATCAGTTTTAACAGAAGTAGCACTCGGTGAGAGAACAAGGGGGCTGGGGGAGAAGTTGGTGACAAATTTGTTGTGACAATGCTGTAATAAGATGTTTTCATTAGTACTGTGTTTCCTCTTTTCCCTGGCTACCAGAGCATAGTGCTTTTGAGTCTAGAAATGAAAACAAACCTTACCATGATGGATCAAAACTTGGAGAGAACATTTCTATTTACTTTTGGGTTTTTTTAGTTTATTTGGCTGAAAATGTCACCTACTCCAGTCTGAGAAAGTAAACTCCCCTGCACCAGACCCTGGCAACAGACTTGTGACAAGAATGCTGAATGTGCTAAACCAACACCAAGATGATCTATAATACAAAGGTCAAAATAAACTTTACAGGGTAAATAGGAAGGATGACAAGTGCAGCTATTTCAGAAACTTTTAAAATGACTCAAAGCCTGCTGACTAAAATCAGTGAGAGCCAAGACTGGGGCATCAAAGAAATGCGAAGGAAAAGTTTCTTTCTGGAGGTTCTTTTGCTCATCATGCTATTATTTTTGTTTTTCTCCCTCCTTTGTATATAGGGTATGACTTTGTTTGTTTGTTTGTTTGTTTGGTTTTAAAGTTCTTTTGTTCTTATTCCTTAGTTCTCCTCTTAAAAAGCAACAATTTGAGAACTGAATTGCTTCCAATCCATTGGACTGAAAGAAAATATTATCTGGTTACCCTATACTTTGAGATAAAATAGGTTTAGTATTGTTTCCATTTTAAACACAAAAGCTTATTAAAGCTGTGTGAAGAAAATTGCAAACAGAAAATATTAGCAAATCCTCCTGAATAACAAGTATATCCCCAAACATTAATTTTTTTTCAAAAAATAAAAAAAAACTAAACAAATCTAATAAATTAATTGATAGCTTAAGTTACATCAATTTATATTAGGGATAAACTGCCAAGAAAAAAGTTAATCAAGAAACAAACACTGCAATATTTATGCAACTATCCTGAGTATTAAAAACAAAAGGACAAACCCCAGAAAATGTGTGATGAATAATGCAGTCATTTCTAAATGGAATTAGTTGTTATTTTAAGTTCTCTGTGTCACATCACAATAGTTTTTAGGATATGAAGTGACAGAAAGACCTGGAGGCCAGTCTCTCCCAGTGAGTGCCTGTCTGCTCCTCATGCTCTTTGTAAAGGTAGCAGGAGTTTCATCTGGGAAGTCCTTGCATAAACAGCCCTGGTGTTTTTCAGAGCTGGATTGGTTTGAATCTATGATTTTGAAACTTTGGAGAAAATAGAGGTCAGAGAGGGCAAGATATTTCAAACCAGAAGCTCAAAATGAAAGCAACATGTATGAAATTAGGGAAAAGAAGCATTTTCTGCACGTCTTGGCCAGTATTCCAAGTATGTACTTGAAGGACTTGGCAGTATCTAAGTATCCATTAACACACTTCCCTTTTGGAATTACTACACTAAAAGGGTTCAGACTCAGGGGATGTATTCAGTGTACAGCTGCAGAAGCTGACACCAGGGCCACCACCTGAGCGCTTCTCTTGGTGGCAGCATAGAGGTCAGCCTGTCACCTGACCTTGGTGGCCTTGGTGGCCTTGTAAACACTCACCTCCAGTCTCTAAAAAGGACATTGTAGCTGAGCTGACAGACAGGATGGCTAAAGCCACCTGTGCCTCCCTACAGTGATACAAAGAGCCCTTTCCCTGTCTGTGTCACTGTCTGCTCTCTCTCACTGAACAAGGGAGGCAGGAGGAGGAGAGGTGCTCTGAATTACACACTGCTGGCCTGGAGACTGTCAGGTTTGCACACTGAACCCAGTGTCTCCAGTTTGGTGGCCACTGAATATCCTTTATGAGTCGTGTGTTCAGCTTCAGGGCACAAACATCATTATTTATGCTATGGAGCAGGCTGTGTCACAGGAGCCAGGTGTGAATTATTTCTGGAAATCAATGGTGACATTTTGCAATGTAGCCATTGACAGTAGCCGTAGAATAGATGGATCTGTGGGGTGTTCTTTCTTTGCAAAGAGTGAGATATGCAGGTATATGGAATTTTTACATCTTTATTTCTCCCTACCAGTCTGTATTTTCTGAACCAACACCAAATTTTCAAGATGTTTCCTGTTCCTCTGACCAACTTTCTAGTAACCAGGTCCTTGCTAAATACCTTATGATTTATTTGAGTGGTATCAAAAGATATGCTCATTTCCAAAGTGCTGTTTTGCATGAGGAGAACAGGTATTCACAAAAAATGTATGAGAAGTTAAGAGCTCTCAAACTGCCAAAATTACTTTCAGAGTTCCGAGTCTGAGTTTGCCTCCTTTCTTGGAATATTCTGACATCCACACATATTCCTTTGGAGTCTGCAATATTTCATGAGCTGGAACATCTTTCTCATCCATTTTCTATCTCAGAAGTGAAGGTGGATGTGTCTCATTGATTCCATGCCCCGAGAGGAGGGTATGTTATCCAGAATTGCACACATGCACAGGATGCACGCCCCATGCAGTGTGTAGCCAAGGTTTTAGCCGAAGCTGTAGATTTTCATCCTAGGGTGAAAGGCCAAATAAAGTTTCCTGAAGAACTCGCAACACATTTGAATGATGTCACTGCTGTTTTTCTTCCATGTGTTCAGGGACTATGAATTGCCATAACTTGTTCTAACATTAGCAGCCCTCCAAATTCCTCTCCTCTGTGCCTTAACTTCCAATACATTAATCACCCTGCTCTTAGATATTCTAGGGAAAAAGAACATATTTTCATTTTATTTGCTCTTTCTGATATATGTCAAAAGTGTGCTTGTGTTTATTTTTTTTCTGCAAGGAAAGAAACCTTTTAGCTTTCATTCTTTTCTCTTACAGAAATCAGCAATGTCAAGTAAGGTCTTCCCTTTTTATGCTGATGTAGGTCCCTCATGATAAAAGTAAGATATGACTCATGCATATGTTACTGCAGAAACATCTCTACACAAATAGGATGAGGTAAAAGCACTCACTGGAAGCTTCTTTTATATGATATGCAGTGTGTGTCCTGACTAAAACACAGGCCAAGATGTGAGTAGGTCTTGTGCAGGGCTTTAGCTGAGTTTGATTTCTAGTGAAGCTCTGGCACTGGCTGCATTGCAGGACCACTCCAGGATCCACACCACAGGCATATGACAAGAGATCCCACCCTAAACAGCTGCGTCTGGCACATAGGGTCTTACAGGGAAACAGGTAGCAAAGATGTGGCATAAATGTGCCCAGCTGGAGGAGCTGGAGAGAGCTGGAAAGGGAGAGGTTCAATGACTGAGAGGACTGCAGTAGTTAGGGAGCTCTGTGCAGCCCCTTCAGACTGCTGATGAGGGAATGATAAGCTCAGAAAAAGTTGACTAACAGCAATTTGACAGAATTTGTTTTTGACAGACCATTTTGCAATTTTAATTCCTCCCGAGACTCTTTTAATAGCCTAAAATAGCTCAGTTATGATTTTACTTATCCCTGTAGCAAGCAAGGGATCAGGATATCAGTACTGACTTCCAGAGCAGTAACTGAACATCAGGGTCATGCCTGAAAAATTCTGTCCGTAGGTAGATGGTTAGGTGCAACTCTAGACTTGTTCTATATAATTTTATCATGGTACAGCGATTAAAAATGTATCATAAAATATAACCCTCCAGGCTACTCATGCTAAAAGTGACTAAATAGTAATCATATCATTTTTCTCTTGGTGCATATTTAATGGGAACAGAGTACAAGTAATTACTGTACAAAGGGTAAAACATCTGTTGTGAATACAATATAGGAAAGATAAGTAGCTGAACCTATGTATCTGAGAGTGTTTCCAAGAACAATAAATGTACTATATGTATTCAAGCTTGAAATGTGTTGCTATGGTAGATACATTAATTACTAAAATAGCAGCACATGAGTGAAAGGCTTAAAAGTCCTTCTGATAGCGTGAGGGGAAGCAGTGTGGAGAAGAGGGGGATCTGTCTTTTTAAAGTAAATACTCACCTGAACGCATTTTGCTGGCACAAAGGCATTTTGAGATTATCTGGACTATTTACAGCTCCCTCCTCTGTATCTGCCTGATGCATAAGGGACTGGGAGGCAGGAGGACAGGGATAACATCTTCATACTTGTCCAATCAGTCTGTTCCCTTTGTTTCCCCACCTCTTGGTCAAAGGGCTGTCTCCCATCCAGCACGGAGCAGAGTATTGTTCTCAAGGAAGTGCCCACTCTCCCACCTGACAGCAAGCAAAGCTATTCTTTGTCACTGATCTCTGCTGTATCTGCATAATAAAGAAATTTTTGAGAATTTTTTTTGAGCCTCACAGTGACCATGCACTTTGAAAAAGAAATCTGTCACCTGTGCGTGTAAGCAGACAAGTTTCCTGACTCCTGAGGCATTACAAACTATTACTAGAGGAAAAAAGTAATCTGTCAGTATCTAGTTCCCTGGAAACCTCATGGTCAGTTCAGGTGTTTAGAGAAAACAGCCATAATGGAACACTGTTGGGCATTTAAATGGTCATTAGAAATAACTCAGATGCCCCTGCAAGGCTCATAAGCCTTTGCACAGATGTTCTGAACTGAGAACTTGGTTCCAGAGGTACAATTTTCTCCCAAATTAAAATCGTGTCAGACCTCATCTTGAATGGCAATATTAGAAGAAAAGGTCAGTAAGATCTAGCTCAGCCATTCCTTCAGTTAAAGGACAGTTGGAGCAGCAGGAACCTCTGTGGGGCAGCAGCAGAGCATTTTCTCAGCTGTTCACATTTCCATGCAGTTTTAATTTCTTTTGAATAATGCTAAGACATAAAAAGGCCCAAATACCACACAACATGTTGGTTTTATGTAATTCTGAGGTCAGTGGAAGAAAAAAAAATGCCAAGAGAAAATCCAGGAGGAAAACCTATTTTGTAGTCACAGAATTAAAACACAGATCTAGAACAATATTCCAGATTAAAAATACTTTTACACCTTACATAAAAACATGTATACACATACAGAGTATGTCTGATGCCAAATATGTTAGTGATACCCACTCAGCTTTTGTGGATGCAGAGGTGATGTCCAAAATGTAAAATGGCATTCAATGAAATAAATTTTGGAAAGGCAGAAAGAATGGCTTCACTTCATCTCTGGCTCTGAAACATAATGATGACTGCATGATTGTCAATTAATAATTTGCATTTTTATAGTTTTTCATTGCTGGATGCATATGCAGGAACAAGATTTCCTACAGCATGGGTTGCTCTTACTGTTCCATTCCCTTTCTGCCCACAGAAGTCCATTCCATAAGAAGACAGTTACCCATACCAGGAAAGCATCAGGATGCTCCTTGGAATCCTGGACACTCACCTCTTTATCAATAACCACAAAATAACAAATCTACCTATGATCAAAATTCTTCTAATAATCAAAGTTGACTTCTATAACATTTTCAAAATGGAAATTTATGCATAAAATTAATTTGGGGGGGAAATCTAAGTTTTTATAGAAACAGCTTCCACAAATAAGCAAATATTAAAACAGAGAAGAGAAAAGATTAAGGAGGGAAAAGAAGAAAGAGAAAAAATATATTTCTTGCAATTTTTCTTAAAGCTTTGCCATTTCAGCATATGACAGTCCATTCCTTCCTAGCCATATGTCTCAGGTATTTTCATATGAAACTGAGTTCTTATAAAGATGCTCAGTATTTGTTCAACGATTATTCCCCTTTAAATACTGTTGTGGTTTCTGTGAACCTTCCATCCAGGTGGTTTATGAATATAATACTGTACTTTTATTAAAGGAAAGAGCTACAAGCAGAACTCTGAAGAGACCTTATTCATGCACAGTGCAAGAGAAGGAACAGAAAGTCAATTAGCTGGCTGTAAAGATCTCAAGGAAAGCAATTTTAGGGGATAAATCCAGAATTGAAAGACTGGAGAGGAAGCGGACTGGGACTAGGTGATTAAAATTTATCAGGGACGCTAGAGACCAGCAGGTATGTTCCATGAACATTCACCATCACTTCCCTAATCCACTGAACTCTAATAACCACAGCTATAAAAGGACTGTTAATGGGGGCTAGTCAAACTGGATTGAAGCAACTTGGCCAGACCCCAAAGAGCCTTGGTGCAGCACCCTTTCCATCAAAGTTTCTGATAGGAAAGCAGTAGCATAGCTGAATATTGTAGTAGTAGTTGGTTTTGGTGAGTGTTACCCTTAATGCTTCATTAGAAGCGCAGCTTCAGAGGTAGAAAACCACTGACTGGTGGGGAATGTTTAGCCAGTGAAAGAGAGTTGATATTTCAAACTCCAGAGAAAGAATGAATAGCTGGTCTTATCTTATTTTTTTCCTTGTGAAAGATAATGCTGGATTATTCCTACCACCAAAGGAGGTGAGGATATTTGCTGTAGTAGGTTACACTTCTTTTTCCTTCTTCCAGGTTCTCTGGGGAAACGAATGTGAAGCTTGCATTTTCAGTTACTCTGCTGTTGACCTCAGCCTTATTTAGGCATTGTTTGGTTATTTTGTTTCTTTTAAGATACATTTCTATTTCCCTGTCTCTAGTGTCTAGATGTACTTTTCCAAATAAGTGGCTGTCGGAATGAGCTAATAGTGAGAGTCACAGATGGACAGGCTGCACTTGAGAGTTGGCAGATGGGGACTTGAGACAGGAAGATAAATCTCTTTCAGACTGCTGGGTTACTGGGGAGAGTTGATTAGGGGATCTCTGAAGTAAACACACACTGCTAGGTATCTGAGGAGAGATGAAATGATGGTTCTGGTTGAATTGAGAGGGGTACTCAGCTGCCTGAGTCTCTGCTGTGGGCCAGTGGGCTGTGTGGGATGGCACAGAGCAGGGCAGCAAAGCTGCTGTGGTCACACCCTGCAAAAGAAAGCCACGGAATCTGAAAGCACCAGGGAACAGAGTCAGGGAGTTAAGGACTTAGGAGACAGAGACATCCTTCTTTCAAACACACTCTGTCAATTCCTGCCTATTCACATTTATGTTTACTTCCTTCTTGTGTGCAAGGACAATATCCTACAAACAGGCAGAATGTCATTTAAATGTCACCACTTGCTGTCCTTTTGGCTTGAAAGGAAAATGAGAAGAGAGATTAGTTATACCAGGGCTAGAGGTGGGAGTCCTTTGCCTTTCCTCTTCAGTGTCAGCAGTAGAGCCCAGAGAGAGCTGTGGCTCGGGCTGAGGTGTGTCTGTTCCACAGAAACACTGACACACTGCTGACATGGTCCTTGGTGACACAGGCATCCCAGAAAAATCTCCTGCAGGTAAGCAGGAGACCAATTTACTGGTCTGGTTCTTTTAATTCTGCTTCCACCAATGCCTAGTGGCAGGGTTAGGGAGATGTTATTTTTACCAAAACTGAGGATTTTGTGCATATTATTGAACAGGCAAGAGTTGACATCCAAAAAAGAAATTAAACAATTTACCCTCAAGCTTTGCAGACGTCAGCCAACATGCAAAACTCTGTATTTTCAGAGCACACGAGGATATGTCTCTGTTCTTTAATGGTGTTTTATATGCCCCTTACAAACTGCTACTTTCAGAAACATCATATATGTTCCTTGGTAGTTGTTTTAATCAAGCGGTTTTCTAACCTTCTTTCAGGAAGATAAAAGACTGGAAATAATTTGTACAGATATTCAGTTTTTCTTTTCTGTGAATAAGTCATGGCAATACAAGGGGATATGATGGAAATGCTTTTAACAGAGCTGTGTCTCTTCTCTGGCATTGTTATAAAAGGAGGGAAGTCAGAAAATACCAACTTAGTATATGCATCATTGTGCTAATCCTTGCTTGTTTCCTACATGATGGTCTCTCGTGATGTTTCAACTTGAAAAAAAATGCAAAGCAGGAATATTTTTCTTCAGAAGTTTTAAAATATAATCTGCATTGTCACAAGCCTTCCACTGTGAACATATTCAGTGGGTTGAACTGCATTTTCCTTCCCTCCTGTTCAGTGCCAATTTCCTTGCTTTAAAGTTCTCTGTTTCCCCCAACAGCAGCATGATCCATGGCCACACACAAAGGTTGGACTTTTCTATCTTTTCCTTGCCTGCATCAGTATTGACAGGCACATGCCTATTTTCAAAAAGGCACCTGGTCTTTTTTAAGCTGTGTCAAATCCTGAGGCAGTTCTTAGACATTTTCTTAGGGCACAGAGAAGCAAAGGGAAAAGTTGAACTCGGTGAAGTGACCACTCCACTTTCTGTCTCACAGTGAGTGTTGGTGCTTTGTTTGTCTTCCACAAAAAGAGGCAGAGGGTTGGATTTATTTGATATTTTCCCCTGCCACATAATGAAACTCTTAAATCGATAAAAAAGAGAAATAAGTAGAAATTAAACTGAGAGAAAGAGGTAGATAAGTATGGCTGAAATAAATTCTTCATTTTGTTTCTGCATTGGAGTGTGGTCAGACTTTGACCTGAGCAGAAGAAATGCCCAGGAAGTTTGGACATGGAAAGACACCTAGGACAGACACCATGCGGTCTCCTGGCAATCCCTTGAGGGATGTGCTCCTCTGTGCAGGCTGAGATCCATATAAATGTATTTAATAAATATAATTTGTTATTTCTAAAACACAGAACACAATGAGTCCTGCCAGGGATCTTTAGTCCCTGATCAGAGAGAAATTTCTTCATTATTATTAGTTAAGCATTACTTCAGTATCAGCTGAATATACACAGCTTGTTAAAACAATTTTCATGTTCTAAAAGTAGATTAATTTTAAAGGGTTATCCCTTCAAATCCCTTTGCTACCCTTTAGAGTGATCCCACTGAGGATAAAAGGATAGCAAAGACTCATGCCTGTCAAACATCCAAAAGACAAATTAGCACATATGGATTTATTGACTTCATTTCATTAATAAAACCTGCTTTTGTGAGTAGCAGTTGTCTCAGCCCCTTGCTGGTGATTGGTATGTCATGTTCTGCTGACAATTCCAACCCTGGGACTCCTGAACCTCACCAGATCTTTGTTTTTGGCACAAGAAATTAATCTATTATTTCTATACAACTTCCAGGGAAATTATGTTTATTCAAACTCTCTTTGGTCCCTATGTATAAGCTTAAAATTTATCATTTTAACATGAGTCAATTTTGAAGTTGCTGGAATCTTCAAATATAACATTTTTAGTTTCTGGTTTTAACAGATTCATGGCAGTAAGCTTTCTTATTTATTCTTGGAATATTTTTTATTGTTTGCATTGGCAAAAATAGAGGGTGAGATGAGATTTGAAGAAAAATCCAGAAGATGAGTGCAATCTTGAAAGACAAAGTGTGGAAGAATCTATGAGTGTGTTTTTGTGTCTCTTCACACATCTTACAGAAATTAATAGAAAGGTACTGCCATTGTAACCCACATAACACAAGTGTTTTCCAAAGATAGGGGAAGACTCTGGAAGTGTCAGAAAGTTTTTTTTAAGATAATGCCAACTTCCTCCAAGTGTGCATTGGTGCATGAGCCTGGCTATAGGGTAAGGACAGTCACCTAGAAATGTCAGATTACTGTAAACAAGAAGTTAAAGTTTATTTTCAATGTGTATTTATGTGCTTCCTAAAAAAACAATAACTTTATATTTTAATAATAGCCTTTTCATTCTCAATAATTCAAATGTTTAATATCTTCTCAAATTTTAGTTTCCTTTTGAATAGCATAAACTACATAACATACATAGTATAAGGGAAAATATTTTTTACTCTTGTATATTCAGAGACACATTTTAAAATGTTTTCAAGCACACTTTTCAGGGAAATATGAATTGCACAGAATATAAATTTCCCTGATTACAACTCAGAACTCATCTAAACCCTTAAAGGGACAGGAAGGTACATAGACAAAATGTTGCACTCTGTACTGAACCTTAAATCAGACTAAGTGTTTGCAAGTGTTTGTGTTCATATTGGCTTTCATGAGTCTGAGGCCACATTTATCATTCCAGCTTTTTTTAGGATGGTCCTAACGCTAGATTGCACCATATTTAAAAGAAGGAAATAAATTTCTAATAAGCAGCCTCTGAATAAGGATTGAGAGCAAAACAGTTGCCTGCCCACTTAAATGAGGGCTGGGTCCCAGCTCGGAGCTGGAAGGAAGGTGTGGTGTTTGCTGAGGATGGGAAATGGCTTCAGCACAGAGACTTTCCTCATCACTCCTACCTCAACTTCATGCACTGAGGGTTGGCACTGGTTTTCATAAGCTTTCTGAATTGGTAACATGTGCTGTGTTCATCATCAGGAAACAGCTGTAAGTCACACAGGCAGTTTGCTTTTGTTGTTGTTTTGGAGTTTATTTATAGGATTTGTTGCTTGCTCTACAAACAAGCTGTATTGTTTGACTACCAGTGGAGGAAATGCAGACCACCCAAAGGTGCACACTTAGCCCCAAATGCTTTTTGTTACAGTGATCTTAAAAGTTGCATGTGACCTTCTTCAGTGTTGACAACATACAATTAAAGAGTTGCAAATGCAAACGTAACTGAAGATCTTGTCCTTTTGATACCTGTTCAGGATTTCCACTGGTGCCAAGTAAAATTGTATCTATCCTGTATGTAAAGCAGGCTGCACAGGCTAAACAATAATTATACTTTTTATAAAGGAAAGTAAATTTCTGAAAAATCTAGGGCTTTCCCCCCATTATTTCCTTCTATACCTTTTGACAAAGTGCACTTGATTCTTCATGAAACAAATTTTCTTTTCTTCATTAGTGCTCATGCTTGACTGGAAAAGCCATCACTGCCAGATATGTAAGCCTGGGTTGTGTGACGATTAGCAGGAGGGTAATGAATCAGCTTGGGCTTTGCATCAATGGGATGAATCATGGGCTCCAGCTGAATGTAAATAGTGTGTGTTGTTCTGTTTTATAGCACTCTACCAAAACCCGTGCTTAGGAAAGAAAGATTATAGTAATCCCCAAAAAGTAAGCATGAGAAAACTTTATGTTGGTTTGCTTGAAACAAAGTCTGAAAACTATTTTCACCAGATAAGTTTTGTAAAACCCTTTCTTGGTTCACTACCTTTTTCACTTCTAAATAAGAATGTGTCCTGGTTTAGGGCAAATTTGGGGGAAAACCTCTGGAAGGAGACCCCAGAAAACAAACCCCCACAAGTCTTCCCCCCACCACTGGGTTTGGGAAGAATTTCCTCAGAGAGAAGTGGAAAAAAACCTGTTTATTTAACAAGCAAA
>VXBI01001711.1:256652-400502 GCA_013397375.1 Toxostoma redivivum
AGGGATTCTGAAAACCGAGAAGACAAGCCACTCCTGCCGCCTAGCCCACCGTGTGAGCTAGTTGGGTGAACAGTGAGTGTGGTGGTCAACGGTGGGCAGCGACATGTCAATAAGTGCAAGAGTAGCAAGAAAAACAGCAAGTGTTGAATGCATTTATTGCTTCCAACTCCGCTGCTGAGTATGCAATGCTGTTGTTTCTGACATACTGCTGTCTTGCATAATACGTTTGTATTTTTCTTTTCTTTTCACTAAATTACTTTGTTTATGGAGTAACTGGAGCTTCATTCACCATTGCACAGAGCACTGTCCCCAGAGATTCTGAGCTGAGCATTAGGTTTCAGACAGGTTTTGAGTATGTTTGAGGATCTGTCATCTTCATGCAGCCGCTGTTCTCTGTAACAAATTTGTGTTAAGTACTTGCCCTTAAGTGTTTCCATTGCTGGAGTCCAATTTCCAGAAAGTCATCTGTCCATTAAATACTAGTTGCAGAGTTTTTTGGTCTCATATCCCTTGTTCAATTTCTACTGAGAAACTAACTTTGGCTGAGTTGCTCCAGGTATAAATCAGTATAATAGAAGGCAGAACTTGTCCCTTTCCTTTTCAGCTAAATTGTGTGCTTTCAGTGTCTGGAAAACTATAATCTTCCCTCTTTCTGACTTGTTTGATGCTTACCAGAATCCCCTGAAATCTACTACAGAGATTAAATAATCCACCTTACTTGCTGCCTAAGTGCTGTAATACCACATCTTTAAATACTTGCACTGCTGTCCAGCTTGCTATTTCAACAATTTGCTGTTTAAATTCTTCTTCTGCAGGTGAAATACCTGTAAAACTGTCACTTTGAAAACACGTGTGATAGGGATAGGTGCTCTCCTCAAAGACTGAACACCTTTGCTCCTGTTTGTCTCTTGCCTTACACTTTTGCTTTCTGAGCAATGTACTTTTCTGTCCAACTCTTGCACATTATTAATTGCACATTATTATTCCATCTCACCTTCTCCTGAGCTTGGAATTTCCCCTTGGACCAGAACAGTCTGCCACCACTTTTTTCTCTAAGACCATCAGTATTTAGTGACCATGTTTCCACTGCTAATCAGAAGTTCAAAACTTTTTGTCCAACTTGCCTATCTCATATTAACCTGAAAACCTAACTATCAAATGTCAGCTTCCTTTTGAGTCAGCTGGTAGAAACTGATCTAATAGGCTGGAACTGGGAAAGTATGATGCCTGGTGGCCTGGGCATGTGCATTGTATTCCTTTGTGCTAATCCAAATGGAATGGGATTAATACAGAGCTCCTGAAAGTGAGATATGATTTGGGTCCCAAGTAAAATGTGCTCCAGGTGTGTTCCATATCAAAATATTCCATGCTCCACTCCCTGTGGCAGTGTGGCACTGTAAAAAGGCAGCAGTTGTATGTCTGAATTTATGTCAGAAGTAGGTTAACTACAAGGAGAGACAAAATCAGCCCCAGTTATTCCCATGTCCTGAAGCAGCAGCTCTCACTTTCTCAAGTGAAAATTTGCTGTGCATAAGACGTAATCTCTGAGTTAAAGATGGTATTTATGTTGAATATAAGTGATGATAAGCCTTGTGAATATATGGCAGAGTGCCAGGGTGACACCAGGCTGTTCTTGCTCTAGGAATCAGGAGGGTTGGCAGAACACACTGCAGGGCAGATATTTGCTCTTATGCACAAGAGCCACCCAATATTATTCCATGTATTCTCATTTACTAATGCCTATCCTACAGTGAATGGAAATGATTCAGCCTTTCTCACCAAGTAACCAGGTATGCAAACATGTTCCCAGACAAACCAAGCAAACTAAAATTAAAATCCTGATGGAATCCATGTAATGATGCAACAGGGTCAATTAATGAAGTCACATAGATTCCTGGGTTTGCCTAATACTCACCCAACTTTCACAGATGTTTACAGCAGGAAAGTTTCCTTTATCTGGGTTCAGATTAGGGTTTAGGTTCCCTCACCTTATGAATTTTCTCATTTCAGAGAAAGTTATTGCCGAAGATCAGATATTTTTTAATTCCTTTTCTACTAAAGGTTTTGGGGTGCAGAAAAATAACCTGTAAACACTTCTGCCTAGTTCTTTATTATTTCAGTCATTTACGCAGCTATTCTTAGGTTCAAGCAAACAAAGCTTTCCCGTTTTCCATAGTTGCATAATTAATCTGTAAGAACTCTGACATTTCAAAGAATGCGCTGTTCCTAGCCTTTGCTGCTATCTGCATATTTCTCTCTAGATTTCTGGCCTGATATTTACACTTAATGAATGAACATGAACTCAGACTCTTGAGGTTTGATCAGGTTTTTTGTGACTGACTAAGCCACAGAGGATAAACTTTTAGGTATTGTTTCTTTATTAATATCTAGTCTGCTCCAAATTGCAGTAGTGAAGAATTTGCTGGATCCCTTAGAAGTTGTGAACAGTTCAAGATTTGGGCCTCTTGGCTGTAATAGCAACAGAAAAATTTCCATTCTGGTATTGTCTGCCATGCTTCAAACTGGTGTAAATTTTGTTACAGCACAAAACTTTACACTTTGTGTAAACTTGTGAGGACCATGGGTGAAAGAACAATGAGACAAAGCTGGGCATTTCTAGGCTCATACAATGAATGAAATCATGGTTAGGTCATTGGCTGTACATCTCACAATGTGTGGTTTTATTGGCACATCACTGAGAAATTGAAAAGTTTACTTTTGATGATCTCTTTTTTTTTCATGGTAGCATGAAGACTGCTACTGCCACCCCAGGGCATGTGGTACAGAAATAATCACATTCCCCTAGTCTGTTGAAAGTGCAAAGAAAAAAATGAGTGTAGTATTTTTTTTTCTTTTTATCTTTTTTTCCTTTTTTAAATATTCTGGTATGCTAAAGGGAATTGTGTACATGTCTCTCTGAAGAGCAGTTGTTCAAGAACACTGTTTGCTACCAGAAGTCCACTGGAAAATGGCAAAGAGTTGCCCCGTGCCCCATGAAATTCAGTCCCCAGGTACCCACTGGGAAAGAAGATACTGTGTAAATCAGGGCAAGGATCCAGTGAGACATCACCCAGACTGCAAAACCTTGGGTGGTAATTATTTAAAATCCTGGGTATTAATTACATAATATAAGATATCGCACTTCCTGGTTAAACTTGTGTTCAGCATGTGTAGCTGAAGAAGGTAAGTTACCTCAGCATTTATTAATCTATTTATTTGGGCAGCACTACTTCCCTCACTTCTTCCCTGGATCTCTGATATGGCTGTGCTCCACTCAGAATAAAAACAACAGCCTCCTTGAGGTTATTCCTGTAACTGTGGGTCTGCAAGCAACAGAGATGATTGACATTAACTTCAGTGACATTTGGACCTAGAACAGGAAGAGCTGCAGGAAATCCCTGGAATGCTAGGCTTTAACATGCTGGGTAGTACTGGCTGGTGATTAGCTAATGATGAGGTGGATTGTACTTGTTAGAGGAAACATTTTATTAATGGCAGAAAAAATTCCCTTTGGACACCTTAGCAAACCATCCCCTTGGAGACTTCACTGCAGCTACAAGTACCATCTCCTCCCATCTGGCCACCTGTGGGCTCTGCTCTGTCCTGCTGTATTCCCAAAGTTTTCTGTGGCACCACACCAGCCCAGCTGTTGGCATGAGCAGAAGGGAGCTGCTCAGCAGCAGCTGGCAAGGGCATCCCAGCAGCCCACACCTAACCTGCTACCAGACACGGAGCCCACTGATCCAAAAAGTGTGGGTATTTCAAGGTTAAGTGCACAGTCTGGAGATGCTATGTGGGAGGGCCATTCCTGTGTTCACAGAGTGTGCCTAATATGTATCTAGCTTTAACTAAATATGTATAACTTTCCTTCAGTAAGTAATGCTGCATGGATGGAGTGCTGAAAATGTTATTTATGGATAAGCAACAATAGATAAGTGTTTGCCAATAAGCCCGTGTGTGTGTGTGTGTAGATGTTGGTGTTGAATTATCAATGAAAACAGTCCTTTAATTACTATGTGAGTGTATTTCATTGAGCTCACGTGTGATTTCATACCCTGGTAGCTCCACAGAAGGCAATGGTGTGGTGTATGCTACTAGAATAAAACTGAAACATTAAACTTAATCTACTCTTAAAATCAGGGAAAAAATTCTAACTTGTTCTCTTTGGTCTCCGTATGCAAAAACCTTCTGTCTGTCCTGTAAAGACATACACATAGACTCTTCCAGGGCAGAAAAACTGGAATTAAAAATGGGAAGAAACTATTGTTGAACACAAAACTGCCCATGTTGCATTTCTGAATATATCTTAATCTTTGACTATGAGGGCAACTCTCAGGAGTGGTTCAGTTTTGGGTTTGTCAGTCTTCTGGGAAGAAATTGTCACCATCTGCAAAGGCAGCAAAAAGCCTCATAGAATATTTATAAGAGTATGTCTTTGTTTTACTGTATAACTCTGATAAAATCATGTTCTTGTTAGCATACAGCAGTTTTTGTAGGTAGGAGGTGACATCATAAAACCTTCTAATGAGAATTAGGTGAAGGTATTTGGAAGAATCAGTAATTCATTCTTAAATACAACAGAGAATAATTCACTTTTGATCATCCAACCAACAATCTCGTTTTCAGGGATTTTTTTTTTAGTACAATAGAGGAAATCTTACATCTGGATGTTTTCAAAACATCATTAGATCTGCTTTTATTTTTTCCTTCTATCATCTTAGAACATGCTCTAGGCCTAACAGCACAGGCTAATCATGAACAAGATGCACACAAGAGATAAATTCAGTCAAAAAGGGTTATCAGCTGGTCACTGCTAAATTTGGATTGCACTAAAATGGAAATTCTTCAAGTATATCACAATTTTGTTGCTCTTCATAAAGCAGTGAAGTAGCAGTGTCCAGTGCAAAAGCTTTGCTTTACCCCTGTGTAACTGAGCTAAGAATTCTGAATGAAAACTCCGGTGCAGTCACAGTAGCAACTTTTTCACATGCTGAGACAGAGCTCTAATACAATTTTCATTAAATATGTCACAATATTTGCAACACAGACATTCATTTTTGTAGTCTTTTAGAGAGGTTATAAGAAGTAAACTTAGAAAACTCCTCGTTCTTTACTTTCTTCCTTAATCTATTGCAGGTAATAATTTTTCTCCCAACAATAGACTGTAATTTTGTTATACCTGCAGAAATTTCTGTATGAATGTGCTAACAATTCTCTAATAGAATGATAGATCCATAATAGATTTAGTTAATCTTCTGTTACATTGTCTCTGAGCTGTGCTCATTCATTACAGTGAAACAGCACAGGATTATATGCCTTGCACTAAACTGCTGTTGCTGGGATCTGGCCTCATGTAGGGGCTGCCCCAGTATCAGGTGAAGTCAAATCACAGCTCCCATTCATGTCACTGCACAAAATCTGTGCCAAACAGCTGCTGCTGTCATGGGGGCTCCAGAGGGTTGGGAAGGTTTGTGTTCTGGCTTAGTGGGATAGAGGGGAATGATCCCTCAGGTCCCTGCCCCAAAGAACACACAACATAAAGAGCATGAGAAAATGGGCAGAAGCAGGATGGGAGCATCAGCGTTGTGAGGGCAATTAGATTTCCTGACAAAAGATACCAGTACTTCAGATTGTCCTTCAAATTTTAAAGGATTTCATTTGACTTAAAAGAAATTACCGAAAAATGCTAAGAAATGTGAAAATACTTAGTTTCTTAGCATTTTAAATGCAAAGAAACAATAAAAAAAAAGTCAGTATCATAAATTAGGTTAGGCTGGGGATATGGTTTATAGAAATATTTCCAGTTCACTTTGTTCAAAATCCCCCTGAGCATCAGCTCACTCTCTAGTATCAGCATTGCCATGTTTTAATATCTAATCTGCCTTTCTTGCTAAGATTTTTCAGACAACTTGCACGTATAAATTTCAATCAGCATTCTCTACAGGACTTTTTAAAAATACTACTGAGATCAATTTAAAATAACATTTCTAATGAAATTTTAAGCTTCCAACAATTATTTTCAAAAAGTACTTCTCATATACAATTATGTTATTAAATTGTTGTCCATATCACAAAAGGGAAGACAACAAAATTGCTGTTAAATGAAAATATAGAACAATTTTGTACTCATTAAAGAACAAAATTGCAGAAATGGGATCATGATATGACACATCACTTTTAATTTCTACAAAAATATACGTACTGTATATTTTGGTTTGTGTGCTTCTTAAGCTTTGAAATTCTTCAGGCTGGCTTTGTCTCCAGAAATGCAGGAATTGAGATCACTGAAATGGAAATGGGGAGAAGTGTGTGGGAAGCAGGTGGATGTAAATAAGGGGTACACCCTAACACCCCCAGCAGAAATAGATCATTGGAAAGATCTATTATAAATTACTTTGCTCACCCTTATTAGTTCCCTCTTCCTTATTTAGCTGCCATCCTCCATCGATCCCGCAAGCCCCCAGCTGCCAGACAGTTACACCCTACTCTTAAAGAAAAGGTTTTACATCTCTCCTCTGGCCTTCCCAAGCAGAGTCACAACCACCTAGTAAAAGTGGCTCTGATGCAAAGCTTGTGACACGTGCCAGAATAAAATGCCAGGGTTTAACTCAACACTTTGGCTGAGTGATACTGCTGAGGTGATACTGCCTTGGAGGAGATGAGGCTGGGGGTTTCTGAGCAGCTGATAGAAGCTTCCCAGAGGCAGAATAGGATGCTGATGGGATTCCGGGGTTAATTAACCCCAGATAATGAGGTTAATTAACAGGGTAGCAGTTAGAAATAGAATATGACAGGATACTGGTGGCTTAACACGATCTTGTATTGTGTCAGAGCCATCTCTGCATGTCAGGAGATGGGACTCCAAGCCAGTCATTTAGGGTTCTCTCTCATCAGCAGGAAATAACTGTTTGATTAGTTTGAACAGTGAGGAATCATTTGGGTGACAATGATCACAAGATCAGTAGGAAAGGAAGGAGTGAGAACAGCAGGACTAGAAGTAAAAGTCCTCACAAAGTAAATTTTAGGAAATGGTTAATAACTTGGGTTTCTGAGGTAGTTTCGGGGATTGAAGTGTACAAAATGCTAAACCAAACCAAACAAAAAGATCCCAGAAATTGTTCTAAGGGATTAAGCAGGAAAAAAATCAGTGACTTCCCTGATGAAAGGGAGAGAGAAACTGAACAATAGTAAAAAGTCCTATGGATCCATCAGGAGTTTAGAAAAAACTGGACAATTATGCAAAAGAATAAATAAGGTAAAAATGAACCAAGTATAAATAAGACACAAGGTTAAGGATGATTGGCATGGATGTTTTGAAAAAAAGCTGGAAAAGCTGAGGCCCAAAATTAATTACCAGAACATAAAAACTGAGTAGAGGGCTGGCATCCTCACAGAGGAGATCTCAGTGCAGGAACAGCAGCCAGCCCAGAGCAGGGAAGGACTGAGATGAAGAACCTGTAGGATTGAAGTGACAGGGAATGAAGATTTTCATCAGACTGAGGAAGGATTCCTTCTCGCCCCTTGATGTAGTCAAACATCTCCACTGTAAAGAGAAAGAGGGCCTGGAGATCCAGTCTGCCTCACCTGGTGCTACTGAGCAGCTCTGTGTGCAGTAGCCAAGTTCTCCCTGCCTTGGGCCCTCTCCTCCAGCCAAACACCATTTTTCACAACAATAGTGCAATGTTTGAGAGTTCTTTTCTTTCAAACATGATCTAAATTGTTTTCCAGGCTTAGGGGCTGAGTGTCTGCCAGCTGTTTTGCATAAGCATTCTCTCTATAGGATAAAAAATGAACTGGGAAAATTATAAATCTTAGTTGTAAAAAATATAAGAAAAAATGATTTAGTAAATTCCTTCACACCAGAGGAATGGCTTGTTGAGAAGCCTGCACTAGTCTTCTACCTCATCAAAACAGTACCTATATCAGCTATAATGTATTTTCCAGATATCTTCAATTGAGCTGTGGGAAAATCTTAAATAAACCCCAATTTGTGATTATTTTGGTTCTGACAGCCAAGAGATTCGTCCAGCAAGAAGTGGTTTAAATAAAAATGCGAATATGCAAACCAACTCTCAGGCTGAATAGGTTGCAGCACTTCCAGTGAAATCAGCACGATTTTTAAAACCTGTAGGCAAATTGCAATTCCTTGTTTGTGTCCAAGACATGGCTTCATGCAGAGTTCTGTGAGGTCTTGGAAAGTCTCAAGTAGTGTTGTCCTGCATGCCTGAGAGTGTGAGGCCAGCACAAATCTTCCTGGAGAGGTTTCAGCTTGGGGCTCATGATTTGTAGGGAGACAACTGCCACTTCTCAACTGCTGCTAATAGATGTGTGTGACCTGAAAGAGACCCAGAGCTGCCAGTGCCCAGCAATATCAGGCTTTTTTTCTCTACTAGTAAAAACAGTTACTCTCACAATAAGATGCAGTGCTTGCCAAAGGAATAAAAATTGGCTTTTTTTACCTTAATGGGAGCAATTTGAGAAACTGGAGTCATTTTAGGAACACACTCCAACACAGCTGGAAATGCACTAAAGGTGTTGGTGTCTGACTTTGTTGAAAATGACGGCTGGCAATAGCAGGAGCCAAGTTGAAAGTGAGTGCTGCACTGAAGGAGCTCAAGCACACCAGCACCAGCAGACCTTGAGCACGGTCTGAACAGCTGCTGCAGTCTGAGCAAGGAGACTTTAGGGTAGTGTTGCATTTGTCCTTTCTAAGCATTGATTTTTAATAAATATGACTTCCAAGATTCATTCATGTGGACTCATGTGTATCTTTACCATTTCCATCCAGCTCTGTCCTTCCATGTTTAAGTAAATATTGTTTGCATTTGTGCTTGTGCAACAGCCCTGGTGAGCCAACGGCAGCAAAGGGCTTGGACTGGGTTGATGTTTATCTGTGAATTACTGGAATCATATCTGCCAGAAAATTACGTTTCAGTGGTTGCAGAGAAGATGAGCTGGTGTCTTGGAGATATCACTGAGACTGCTGGGAGTGCACTGTGGAGTATTAGCACACTTCCCCTACACAGAGAGTGTCTGGTACTGCACTAATCTCAGCAACAGCACAAGGACTGAATGGCACATATGGAAACGGTGTTCTTTGTCTCCAGCACAGGCACTTCCTAAGCAATAGCTTCGAGTCTATTTTCACTGTCCTTGTCAGGAAATGGAAACCGCATTTTTCTGCCTTCTGCTCGCTTGTTACTGTGCCAGGTGACACTCCCAATGCTCCTCCCTGTCCCACCCTTCCTGTGCCACGATCAGCAGCACAACCATGGCTGCAGGGGGTGATCATTACCTGTACAGAGGTAATGCTGAGCTGTATTCTGCTCTTACAGTGCTATTATGAATAGTTAAAACAAAGCATCATCTCTAAAGTACAGAACTGGTACATTTTAGAATCCTTTTGGCCTTTAAAAATAATTAGATATCTTCTCATCTTCGTTAATTTGCAGCCTTTGGTAATTCACACTGGGTGATCTAGTCATTAGTGCAAATTATATTTAAGAAGTAAAACTTAAATATATTCTGTTCTACAAAACCTTCCAAGTACAGTAGGAAAACAATTGTGCTGCCAGTTACTTGATTTGTGTAGTATTATATTAAAGAAACCCCAGTAGAATTTAATTTGGTGCTCTGGATTTATGTTGTATCACAGTTTATGTCACCACCAAAGAAGTAAAATTTAATTATAACTGAAACACTAAAACAAGTATTTTTTTTTAAAAATATTGTCCAAAAAAGATATTTACTTGTTTTCTTTCTCTCTTCCAATATCTTGTAGGAAAAAAGAAATTATTCCTCACTGATTTTTTCAGAGTGGAATAATAAACACAGACAGATTTGCTATTTAACAACACTATTGTTAAAGACTGTAGAATTATTGCCTCAAAGAGCTCCACAATTGCAAGAGTAAAAAAAATTCTTGTTGCTCTGGTGCCAGTATAATTTCTTTTTGCCATACAAATAAAACAGGTTTTTAGCTACAGAGTACAAGTAATAAAGGTGTTGTCAGATCAGAAGAGAGGGGTTCTCATTAACTGATTCTGAAAATATAAGTTGATGTTTTTCAAATGGATGCAATCAGAAGAATGCTTTTGCAGCTTTAAAAGCAAAGAGTGCTAATGGAGTGAAAGAAATCAAGTTACAAAATAAGTTGAAGGAAAATAAGATATTGGAGAGTGTTCTTGTACATATAGGCTGACATAAGGACAAAAATGCATGTAGAGATCTTTACTTTTGTGCGTGAACCATTTAATACAGGATCTCAAACAAGGCTGGTGATTATAATAAAGTGTAAATTCATAATGTATTTCTTCAAAGTAGCAGACAGAAAATGACAGGTAAAAAAAAAAAAAGCACTGCTTTTACTAAATTTTTTGTTTGTTAATGGTTTGGTAGCCCTAGGTCAGAGTCCTAGTTCCTAGGGCAGGAAAGGAGGCTACAAATTAAACCTGCAGCGTTTAGGATGCAAATCTCCACTCTGTGTTCTGAAGAGTAAAAGGACAATTTTCCTAAGTAATGAAACTGGCACAGCAGTGCCAATTCTTCTCTGTTCCTTGTCCTTCTGTTATTTATCAGGGAAATTAACAGCTGTATTTACAGCCTCTGAAGTACTCGGCTGAGGAGGAGTCCTTGGAGACTGCAGAAAGACTCCTGAAGGATGGCACCTCACACACCACTCAACTGTTAACTCAAAGGAAATAAGACATGAAATAAGAGCAGATTATGGGCACAACATCAGCATGGCAGCATCTGCAATAGTATCTGCCACTGCTGTTAGAACGTGAGACCCAGCACAACCAAACAGCTCTGTCACGGTGGGTGGCTGCACCAGCTCCCACATGCTGCTGCCAGCTTCCCAAATTGTCACGTTCCTCTGTTCTTTTTATGTTTCAAGACTAAAGGTTTTTTTTTTTTCACAGCCTTCTAAAAATGTAGTATGGAGAATCTAAGTCAGTTAAGTATTTGTGATTTCAGTATAATGGGTAAATAATTATTTATATTGCTGGGGTCACTATAGGTCATAGGGTTGGCAAGAGAAGGAGGACACTGGGGATAGCAAATGTCAGGTTTTTTTCCACATAGGAGAAATGAAATAATTCACAAGGAGACCCACTACAAATTAACCAATGAATAGATGTATTATGACCTCCTTTACCAGTCCTGAGTTTCTGTGAGAGAGCAATCTTTCCTCTGCTTACTTCAGTTGCTGCAGTGTAGAGTCTGAGGCTGCCCCTCACCACTATTCCAAGAATTTACACAGCAAGTGCCTGCTTTTCTTCTTCCTGTAGGAATCAGGTATCAGCCCTTCCCAGCTTGAATCTGCAAGGTGAAATGTCTTCCAGGATACTTCAGGAAATTTCACAGGGTCACAGACTCACAGAATATCCTGAATTGGAAGGGGCCCACAAGAATCCATAAAACAAGAGGAAGGTAAGTCTGCTTTTTAGTAGCAGTAGTCAATTGGCGGATTAAATCAATAATAGCTATGGGAAGCTGGCTCTTCTAAGGAGCATTTATAGCCCCTTTAACCTATTCCATAGGAATCTCTGTGCTGGCACAAGAATGGTTGCTCTAAAGGTATTACAAGTGTCTCTATAAAGTGGGCAGAAAGATCAGTAAATGAGTGGGAACTATTGCGGGGACCACATGAATTTTGTGCTGGCCTCCCCTAAAGGGTTACCTTCAGAAAGTATTAAGTTTTGTCATATAGCCTAGTTAAAAAAAAAAAATGAATTTGCCAAGTCAGAGACTGTCATAGACAGGGAAACTCTGGTATACTGGACAAAACAATACAGATGTATTCACACAGACATGGAGGAGCAAATCCCATGAGTTTATTTATCATCAGCTAGTATTTGACTCTGTCTCTTAGGATAGTTGTATTAGAAGATCGTGGAGTTCAGCAGCTGATAGTTTGTACCAAATCTGCTTTTGCTAGCCATGGTAAGTCTGACATAATTGTGTCAGACAACAAGCTCACATTTTATGAGCATATGCTTAAGCCATTGCAATGAATTATGGCACAGCATATCCCCATTATCCTCAGTCAACTCATTGATTGAAAACAAAATAATAAAGTGTCTACTAAAATGGCGATGGGGGTCAGACCCTGACCCATATTTAATGTTAAATTACTGAATGACATCAGTGGAGTGTGGGTTGTCATCTGCTGACATCTTGTTCAATAGGAAACTGAAAACAGGGTTGTCTGGGCTGCTAGAAGTGTATGTCAGAGTCAGTGGATACTTTTAGACATGCAGAGTAATAGATAAGATAAAACAACAATACCCAGTGTGATTTAAGGGCCCAGAAGCTGCAGCCACCTCATGAAAATGAAGCTGTGCGTGTCTGTGCTGGGAAGCTGTGGCTGCAAACAGCACAGTTGTCAAAATATGTAGCCACATCTAACTGTGTGTGTCATCACTCAGGTGTGTGCTGGGGAGAACTAGGTGAGCCTCTTCCAACCCTAGCATGCAGGAGATACAATGAACTGGTGCCACAGGGTCAAAAACTCCAAGGGACTGCAATGAACAGGGTCTAGAACAGAACAAAAGCAGAACAGTCTAAATCAAAAGACTAAAAGGAAGTTGTGCTTTTTTCTCAGGGAGTCAACGCAACCCCAGTCTGAAAGGGATGACTGTGTGGTCCTGTGTCTGCACTCCTCTAGAAACGGCTCCATGTCATTCCAGGAGAGCCATGCCCAGCTCCCATCAGGTGCATCCTCCCTCTGCCACATCTTTTCATTACTGGGTGATGCTGTTCCTTACCTTCAAAGGAGTTCTTCATTATAATGGCTGCTTCAGCTCATAGGAAATGGCATTTTATTTCTGTGGAGTCTGCTTGGTGCAGTGGAGATTTAAACATTGAATTTAATCATTATATATATTCTCTTGGATACAGTGGCTAGTCTGTATATTTAACTATGGCACCGTTTCCTTTTCTGCTCCTCCATTCTCCCCCAAAAAGGAAAGGAGACTCTCGGGCCTGGCGTGGAGGTTGAATTGTCATTTTGTGACCACCTAAAGGTTAGATTATTCTTTAGGTTAAATTCTTCTTTGGATTAAATTCTTCTTCATAGACTCATACTCTGAAATAATATGCTGTATAAAATTTAGGAACAAAATTGAACCTTTAGGATTCATCAGATATTTCACTCCTTTCTCAAAAGCAAAACCTTCATGGTATTCCTTGGGGCTTTTTGTTGTTTGTTTCGGTTTGGTTTTTTTTCTTTCTTTCTTTCTTTCTTTCCTTTTTTTTTTTGAGCAAATGTTTATTTTCAGTACCTGGAGATACACAGAAATAAAAAAGAGAAGGAAGGAAAGAAAGGAAATGGATGAGACAGATCTTAAGGCATACAAGCATGCGGCCCATGAGGTTAATAGATGCACCAGCATCCTGCCTAGCTGTGCTAGATCACTAACATTGTCTCAATTGTGCCAACTGAGAGTTGTTCTGGGACATCGGCTACCTTTAAAAAATACCCCTAATCACCACTGACCTTATTTTTTGAACATAAGGTTGGAGGATAACCTAGAGGATAGAAGGTAATGGATGGGAACCAATTTAATCTGAGCAGTTGTGAGTGTTGGATGAAGCTGCCCTGACTGCATGTTGACTTTCCAGGTAGTGTCAAGGTATGAAGTTTTGTTCAGATTTCAAAACTGCCATCAGTTCAAATTGCTGTGACAACACATCGAGTCAAGTAAGGATGTTCCAAGCCTCTCCCTTAGCCATCCTGACACAGCTGCTATTTAGCATCCCCAAATGCTGGTGTTCATTTCTTGGTCAAATCAATCTGAGTTTCAGATGTGACAGAAATGCCATGCGGGATACTAATATTTTTTGTTGCAGTTGGTTTTTCCTATTTCCCCTTCAAATTATGGCTTCAGAGAAAATTTCTTTTAAAATGCAGCTGTGTTCTACTTCATGCCATGCTGGTGTAGCTTCATTAATGTAATGTTGTTCCTCCTTATTTCTGAGTTAGTATCAAAAGAATACAGCTAATTATTTTTGGAACACAGAAACAATTCTTAAAAGGCCACACTTGCCTCTAGCATATACTCTCAACTCAAACTAAATATGTTTTGATATCTAAAAGAGTAATTAAGAAAAAGTTCCTTTGTTATATGTCTCCATTTTATTGGTGTTTGAAAATGCTAGTGGTGAAATATATCATAAAAGAATAACTTAATTGTGCTTGAAGTCCAACAGAATATAAATAAAATAAGTTTTCTCTACAAAATTAAGTAGCTTATTAAAATATCAATGTATTAACCAGAGATCACTGAGTTGTTTAGAAGCTATTGTGGGAGAGAGCTGAGAATTTATTGCTTAAATTATCAACTTTCTCCTAGTGATGACTACTACTCTTAGGAGGGAGAAATAGAATTAGATAAAAATATATATTTTTTCTTTTATGTATAATTTTCCAATGTGTATAAACTGTTTTATAGGTCATAGTTATAAGTACTAGTGATTAAAAATAGTGGGCTATAAAGTCAGATTCTTTCAAAAATAAGACACTTTTTGGGGTGGAAGCATATATAAGCATATTTCACAATATCTGAAAAGAATGTGAAAATTTGTGAAAATACAGATCTTAATTACTTGAATAATGTATTTTCATGTGCCTGTGATCTCTAGTGCCAACTGCTTGACAAACCTGATGTCATACAGAAGATCCCATATGTAATATAATTGGTTTCAACTACAAACTGCCCACACAGGGAATCAAATGTGCTTGGTGCTCTTTTGAAAAAGGCCCCACGTTGCAGAGATGATGGTTGTGGTCCAACAATGCAGTTTTTTGCTCATGCCTTCAGCCCACAACTGAACCCCTATTCACAAGTGTAACTCATGTCAAATACTTTTTTCAGGTTTCTTGTTTTAGGGCCTATTCCAAAAACAAGAATTCCAAAAATATTCAAAAAATTCCAGCAACCACTAATTTGGGTCTCTCTCCTCAGTCCCCAGTTCATAAATCTCCAAGTAATTTCGGTTGTTTGCTTCTCTTTGAGGTATGTCAAGATATTGTCAGGGAGAAAAGGTTCACACTGATGGGTTGTGTGGTCCTGTGAGCATCATTTCCTCTGAGCACTCCTAAGAGGTCCTTACTCCTCCAATGTGTGCTCAGGACTGGCACACACATAGGTGACCACAGTCTTTCTCAGCCTCCCCTTCTCCCCAAAGATATTAAACTCTGCATTCCTCTGTCCATACTTTCAGTCTACATTTCTCTGGGTTCCTCAGCCCTCTCTAAGGAGCTAAGTTGGCCAGGGACATTGTTTTTCAAGCTGTCTTTCATCTGTTGCTGGATGGCATCTTATTGCACACCTTCACTAGAAAGTGACATTAGATATCACTTCCTTACTTATTACATGGTGACTAGGATGTGGAAATCACCCTCACACAGCATATGGGGGAGTGAGACTCACAGAGAGCTTTCTAGTCCTGATGTGGGATCCTGTAGAGATAACACAAAAGAAAACAAAATATTTAACCTGGGTGAATTTACCTAGTGTGGGTTAGGGAATGGGAGAAGGCTCCAGGGCAGAGAGGAGAAAACCATCAGGCTGGAAATAATGCGGTTACAAGAATAAGAAAAGATGAGCATGATGTGACAGAGAGAAGGCTTGGATATACATGTCAACTTTGAGTGCTTGCACAAGCAGAAATTTCTAATAGCTTTTGGCTTTTTCCATTAGCAGGTGTTCAATGCAGTACTCTGTAAACAAGTGGTTAAACCAGCAGTGCAATAAATACTTTTCAAGCTACAGATGACAATCTTCATCTTTCCAGGACAGAGAGCCTCCTGCACTGAGGGGAACCATGGGATCTAAAAATAGCAAATGCTTTGTTCCCTGCTTTTCTTGGAGAGAGCCAACAAGGAAAAGCTCTTTTGCTCTGCCTAAAAATGGGTAGTAGGTCTCACAGTTGTCTAGGGAAAGGAGAAGGAAGAGAAAAGAAGACGGCATTTGCATTTTAACTACAGACAGGGGAAACAGATGTTGGCAGAGTTGAGTACTCAGAAGTACAGGAGCTGTTCAGGCAAAGTTGCTGTGCTTTTCAGTCTTTATTTATTTATTTATTTATTTACTTTTTTTTTTTGTCCTTTTTCTCCAGATAGGAAAGAAGGGCTCTTTGTATTGTTTTTGTGTTTACTCAGAAGGGACAGCACTGGGGGGGCGGGAGGGGGTGCAGGGAGAAGAGAGGGCTTTGAGATAGTACATGAAAAGGAACATGAAATGTGCCCTAGGGTTTCTCTACCTCTTCACCAACACAAATTCATGCCTGGCTCAGGTTCTCCAGACTTTGTGTCTGAATACTTTCAGCGTACTGAAAACAGCCTTGAGGGGTGTCAAGTGGGGCGGAGAGACTGTCACACAGAAACCACCATTTGGATACAGAAGTGCCCTGAAACCCGCTGACTGTGAGCAAAGACATTAAAGTAAATTAAGATTTAACTCTTGAAACCCATAGCTTTCCCACTCCACCCTTTAATTGGGAATAAACCAGCACACTGTGCTTTGAAATATCACTGTAATCAGCCCTCCTTTGTCCTCCTCTGCCCCTGTTTCTGGCTGGAATACAACCAGTGAAACTCTGTGGTACACCAAACAGCTGCCAGCTACATAGCAAATTACTTTCTTACAGACTTAGGGTAAACAGAAACACATTTTTTTAAAAAAGTGAATTAAAGGCAGAAGAAATGTAATGTATTGTACAAATTCCAGAGATTAAAGAAGTCCTTTTATAGTTAGGAAGCAGCAAAAAACTATCGCGATAAAATTAGAAGAATGTTCCTAGTACTACTACTAATTAATGTGTGAAATATTCTGAAAAAAGCTTTTGAATTATGTATGATAGCTCATTTCTTAACTGGAGACAAAGAAACTTGGCTTTTTAATTCTGGCAAAGCCTTTATTATGCAGGCTTTTGGTAAATCACTCCCTTTCAGTTTACCCTTTAGTGTCAATGGGGAGCAGAAAAGACAGAATTCAGATGAAGCCCCACCTCTTGGCAGGGAGGTTGGAACGAGCTGATCTTTCTGTTGCTTTCCAGCCCGAACTACTCAATGACGAGATGAGGCAACACCCCAACACCCATTTCTGTCCCAGGTAGCAAAATCACCTCCAAGTACCAGAGAGATGCCCAGGCCTGCTCCCCCATACTTCAAGCCGTGCTTTCACTGGCAGGAGAGGCTCTCAAATACTCACTGGTCAGGAGCAGCTGAAAGCAGCTTAAGGAGTAAGGCTGGGGCAGCACTTTACCCATCCTGCAAACTTTGTGTTCCCTTCCCGGGCAGAACACAGATCAGGGCACTCCTTGCTTGACTTTGTAGCAGATCTGTTGAGTCCTACAGGCCTGCATCTGTCTGTTATCACATTTGTGCCACATACCAGACGTGGCTGGATCTACAACTTTCTAAAAGAATACCCTGTAAGGGAGGAAGCAGTCACTAGATACTCCAAAGTGTGTTCATTTGTGTGACAGGGGCAGCGATAAATCTGTTCTGTTCTTCCCATCTAAACATTAAAAAATATACTTTGCTGGTTTTGTCTGATGTTTTTAACTGGTGAAGGGTCACAAGACTCTGAGATGCACACACACAGGCATTAATAACGTATTCCATAGTGTTGCATCTAAAACCCAGACAAAGTTTTCCTAGCGCTTTGGTTTTCTTTCCAGTCCTATTTTTATTTATGTAAGTTCTTAACTCCAGCGCTTCTGGCTCCTGCTGGAAGAGAAGGTGTGTTCATCGCACTGGCGTTGGTCACCATAGTTACTGGCTGCTGCAGGGAGGAGCGCTGCTTCTGTCTCTGCAACTTTGAGGAAGTGAAATCAGACATAACCAGAAAGAAATACACGAAAGCGAGACAATTGAGGTTATGTTGTGCTGGTTTGCAGCGGTGTGTTTTGAATTACAACCGTCTTGCGGGTGATTCATGCGGAGGACCATTACTTGAAAACAAGGTGTTGATGATTAACATTCATGGGCAGTAGCAAAAAGCAGGAGTGAGGCTGTGCTCGCTGGAACAGGATGAGCTCGATGCTCCGCAGCTCACACGGCACAGCCCCTGCAGCCAGCGCAGGAATGATGTGCTCAGAGCAGGAATGATGTGCTCAGATCAGGGGTGATGTGCTCAGCACAGGGATGATGTGTAGTGCAGGCATGATGTGCTCAGAGCAGGGGTGAAGTGCAGTGCAGGGGTGATGTGCTTAGCGCAGGGTGATGTGCTTAGTGCAGGGATGATGTGCTCAGCACAGGGATGATGTGCAGTGCAGGGATGATGTGCAGTGTAGGCATGATGTGCAGTGCAGGGGTGGTGTATGGTGCAGGGATTATGTGCTCAGCACGGGGATGATGTGCAGTGCAGGGGTGATGTGCAGCACAGGGATGATGTGCAGTGCAGGGATGATGTGCTCAGAGCAGGGATGTTGTGCAGCACAGGGAAGATGTGCAGCACAGGGATGATGTGCAGCGCAGGGATGATGTGCTCAGAGCAGGGATGATGTGCAGCACAGGGAAGATGTGCAGTGCAGGGGGGATGTGCAGCGCAGGGATGATGTGCAGTGCAGGGGTGATGTGCTCAGAGCAGGGATGATGCGCTCAGAGCAGGGATGATGCGCTCAGCACAGGGATGATGTGCTTAGTGCAGGGATGATGTGCTTAGTGCAGGGATGATGTGCGCAGTGCAGCCCGCTTAGCTAGGCTGGCTTTAAAGGATTCTCATCCCTGTTAACCCCATCTGCTGCTTTAGGAAGTGGTTTCCGTGCTACAACAGGACAGGTGGGCAGAGCAGTGGGGGAGAGGGAAGAGTGTACTGCTATACAAATGCAGTTAGTGTTGCTGCCTCTCTTGGTGAAAACGGAAATATTCACAAAGCCTGATATTTGGGCTGTTTTTTTCTCAGAGTCATCTTCCTCCTCTGGAGCTGTGTGTTCTGAGCGAGGCGGGTGCGCAGTCCCAGGGACCCACACAGAACTTCCATGTGCAGGTCACACACAGCACCAGCAAGGCCCTTCGCACTGCCCGCTGCTCCAATAACCCCTCCTTGCTGCTCTGTGCTTTCCAGCCTGTGCTTTCTGGCTGCTGCCTGCAGGGTTAATCATTGCCTGAGTTGTTTTACAGACAGGCAAGTATGTGTCTGGCCAGAGGTTCCCCAGCAGCCAGGCCACCACGAAGGGAATGGCATTGCCTTTGTGCAGCTGGTCGATGGCCACTGGCCAGGCATTGCTTCATATTCATTCAATCTTCCGTAGGCAAGTCTCCTTGCTGATACTAGTGCTGAAGCAGAAACGTATCTGCAGCTCCTTCTCTTCACTATTGATGTTTTGATCTAACAATGCTATCTTTCACTATTTTAGGAGGGAAAATTATTTAACTTCTGCTCCTCTTACTCTGTCACTACTGTTCTACCAGCCTTATAGCCAGCTCAAGAGACATCTGAGCAGCCAGAGCCCACTTCAGGCTATGGAAAGGCAAGAGAAAGCCAACATGGCTTTCTGAAGTGGAAGTTTGTTTTTTTTTAATTCTGCTTAGAATTTTTTTTTCTGCCACTCAAACGTGAAGTTCAAATTAGTAATTTGAACTTCACGTTTGAGTGGCAGAAAAAAAAATTCTAAGCAGAATTAAAACTAAGTCAGGATTGCCCATCTCCTGTGGATTTGGGAACACAGTGACTATATTTTTTCCCTGGTGGGGAAAATAGTGACCACTTGCTTTAAATAATTTCAGTTAAAAGATACTCTTACAGAGAATTTCTGTCTTTCAGAAGTAACGGTTTAATTAATACCTTGAAGTCTTATCTGGTAAAATCTAGCAAAACTAGTTCATTCTTGCTGCCTCTTTAGGGATAAAGGAATATTTTATGTGGTAGAAATACTAAAGCTTATATAAGAACACAATAACAAGCTGCTCCAGGTTATCAGACTTCTCTATTGGTATTCCCCAAAGCTATTCACTGAGTCTGGGTCTGCCTCACTCCTATTGACAAACCACCTCCACAGAGCAACCAATTTCTGTCAGTACCTTGAGCAGAAATTTGAGAGGCTTTGCTGTACTGTACAACTGGAATGCTCAGTGTATATCACCAGAGCTTTTTGGAATTAGTTTCAGCTGAAATTACACACAAAATTATGAGCTCTTTTCTTCCCAAATTCAAACATTTTGAAAGCTAAGGTAAATATTTCTGGATAAAGAGAAAAATGATGAAACCTCCAGGGACACTGACACCAAGATTTATGGCTGAAAAAAAAAAACTAACTGCCTTGATCCTGATGATGCAGAACATTGGGGTTTGTTTCTGTTGTCTTCATTACTGTGCTGACAGGAGAGGAAGTAACCAAAATTTCTCTTCTCTCAGTTATGTTATTTTTTTCCACAATTAAAAAGGCTTTCTGAGAAAACAAAAATACATTTAGCAATATAATATTACCTATAATTTTTAAAGGGTGATGTATTAGGAAATTCCCAAACTTGAAATCACATTTTTTCCCCTTTTCAGCTTCTAGCCTCTCCTTAGAAGTTTTGACTTGTATTCAACTTCAGATACATGTTAATGAAAAAGAAATAATAAGCAGAAATTAAAACTTTAAAAGATGAAATTATGTTAAAAATCTTAGTACAAAAATGAATGCAACCGGTGCTGGTTTTGTATTAATTTATTTTTTGGTAAGGAAGGAAAGGAACCAGTTATGGAAATAATTCCCTGTAAGGACCTTGGCAGTTTCCTTTAGACCTGACAAAAAACAATCAGTGGCTGATTTTTAATACTGACACATTGTTACACCAATGAAAAAGTTAGATGCGCCTTTGTGAACATACATGTGAAGACGAAAAAGCCCCGGGAATCCCTCTTTTGCTTCTGGCTTCTCAGCAGGTAACTAGTCTGGCTGGGCCGGGTTTGTCCCCCATTGTGACCGGTCGGGCCGCGGTGCGGCTGAAATGCTGCCGCTGCTGACTTTCACCAGAAACCGCCAGGCAAGGGGGAGGGAAAGCCATCGGCCCGCGGGTGCTGCCTCTGAATTCTAGCCTGGCTGTCGAGGTCCTAGCCACCCCTCCTCCAGAGCAGACGCTGCTGTTTTGTCCGGGCCCCTGCTCTCCTGGCCCAGCTCCCAGCGCGGCCGCCGAAAGTTGTCGGCTGTAAAGAGCTTTGGCCGCCGCCCGGCCGGGATCGAGCACCGTCTGCAGGCCTCGGGAGAGGTACTGACTCTTCACTGCACAGAGGAGACTTGCGGACCTTCCATCCTCTCTTGAGTGAATGAAAAGGACAGAGTAAAGACAAGGAGAAACTACATGGAGACATCGAGGTCAGAAAAGAAGGAGAGTCAGATGGGAGGGGATGAGGAGATGCCCTAATTTGGATTGAAATTCTCTTGTAAACTATGGTGGTGGACTGTGATATATTGAATATCCCTATAAATCATGGAAAAATCATGGGGTGGTTGAAGCATTCAAATTGTAGATATGAGCAAAGGCATCTATGCTAAAGCAAGCAGACGTTGAAGTAGTTGTAATCCCATGAGAAGCTTGAACAGAGAGAGAGAAATGATGAAGACCCTTTGCCCCTAGGAAAGAAGATCTCTGTTCCCAGAGATGATCTCAGAGATAGATGAAGAGAGCTGTTGCTTCTGAACAGCTCGTGCTTAAAAGTGTACCCCATTAGCTAAAGAGTGAGCCCTTGAAAACAGTTGTGGGGAAAGCTGTAAATCGAGGGGAGGGACTGATCAGATTTCCATTCTCCCAGGCAGCTGATTCACTGTGACATTGAAGCCGTGAGAGAACCATTTTCTTCTGCACAAGTCTCCATGGCATGGCAAGAGACACTCTTCTCCCTAAGTGAACTGAAGAAGGACTGTTCTAGAGATGATAAACTGACTGATTTGTTTCTGTACGTTTTCAGTGTGAAATAAAACAGGGTATAGGGGAGGAGAAGTGTTCTGAAGGTTTTTATTCTGATTCTTATTATTTTTTTCTTTTAGTTTCTTTTAATAAAGTTTTTACCTTTTGAAGTTTGAGCCTGCTTTGCCTTCCTTCTAATCCTGTCTCACAGCAGGAAATGTGTAAATCATTTTAGGGGGTGCGCTGGCAATTTGGCCAGCACTAGACAACCTCATTGAGATGTTTTTGGAGAGCAGACTATAGTCTCAGTTGGGTCTCAAGGCAGTCCTGCACTGTGATGAGTGTGTTGGAGGAACTGGTCCTAGTGGTGCTGCTGAAGGCATAGGCAGCTGCTCTGCTCACAGAGAAGCCCAGAGCAGATGTGAGCAGACTGAGAGGTCACCCTTGGCATACAGTGTGAGACAAGGAAGGCAGCCTTAGCCTTAAATGCACTCCTTGCTGAAGCTGCAGCTCTGTAACTTCAGGAGAAGCTTTTGTGGGTTTGGCAGTGAAGATTATTTTCTGTACGTGTATCTTTCTATTCTTTTTGGTTTTGGCATAAACAAGAAAAGAATACTTGTTTGTTTGCTGCTAAGCTGTTGTAAATTGTTTCCAAGAATTGGAAAGTTACCAGAAATTTGTGTGCAAAACAGATTCTTGTTTCCCCCAAGACCTAAACAATTAAACGCTCATCATTTTATTGCCAATTGTTCTAGAATCGTTCCTGTGCACAGTTTTAAGACAGCTCTGAAACAATTTAAACAGTCATAATGTCCCCAGTGCAGAAAGTCACTGTGGCAGCTCCACCTTCAGCCTCAGTGACTGGGAGTCCTGCTTCTTCTACAGATCTGTCAAACATATCTGATTGATTTTTGTAGCTCAATGATATCAACTTGATAGTGTTTAATGAGGCTATTAAATGTTGTCTAATGATTTTTCAGTAGTATTTTCTCTAAAGTGTCTAGATCAATGATCAAAATACATTCTTAAGAAAAAATTTTGTTGGCAACTGACATTTTGTAGTTCACCTATAAGACCTGATGGTTTTCTTTCAAAAGTTCCTGTCTGTGCTCTATACTACAGCATAGGATGAAACTGCAGGAAAACTCTAAACCCTTTAGTTTCAGAAATGAAATTCCTAACCTGGAGCCTAGGAAATTTTTTTTAATTCATATCTCTAATGTGTAGTAGTGAACAGGAAAATTATACATATGGCAAAAGAGAGGGCAGTGCAGCCATGCCTTTTGTTAGCATCTACTTTCAATGTAGAATTGATATCTGTCATTTTAATCAGTGTATGACATTACTACAATAACAATATCTGGAATATGAAATTTGTTGTTTTGTGGTTTTTGTAAATGTTTGGCAAGTGTCTTCATGCCTGTTTCTATCCCCAGTCCATAGAGCAAGTGCTACTTTGCAGGACCTTGTGCAGTTCAGTGCCTTCTGCTGCTCCTGCTTTCTCCTCCTTCCTCCTTCCTCTCCTCATTGTCTTGCCACTTTGGTTTTCCACTTTGCTCATTCTTTCCCACCAGTAACTTATTTGTACCTTCCCCCAACCCAATTCAGTCTTGACAATAGGAAAATAATAAAGCTGTTCCTATGACCCTGAGAAGAAGTTCTCCAGAACAGCTGTGCTCCCAGCCCTTTGTGTGCTTGGTGTCTGCAGTGGCTTTCGGCTTGTCTGTTTGGCTGCTAGCTCTTCAGAACTCACACCAGCTCTTACTCTGTGCTGCACAGTGATTTTACATAACTGTCCCTGGGCATAACTGTAATGGATATAATAAACAAAATAACTTACCAACTTTCTTCCACTTGGCTGAGCTTTGTTTTTCACTGTCACTTCTCCATTCGTAATGCATGAAGATAGGTCTGAGTGAAGAATGTGTTCTTTACTACCTTTAAATCCTTCTCTGTGAAAAAAAAGAGCCAGATGGGATATTCCAAATGTACACAATAAACTATGTTCAGAGGAGGCTTCACTGGGACTGCTTCACGCAGTATAACCCTCAATTCAGGGCTCTCCTCAGCACAAGTGATTGGAAGGATAATTCTTTTTACCATGTCTCCTGATCTTAAACTTCTTACCCTCAATATGGCATCATTACAGCTCTCATGGATAAATATGTATCCTTTTACTTCCTCAGTATGGGGAACACTAGGAATGTGACCCTACTGTAGTATAAAACCCAAGAATTGTGTCATAGAGCGATTCACCCTACAGTAGTGGGTCTAGTACAGCCTAGGGTCTAACTACATGCCCTAAGTAGGAGCCTTTGAAATTTATTGTCAGGGGGCCTGAAAAATGTCCCAGAGGCGCTTTTCCTTTTTGATTTGTATCTCTCCCCTCCCTGTCAGCTGTGTTGGCCACAGTTATTTACACATCTTTAGGGAGAAACAGATGTCAGCAATAAAGGCAATAATAGAGCTGATTCAGTTTTTAGGTGTTAGCCAAGATCTGCAAACACATCTCTTGATACTCTGCATTTGCCATGATAAATGTAACAACATTTAACCTGGAAAGCCTTCAAGACAATGCAGCTATTTCCAGAGGGATTTAATGCAACTGGACCATAATCATCTTCAAAATAATCATGTTCTGCCTTTGGCAAAGGTTCATCTTCACCTTTTGAGCAATAAGTGGTATTGCCTAAGGACAGCCACATCCAGGAATCTTCCCTTGGAAATGTCAGTGTGACTTCCAAGATATTTTCTCTCTTTTGTAGAATTTTTACAAGGAGTGAAATTTCAGGGAGAAGAATTGCTTATACATACTCTGAATAATTAATTCTCATAGAGAGTACAAATCAATGCTGTATTGCATGGGTTAAACACTACAGGAGGTGGTGATCAGCACATGGAAATATATTACTGGAAAGAAATTCAGCTTTAATACTGTGTTTATTCTCCTCTTGGGGCTCAAGTGCTCTGTGAAATGAGGTCTCTGCCAGCCCCAGTAGCCACCATTTACTGCTTGGGTTATGCAGTGACTTAGGACAAGTGTGAGGCAGAAATGGGAGGCAGAGCCAAGCTGGGCACCAGCTCTGCTGGCTGCCTGGGAAGGAGCTGGGGGCAAAGCCCAGGCCAAGCAGGAAAAGTCCAACTTTTCACCACTTCCCATTGTTTTGGATATAAGAGGTGCTGCTGCTGATCCCTGTAAGGCAGTAATCACATGCACTCCCAACACAAAGCAAGGTAATAAACTGACAAAGTGAAATAATCTGAGAAACCATTAGCTTTCTAATGACTCTTGGAAGTCTCATTAAAATTGGTCACTTACTGATTGTTCACATTGCTGGAAATTTGAGCAAAACATTGTGGGCTTTTTCCATGGCTGAAAAGTTAGGACAATTTTCTCTATTCTACAAACAAAATTAAAAATAAAAAATAATGGATTTTTCTCAAGAAGCTTTAAGAGCTTCATTTGCAACCACTCTCTTTACTATTGTAAATCCCAGTACCAATATTAACTTTTCTCTCTCAGTTCCTCCATTCCAGAACATTTCCTCTTCAAACCCAATCACGTTTTAGTGTAAAGTTTATTACCCATGCTTTCTTGACCAAGGAACTTGACAGTTCCCTGAGTTTTCAGTTCATGCTCCCTGATCAGACTGTCTCCTGCTAATTACTTTTTCTGCCTAATCATTACTAGCCAGTTTTTCTGCCTGATATAAACTCCCTTCATGGATGGCAAATAGTATGGGAAAGTGAATAAGAGAGGGCTCATTCTCTTCAACAGGGCTCCATTAAGGAGAGAGAAAACTATTAGTGCAACACAGAATTTACAAGTTTTGTGTTTTCCTCAGAATTTAGGGAATCTCTACTCTTCTCTAATTTAGACCCAACTCCTCAGTGACTAAATTAGGATAAACTTTTTTGCAGACATTTTTGTCTCTCTATGCTCATGACTGCACCTCTGCAAGTGCTCAAAACCTCTTTTCCCAGAGTGGAGGAGGAAGGTCTATGATATTACAAACAAGGGCAGTTCTAGCCCCACATGGGAGCAGAATGGTCCCAGAGGGTGTGAGGGGGACTGTCAGAAGAGTGTACTTTGAAATGTGGTAGCTAGATAAACAAATTGACATACGTATTCCTAGGCAGCTGAAAAGACCTCTTAGTTTAATGCTTCAGTGCATTAACTGTCAGTGCATCAATAATCAACTTAAGAGGTGCATTTGTAATATTCTTAAAAATAATAGTGACTTCTCAATTTTCACTATCATGGTTCTTATTTGTTTGACAATGGAATGGAAAATTTTTGTGAGCCTGGAAAACTTACTCTAATTTGCTAGAAATACAGAGAATTACTTCTGTCCTTTTATACCGTGCAACACTGACGGTTGGAGCAATGGCATCCAGTTGACTTCCCCAGCTGTTAGATGAAATTTCACTTGCTCTGGCTTCTCTGTGTTGTCTGGCCCCAAGCAGTTCTGTGGTTTGTTTTTGATAGTGTCCATCAAACTGAATCCATACTCCCAGGCAGCAAATGAAGCTTGATTTGTGCCAAATTCATTGTACATTTACAGGTAGTGAGTGGCTGTCAATGCATGTTAATAACAGGGAATTGGTTGTTAGGGAGTAGGAATTTAATAATGCCTGGAAACTATCTGCTAGCAATAATGCTGGAAATAAATAACTACCTGAACTGCCTCTCCAGACGAGAACTGTCTGGCATGGTTTGCTAGAACTTTGCTACTGGGACTATAGAAATTGAAGTATTCTGTGTTTTGAGATAGATGCAGCCTGTCTGTGCATGTTATACCTGCTAGGGCCAGTGAACTACAATTCCTTCAACGGCTGTAATACTGAAAATTGGTGTGTAGCTATCTCCCCTCATGGATAAATGCCATATGGGACACAAAGCCCACCAAAGTGTGTCATCCATAGCCTGGCTCATGCACCATTCCCATGACACACTCAGACTAAACTCTGCTTTCTCTATTCACTCCAAATAATGTCTGAGTTTGCTGAATTGTTCTTTGACAAACAGTGCTACTACAGTCTGTGCTGAGTGGTATTTCTTTGCCCACGTGCATTCATTCCAGAAGGCTTATCTGAGGAGCAAAGCAGTGTAGTAAGTTTTGTTAATGCAACCTGAATCTTTAGACAGTCTGGAGGCTTTATATTAAAGCAGTCTTTTTTTACCACAGTAATGAAATGTAGTCACTGACTATTTTATCTCTACATGTAATGTCAAATTTAATAAAAATGCAATGATTTCAGACAGGCAGCTTCCCCAGAAATCTGATTCTATATTCAGATAATCATATCCTGTCGTGTTTCATTGTCAAGTGACAACTGAAATCCTTGGTCTCACTCCTAAACCACAAAAAGATACAGACTGGATTTGGGATTCCAGATAGCCAGGGAAGCACAGGTGTTGCCCTTGTTATGACAGACTTGCTGCTACTGTGCCCTCTTCAAAACAACTCCAAATAACTTTTGAGAATGTTTCTTGATAAGAGTGACTGGCGAAAACATGCACCGGGCAGGAAGTTAGAGGATCCTGTTTGAGGGTTTTGCTGTATATCTGGAATAATGATTCTTTCTAGCATTTTGTTTTGCTGTTCAGGGTACTCTGAGTATTACATGAAAAAGAAATATAAGCTTTCAGTGATAGACTGCAACTGAATAATGTTCTCTTATTCAGCTTGAGCTACCTTAGTCACGAAAAAAACAACTTATGTAAGCATGGATACCAAAGTGATAGGATATTTATTGATAGTTTATGGTGTAGCTTCAGTTACCAGGTTGAGAAAAAACTTGCAGAAATTGTTGTGATATAAAGGTGGCTATTGAATCTGAGCTCCTTAAGCAAGTCCAGAGCCTTGATCAATGGAGGATTTTCCTTAAGCTGATAAGTTTAATGAAAGTACAGACTAAGCTTCCTATGCCAAAACCCATCCTTTTTTGTGCAAAAGATAAATCCTACAATAATTTCTACTACTGGAGTTTGAGTAAAAACTTTTCTTTCAAATGCATTGGTTTAGTAGCCCACTAACAGTTTCCAAAGTACTTTATCTGAATTCTATTACGTTTTCTTCAAAGAAAGGTCATGTTCTAGTTTTTCTTTTTTGTTTGTTTGTTTTTTCTTGCTACATTTTGTGAAATTCTGTTTGTCCAGTTTTCATTGATCCAAAGTATAAAAAAATCCTCTTTTTATTTCTTTCAAAAAGTTTTTTTTCCATTCTTTTAAAAAATCTTCAGGAGCTATGTATGTGCCCAGATAACACAGAAATAGATTTTCTTAGAATTTCTGTCTTGCCATGAGCTTGCTCCTCAGTAGAGGAAAAGTGGCTTTGACTCAGCTGAAAAAAATGTCACTCAGATGTTGCAAAGTCAGTGTTTGAGCAGCTCATACTGTGCACAGGCAATAGATGATTTGCCACAAAATTAGCAACAGGCTCCTGCAGAGTTCCTGGTGTGGAGGGAGTCCACCTGTGCGCGATAAAGAATTCTTGGGGCCTTCTCTCTCAAGTACATGTAATCAACTGTAAACCTTTGGCCAAAATAAAACAGAGTAATACAAGAATACTGGAGTTCATTTTTCCTTTGGATGTGTATTGTGGACCTCAGATTATTAGCTTTTCCCTTAGTACCTCTTCTAACCCACCACTGAAGGCAGGACAACTTTCTTCTTCTGCAGCTGCTTGTTTTTATGTTGTGTGACTGTCCCTGCCTCATTCTAAACTGCTGATATAAAAAGACAATAATAAAATCATCTTACTGCGGAGTTTGTGGTAGATAGCATGTTCAAAATACACATAATAGGAATTGGAGAAAGGAGAAAAATAGAAAAGCATTGCTAGCTGAATTCTGAACTTCAAAGCCAGTTTAATTTAGTTCAGGATCCTAGTTGAAGGCTTTGGCTTTATTTTGCATCTTTGGAGTTGATATTTTGTATAACTCTTGCATGCATCACAATGCCGTTTTACCTTTTAAGACAGTTTAGAGGTATTTAGACATTTTTAGGTAGTAGAATATAGTACAGCCAGGAACAATACCAATGTACATCCACTTTTAGAGTTCCATTTTCCCCGGGATTTTAAGGCAATGTAAGAGCTAAAAGTTGTTTGTTTATGTGCTGTGCAGACTATGGCCTTGACTTTCAAAAGCAGTTTTGAAAGCTTCTTTTCAGCAGCAGTTTTGAGGGCTGAGAGCATGTCAGTCAAACACACAAAGGCTGTAGCTTGTCCTGATTGCTTCTGAGAGCCCCAGCCTTGCCTCCAAGTCTGCAACTTGCCCTTCATACATGAGCTTTTTATCAAAAAACATATATTTATCTAAAAGCTAATTACAGGTTTTATTTTAATATGTGTATGGTGGGGAGCTGAGAAGAGAAACTGTGCCTTGTTGATACTGCCAGAGATTCAGAATAGAAACGACGTGAGTCTCTTTCATCTCCATCCCTATAGCCGGAGAGCTTGGGGAGGGAGCTGCAGGAGCAGCCACAATGACCATGAAGCCACAGATCCCCCTTGCACACGTGAGCCTGTGGCTCTGCCTGGGACTGTGTCTGCTCTGAGCTCTTGGCTCAGTCCTGGCAGTTCATTTTCCTGAATTCTGATATTTTTACTTTCCACCACTCAGCAACACTTCAAAGTGAAACTTTCCGTTGGAACATATTATTAATTTAGTGCCCAGTGCCAAGGTTAGTTGTCATTCCTCCAACATCAATGTGATAGAACTATGAATCTTGCCATTTTATTTTCACAGAATTGTTATGGTTTGGCATTTCCAATCATGTCCTGGTGGTACAGTATAACAGAACAGAGATGAGATGTTTTCAAAAGCAAAGCCAGAGTTGTTAGCTGATAATGCTTTCCTTTGGCTTGATGGTATTGTAAAGAATTTGAGGGGAACTGGAGATTAATAATGAACAATATCTGTCTAGCCTTGCCTTTTTTTATGATGATGCTTCCAAATGCAAGTTCATCCTTTCCAGTGGGCTCAACACAGCCATCATCTCAGTTCTGGCCTCTAGATAGATTATATTTTATACAAAAATATTTTCTTTGATGCTCTTTATGTGTGTTCAGCCAATAAAAGTAGAAATAAAATTGTATTATATTTCCCAGAATGCGAAGAAAGGTAACAAGAATGAATGAATGTGGAAAGTATACTAGACTGGTTTTAATATGAAATTAGCTTTTGCAACAAAGAGGTGGCCCATAAAAACTGAAAGTGTCTGGGATTGCTGGGTATAATAAATTCAGTTAGAGAAACACATATAAGTTACTGGTCATCAGATAGCAACAGGCTGGGAATATCAGGATCAAGGGAATATTAACAACTTGATAAATTCCTGTTTTACATTAGACCATCGAATAAATCAGTGATGACAGACAACTGAAGCTAATCAAAGATAATTTTAGAGGTGACATCCAAATCAGTCAGTGCAGTGTGATGAACTGGGGAGTTCGACATGCTAACCCTAAAATGTATTTCTGGCAAAATCTATTAACAGAAAGGTGATTTTTTAACAAGTGAAGAACATGAAAATGTGGGACATGATGCATGTAAATGTCAGCACAAGGATCGCCTCCCTAACCACTCAGGTCTCCTCTGTGCTTCTTAGAGATCCTTTTAACAGAGGCCTGATCAAGAAGTTGCAATTAGAAACATAAAAAACAGAATTTGGCTGATGGGAAGGAAATTCAAAGTTTATTATAGCAATTTTACCAAAAGAAATAAAAAGACAAAAAGAAAATGAACAAGTTTTATACATTTTAAGGAACAGGAAATGCAGGGTATTTCTTTTCTGATAAAATAACTGAAAAGAGATTAAGTTTATGAAGGAAATGGCTATCCCCTCATATTATTTTATAGCCAGATTTGCAAAAGTTTATGCTTTTGATATAAGATGAAGTGTTATCAAATCACTGGATACTGAGGAAATTCAAAATTTCTACAGTTGATGAATAAGGCAAGATCACTGGCTTGGCATGTTCTTCTGATCTGGTTACTTTGAACAACTTCAATTTAAGAAGGAAAATACTTTTAAATAAGTGAAGGAATGTGGGAAATTAAGTAAAAAATGTGCCATAAACTTTGTATTAGTCGAATTCAGGAGTCAAGAAAGGACAGTGAAGTGTGGCTAGCTGAGTCTGAGATCTAAACATGGCTTTGGGGCATAAAAGGAAGTGATAACTAGATGTTATGAGTCTATACATGTAGGGAGGTAGTCAAGACTGTTTTGTGTGAGAACTTAAAATTCAGGAAGAATCTCCCTCCTCAAATTAAAACTGGACATGCTGGACAAGTTTGCAGTATTAAGATGTATGTAAAATATCAATAATATTGTTTCTAGGCCAACTTGCCTTTTCTTCTTGTGTCTAAAACATGGAGAGCTGTCAAGAAATGGTCAGAGTCTTCATAAATACTTTGTTTAATTTTAGTCCTATAAATGAATTCATTAACTGCAGTGTAGATTTCTATTGCTAGAGGTGAAGCATGTTTTGATTAACCTAGTAAAAGTATTATCCACTGTTCCATTTGAGATGAAGATATAGATCCAGAATGTGTAAAACTATGGATCTGGGCTTGTGAAAATGAAAGTCAAATATTTTCAAACCTTTTGACAGCTGCATTAGCATCAATCATTTGAGAAGCTTTACATGAAGAGCTAACTAAAGAAGAATAATGCTACTGAAAAAAAACTTATCCTAAGCAGGCAAACTGGAGAAATAATTACTTGTATAGAAAAAAACCACAAAGACTGAATACTTTTTGAAGGATTGAATTAGTAACAAAGGTAAATACAGAACCATTTTTAGAAGTTGCTCTAGAAGTTTAAGTGAAGTATGCTTTCACAGGGAATTTTTATCATGGGGCAAGAAAAAAAGAAGAAAAACTTCCTGTGGTAGAAGTAAATTCTTTCTTTACATGCAAGGGGACTCTTGTGACTCTTCTGATGTCAAAATTAGGAGGTATGGTAACCTGTGTTCTTTTGAGTCAGAAAAAAGATACTAGATAGTCTACTGTAAGCATCATAATAGACATATTAGTAATAAATATGAGAAGCCAGGTTTGACTTTTATCAAATCCTTTGTCATCTGGCCTGGGAGTTATTGTGAAACTTAGTGTGAAAAAATAATGTCCTTTCTCAAATCCAGTCTTTCTCAGAAGTACTCAGAATATGGAAGTATTATATTTATATATTTATAAATATTTTCTGCATTTNGGATTGAACATGTGTTTATTTCTTTAGTTTCACTGTGTTATTTTATGATTTTCTCTTGTTATGTTTTCTCTTGTATGATTAAACTTTTCTCTGCCTTTTTCCTTCTATACTTTCATTTTAATCTGTGGGTGTCCTTGTGATTCTCTACTGATGTATCTTTATGTGAGCTTGGACTACTGTGAATGAACCATCCTGGTGACGAAGGGAAGGTTTTCTCCTTGAGGCAGATCTACACAGAGCTTTTAGAGCAGGAGTTGTGTCAGTTCTTTCCCAGCATCTCTTGTAACCCGTTCCTCTCTGCGTGGCAGAAGCGGTTGCACACAAAACCAGACTCTGGCACTTTGCTGCTGTTCCAGGCTGAGGTACCTGGCACTTCAAGTGCCGGAGGTGGCACGTGGCTCCTGGGTCCTAAATCTGGCTTTGTGCTCTCTGCTGCTGTGGATCTTTGAGCAGAAATGAGCGTTCCTCCTTTGCTGCTCCGGGCCTGGGGACTACGAGTTCCAGCCTGGCACAGAGACAAGAGGGTCACTGAATGCAGGTTTGGGTCCTTTTGAGAGACAGCAGCTCACCCCTCCTCCTGCTGCCGTTCTCTAGGCAAACTTGGCTTCTACTTTGGAAAAGAACAGTGCAGTCCTGCTCACTTCCCAGGAAAGCTTGAGAAATTCTGTGAAAATAAGCAGGGTTGCAGAGGTGAAGTATTTTGTCTGAGTAGAAGCACAGACCTGTGCTACCTGCTGAGTCTGGGACAACAGTGCCCAGTTTGCTGGGACTCTCTTGAATTCCCTGGGGGTATGAAGCACAGCCCTTAGGTATGGCATTGATGCTGGCGCTGGAGACTGCGCCAGGTTGGTTTCTGTGGGATCACATCCATATTTTACAAATGAGTCACCGCAGTAAACTCTGCTGCACGCAGAGCAGTCCCTGCGCCAAAGCAGGGCAGCCGTGGGAGGGGGCACCGAGGGCTGCTCAACGTGCTGCTCTGAGTCCCTAATTTATCCGTGGAAGCAACACATTAATGCCATCAGCAAGGGAAAAGCAAATGTTGTGGCCATGATTTACATGCTGTGAGAGGAGGTTTCCACAGGTTCCTTTTGCTTAGTCACCCGCAGGATACTCATTTAGAAAGGAACAAATACGGAGCCTGATGATTACTGCAGGTAAAGCCTGTTCAGAAGCTGTTAGGTACTAAAATCAAATACACATCTACAGAAGTCTCACATAGCACAAACAGCCATCTTTTTACATGGATATATGAATCCTCTTTTTTTCTCCTGCAGATAGAAAAATATTACATAAATATGCTTCTCTTCTGTTTGGAGCAGTGGAGAACTAGGGATTTTTTTACTTCTTTTACTTCTGGGAAATAAAGTCAGCATGATCATTCTCTTATTTGTACTATATCCAATTACAGTCCTATGTCCATTTACATACCAGAGATCTGTCTTTATTAAGTTCTTCAGCATTAACTCTCATATGTAAAGAGCTTGAGTGGCCAGTCTGTGATCAAAATGTATTAGAACATTTATAGTAAAGGCATCCCCTGTATTAAGGGAAAACCTTCAAACAATAAGGAAAACCTGTAAGCTTAGCAAAGCCCCAAGAAATAGCCTGGCAGGGATGGAGCAGCATAAGATTTGCCTGTTGTAGGCTGAATACCCTGTCTGGAGGCAGAGGAGCAGCTGGTGACTGATTGCTCTGGGCTCCAGTCAGCCAGCAGCATCTGTAGGAAAATGGTCAGTGACAGAGATGTCCCTGGGAGGAAGCAAAAGTCATGTGTAACACACAAGTAATAAAGTCTCCAGTTTAGAAGATTATTTTATCTGCTGATTGGCCTCTTACAGATGGGAAACTCTTCAGTTGCTGAGGACCAAAGGTGTGGTTCACATTTATTTGATTGGACATTGAGCAATATTTGCATCATATTACCCCACAATAACATGAAGGACAATAAAATCAGAGACAAGAAATGTGTGAAATGAAGACTGTCTGTATGCAAATTCATCCATAGATTTCCAAGTCTCTCATGGGTTATTTCCACACTTCTTTCTGGCCATAGAGAAACTGCTTTGGGAAGGGCCTTGAAATTACTTAGCAAAATGGGATGCTGCCTTCAGTCATATTTACTGAATAAATGCTGCTTTCAGTCCTTAATGACATCAACTATCCAAGTTCCTACCAACCAGTGTGACTGCAGGCAGAGTTGGCAGAGATATCCTGTCCCACTGAAGGCTTAATGAGGGAATAGGGGCTGGCTGCTGGAGCACTGGTGTGGAGCAGAGGGCTATTTCCACACCTGCAATAGAGTAGTAAGGATGGAGCTGCTCAACGAACACAACTGCTCTGCTTTCACACAAGAGGTGCAATTAATGCTTTTTAATGGAAATTAAATTCTATAGCAGCTGGTGATCCAAAATGTTGACCAAAAAAAATGGACCCTAATGAACTGTGAAATCCTCTTAATTCAGTTAGTTTACATAATTACATTTCTACCTCCTACTCAGCTCAATAATTGCACCAATGCCCTATCTTGAAAACCCATCTTTGTGCCTTAATGGAAAGGTTTAAATTATGCTGACACACTCTGCTAATAATAGTGATCAATAGCACTACTTCATCTCAGTTTGTTTTTAGAGAACTATCTATGTTGCTGTGTTGTTGTCACAGTAATTGGGATTTGCAGTTACAATCAGCTCTTCCAGGTGTTGCAGAGATGGGGAGGGTTGTTTCTATTCTGGCTGCTTGGGACAGTTAGAAGTTGGTTTTCTTCCTTTTTCCTTTTGCTTCCTCAGTGTCTGAGAAATCAGTGAGCAATCCACTGTTGTTCTGTAAACAAGTTCTTGGGAGCAGCTTAAGTTTACAAAATAGAAGCTTGATGCAAACCCGCTGGTGAGAGCAGCTCTTCTCATGCCATGTGGTGACATGTGAAGTCAATGTGAGGTCACAGTTTATACCAGCTGAGAGTCTGGCCTTACAAACCTTCTGATGCTTCTGTCTACCTGAGATCTCTCTCCTGACATCAGGCCTATGACCAAAATCAGTGTACAAGAACAGACAATGGTTCTGAGAAGTGCAAGGTCACAAAATTGTCCCTCCTGTTCAAGAAAAAAATATTTTACTCCTGACTTTGAATATGTGTTTTTGTTGGGTTTTGGGTTGTTTTTTTTTTTTTTTTTATCAGAGTGTTTCGAGATGAGTGATTGAAATATGGAATCTGAAAAGCATTTATGAACCTGCAGACCTAATGTGCTCTGCAGGAAGTGTTTATAATTGTGTGTCTTCTTGAGCCACTCTGCATATATCATTGTTCTTGCTGCCTTCATAAACACCACCACCCCTTCTGCTCAAGCAGCACACACTCAGCAGTGGTGAGCTCATAGGCTGCAGTAGCTTTGTCTATTTATTGAATTTAGAAAATAAACGGATTTTATTATTTATTATTTATATTTATTATTATTTCTTATTTTTAGTGTTGCAAGGCTTTGAAAAACTAGACAAATAATGGTTGAGCTACAAAAAAAAAAGAACTTTTGCTCTTAAACCCCAGAAGAGTTTTTCCTTGGTGTTATTTTTCATTGTTATCCCTGGTCATCCTGCGGTTTTATTGAAGTTATCACTCTAAAGGAAGCTAGGAAAAACATCCTGCTAATGATGAATCAGTATGCCACAAATCCTGTCAAATCCCCTTCATATTAATGATCTTTGTCACTGCCACTGAAGCTTTGTTTTGCTGCTGGTGTTTGCCCACTGTCTCTCTATCTTTCAGGGGTCATTTCAAGTCATTCCCTTTTGACTTCTTCACCATGCATGGTGAGCCATGCAAAAGTATCTGCCAAAAATTCTGTCAGCTTTCTTGTCAGATGTATCTGCAGTTGTTCGTGCAGACTTTGGACACAGTGGTTCAGTCAGTTCACACTCACTGAGAGATGCTTCAGTAGCACACAGAAATCTCATCAACCTAAAACATGGCTTTGTGGGATACAGTAAATACTCTGGGAAAATACTGCCATGGCAAAGAGGTTGAGGTTTAGGTTTTGAGTTTTCCTTTCCTGGAACAAATCCAGTGGTCACTACTGGATAGCAATGTAGTGATGCTGCAGTTCCTTGTGTGTGGCCATGAGCTTCTATCAGTGGACACCTCACATGTTTTTGAACCATGAAGCTGGGCTATCAAACCCAACTGCAAATGGAAGACTTCCAGTTTCAGAAGGAAAAACGTTTTCAGCAAGTTCTGGAAAAGTCCAAGGTACCTGCAGGCAGTGGCAAATCACTTCTCTGGGAGAGGCAATGTACAATAGTATTTCAAGACATGAGGAGCAGGCAGGGCTCCTAATTTGGAAAACAATTGCCTCAAGACATCCTCAGGAAAACCAACAACTTTTTTTTAGCATTTCAATGGATGGAGAAGGACATAAGTGAGTTTTCCGTGTCATTATTTGGTGTGACCAGGCAGTGTGCAGGAGATGCTGACTTCTACACAAATGATAATTCCTCAGCTTTTAAGTATGAACACCAGCAAGGCAGAACATCTCAGGGGCTCACCTTCTTGCTTCAAATGCCTAGAAACAAGCTTAGTAAAGATTTGTGGTCAGAGAGACACCTAAGTGAATTAGCTTGGAGAATTATTTCTCACAAGTTTGAGTTTTGCCCTGTTTTCAGGGTGATAAGGAGAAAGTTCCCAAGGTGATAAACATGGTCAAAAACAGGTTGGAATTCGTGAAAAACAAGTTGGAAAAATAAGAAGGAATTCACAACAAGGACAGACACCTGGTGTTTTTTCCGTGGGACACATCCGGGGAGATGTTTGTCCCTGTGGACCAATGAACTACAGTTCGGTTCCGTGCATTGGAACACGCTTTAAATATGGGCTCTCGGTTCAATAAAATCGGCTTCTTTTCCCAAAATGAGTCCGTGTGCTTTGCTGTTCCTTTTGTCTCTCTTTCCTTTTATTTAGGTCCGATACCACAAAGATTCTATGAACATGGCAAAACAAAGAAGCTCCAAAAGCAGCCCCACCTATGCCAGATCATCAGAAATATGCAAAGTATTTAGTTTCAGGAGAAAAAAATAAAAATATGTCATGTTCTCATTAGTAAGTGAAGCTCTGGTGGTATGAAGAGGATTGTGTTGACTTTGTTTTATAGGAGGATTTAGTTTTGCAGTATGTGTGCTTGGATGCTAAAAAAAGCAGCAGGTTTCTTCACAGAGTGCATAATTTTGCAAGTTTTGTACTTACTTCAGGCTGATGATTTCCTGATTATACTGTGTCCTTTTGCTGCAGAAGCTGTTGATCTTTGCAGAAAAAAAAAAATCAGACAAGACTGAAATGTAGAAAGTGTAGTGCTGTTATTTCATGGTGACAGGAAAGATGCACCAGCATGCAGGTTTATTCTTATGTGACACATAATTGCTCAGAAACTATTTTTAAAACCAGGCTGAATGAAATCACAAGGATGGCATAGATAAGCTGTCATTTGACAGACCTGCTTAGGTTGCATGCAGAGAAAATTTTGAGGGATGTAGGGACCATGACTGCAGCTACCAAGGAAGGAGGAGGGAAGGGAGCAGAGCATCCCTCTCCCTGCTCTGCTCATGTCAGTGACCACATGACCCAGCCTGTAATGTCCACTACTTCCCCTCTGCAGCATGTAATAGGCTCACCACCCCAGGGAAATTCTGGCTGAACAAAAGCTTTTTGGATGCTCTGCAGACCCATCTCATTTTTATCTAACTGCAGTTTGCTTGCAGTATAAGCATTTATAAATCTCCATAATGCCAAACATTGCCTCCACTTATAAACCTTCCATCACTAATGTTCTTAGACTATTGCGACTGCAGCAACATTATCCCCACTGTATCTTTAGTTTTTGCAATGCTTTGTGCTAACAGGAAGTTTAGAATGCCCAGCTCTCAGAGAAGCCAAGCATGCTTTCTTTTATGCTTAAGAAACACTTTTCAGCTTTTCATCTGAATCAAGCACCCGCTACATTGTGTTATTGTGTTCCCCATTTCCTACAGAAACCCTGAATGTGCAGCTCCGGGTATGCAGGATTTAAAGGCATTTTACTTTATTTTTCAACCCTAACCCAGTCCCTCCTTCAGTGGGACTTGATAATATGAGTAAGATTGCTTCTGTGTCCTGTATTCTGTGGGTATCTGGCATGACAGTCAAACATCCTTCTTGTCAGCCCCTTTAGCCCTCAAGAGAATGAAATATGATCCCTCACCAAAAGAGGAACAAAGCTGAACATTCAGGCTTATGTCTGCTTGGGGTGAGAGTGAACAGCTTCAACTCCAAGGGTCACCAACCACATTGACAAGGATCTCCCCATGGAAATCTCATTTTACTGAATCTCTTGGTGCTGGCAAGAACAGAGAGATTTGAATAAACTGTTGATATGATATTTTAAAAGAAAATGTTTTGGGTTGCATTATGTCCAGCCTGGTACTCAAAGTCCCTTTAAGCAATTCTAGATTGCTTTAAAGCACAAAGCACTGAGAATGCACCACTGCTGCTGTGCCATTCACAGAGTGACCCAGAGAAGCAAAAGCCCAGCTTGGACTGAAAGCTGCAGTTCTTGAGCTGCAGTATGAGAGAAGAGACCTTTGCCAGAGATGTGACCTTCCTGGGAGAAGCTCATTTCCCAGGCCACCTTGGTAACCATGATGATTCCACAGACATAGCACAAATAATGTGTCCTGTTTCAGAATGATAAGGTACATTAAAAACTTACTAGCCTTTATAAGAAGTAAAGATGCTGTCAGAAGGGCTACTTTTTAGTATATGTGCAGGTCGGCCATGCTCAGTCAGCCATGATAAACCATCCATCCTGGAGATCATCTGGCAGCCAGCAAGCTGAAGAAATAGGTTTATACATAAGGCACAAAACCTTGGTGATGTAACCAAGAAACTGAATTATTACTTCCGTCCCCAAAGGCTAGCTGTTGTTTAAAATTCCAAGTTATTGGGTTTTATACACTTTGCAATACAATTTATTCACTTATTCTCCTTGCAAATTTTCAAATACAAGTATCAGAACATGATCAAGGGTACTATGGAAACACACTGATTCAATTTAAAGAGCAAGCAACTAATCCTTATAGAGCTGCGCTTCTATAATTATGTACTTATAGTTTCAGAGAGTCACAAGTATACTTGAGGGAAATGTTCAGTTAATGTCAATTACTCTAATTTATCATTGATAGTAGTAGGACATTCCCTAGAAACTGTGAAGGATAGGTGGTAAATCAATGTGTCCTGCAGAAAATAGCAAGAGAATGGCCATCCAAAATATCTTGCCTCTATAGCCAACACTCAAAGAAAAATGGATGAAAAAACATTTTCTTATCTACTTTCAAATGTGCTGCTGAGATAGAGAAATGACATGACTTGGCCAGGGACACTAAGAAAATCTGAGGAAGAACTTTCTACTAAACCAAAGAAATCTTCTGAGAAATTTTCTATTGAAACTACCTTGTACTAGAAAATGGAGGGTGGAGGATGTTTGCATTTTTTTCCCTTATAACAAGAGTGTCCTTTCCACACTTTTTTATATGAATTAAAAATGGAAAAATCTGCCATAATTAGTGTTACAGCTAAAATATTTCAGATTTCAGACACCCTTCTTGGAAAATTTACAGAAGAACTTATAATAGCTTGTTTTATGTCATGGACATTCTCTAATAAATATTGTTAATTTTCAGTTAGCTCTGGTATTGAGGACCCCAGCATTTCAGTAATGACCAGGCTATCTGTATGCTCCTTGAAAACTGGCCACAATTGCTTCAACAACAGCATTCATCCAAAAGTAAGAGTGACTCAGACTTAATTCCTGCCCCTTGTGTGTAATCTTTTATGTGAAACAACAGAGAATGTTTGTGGAGTTCCTTCAGTGCAGTCTAAGAGAAATAACGTGCCTGAAGGATATATATCTATTTATTTTTAATATAGGTTGAACATCTGATTGTGGAATATGCAATCCACTAGGGAAGTGGAAAAAGAAAATCCTCCTTAACCTTATAATTAGCACAAATGAGTACAATGGCCTAGGGACAAAAGCACTGTGCCAAGCTCTTGTGCCAGTAAAGTTTCTGGCACAAGAACAGTTCTCCAAGAGAAGACCATGTGAGAGAAAAAAAAAATTAAAATATTTGTATCTCTTAGCCTAGTCATTTTCTCCTTATAACAGTTAGAATCCCTTGTAGAGTGCAGTAACCCAGTTTTTCCCAGCATGCAGATGAACTATTCCAAGTGCTGCTCCAGCAGAGCTGGGCATTCCCTGTGGCTCTGGACCACCAAGGACATAGTGCTGGGCAGCTCCATTGGCTTTGGGCTGCCCGGCATTTGACCCATTGCTGGAGGGGTCCTGCAGGAGATGGCTCACAGAGAAATGGCACAACAGGGGCTGGGAGACAACTGAGATCTGGGCCAACAGTGACCTGGAGCACATTCAGACAGGAACTGTCGGGTTTTATGCTTATATGCAGCTGTTTCTTGTAGCTCTGGGAGTTATAAAACATGCTTTGCTTTTGCTGTCAAAGATCCTAATTTAAAACCATATTCTTTAGGACCTGGAAAAGCTGTAAAATAAAAAAAAAAGGTGATAAAAAAACCCCAACCACCACCAAAAAACTCAGACTAAGAGAAAGTAATTTGTCACCATGTGCTTCTCTCATCAAGTTAATAACTCATTCTTGTAGTTCAAAATGATACAGCATCTCAGAGATCATAGCAAATAAGGATTTAAATAGCTACAAGGGAGAGGGCTACACCTTGCAATGCAATAGTTCACATTAAATGGGCTCTAGAAGATAATTTTTTCAGATTTGTAGGACTTTTCTGCATTCTTGAAGAGGCACAGGCAATGCCCTCATTTAAAAATAATGTGAACAAAGAGAGGATCTATGCTTTTTTGAGAAACATATTTTACATACACAAATGATCATTAAGTGACTTAATTCTTTTAATCAGCTTATGCTTGCTGTAAAAATACAACCTGCCTTTGGGCTTGTCATCTAGGAACTTGTGACAGAATAAAATGCTAACACAAAAAGAGTCAGGAGGACAAAAACTCCAGCTTATATCAATTTCCTATGCTGCTAACACACCAGAGGGTCAGTTCAGTGCTAGAAAAAGATAATGATTTAAGTAGAACAGAAGCTTTTACCTCAAAACTGCCTAAAACCCAAGTTGCATGTGCACCCTGACAGGACTGAGCACTTCTATTTCCTTTCATCTTCTTTGGTGCTACTGCTTATGAGACCAGTGCCTTCTGCAATGTAGAATAGTGGTACAGGGAAGCCAGTCTATCCCCCTGTGCTTACTCTGCATCACTTCTTGGCCTTTCTGTACTGACACCTCCTCAAACCTCTGCATGTGGTAGTTTTCACTCACCTCACTGGTTAGAGATGTGCTGCTTTTGTGCATTTGAGGTAGCTTAGTAAAGAATTCTGTGTTTTGCTACTTTCAGCAGTATTGGGTAGCTCTCCTATAGCTCTTCTTTGAGATGCATGACACAGGATTCTAGGGATTTTTTTTTTCTAATATGTATTATTTTATTATTTACACCCTTGCTGCACAAAAACTTGACAGTACCTGACTGCTTAGAAGAAATTATGAGACAAATCTGGAATCTCTTTTGACAGCATGTAATTCCCATAAACAAAACTGAATGCTGGAGAGGAAACTTGTCCTGAGTGAGACTGCTGAGTTTGCAAATGCCTATTTAGCTTAAAATTATTAATGGCAAAACCAGTTTGTGCCAAAGAAGATACTGATAAAGATTCACATACTTCATGTCTCAAGCTGCGCCTAGTGTTAAACCCTGCTAAGGCCATTCTGAGCTTTGAAACAGAAGCTATATTTGGTGTCTCTGTTATTGCTATCAGCCGCAAGCTGTGACAAGCAAACAAAACCACCACTTCCCTTAAACATGAAAGAACAGGAGACACACTTTTGGTAGTTTAGCATGGCTTATCCAAATCAGCTCTAAATATCTTAAAAAGTGCTGCAATTTAGGTATTTATGTTTTCACTGCTCACCTCAATTAACACAGTGATTGGCTGTAGAGAGCACCACAGCTGGCACAGCTTTGAGGAACATATGTTAAGAAAACATCAGTTTGACTGGAAGCTGGTTTTAATGGACTAGTTTTGTGGCTGCTAGCAAAATGGGGAAATGAGTCAGAGCTCTCCTTTTTGGGGCTATTTTTTGAATTGCAAAACAAATTTTCTGTTTTATGCTTTATGAAAGGTAGACAGAAACCTGTGATAGTGCAGAAGAAAATGCAATTTAATAAGATTACTTAACGTTCTCTGTTGAAGTAAAGGAGAGCTTCTAGCAATTTTATTCTTTGTCAGAGGTGTAAGGGAAGACTTAAGAGATGTGAGAAGAAAACCAAAAAGACCAGATAACTATATAGGCAATCTATCTACCTACAAATAAAGAGAAGTGATCACTTATTCTCAGTGAAAGGGAAAGGGTGACAGCTGAAGCCTTAGAGGTGATAGACTGAAGACACTCCAGGAAAATATTTGGAGAAAACATTGTTATTTAGAAGTGAAAGGAACTTCTGGCAATGCCATTTATCAGCAATTTGTGGAACAGGCGGATCATCTTTGTCTGCTGTAAGCTAACCCGTGCTGAGGTACTTTGTCTTTCTGAGAAAGTGTGGGTTGAATCTGTAGTGTCAGAGAGTTAGAGGGAAGCACCAGCCCTTGCTGAGAGGTGTGGTTTTGACTCAGAAATATGTCAGAAAGTGAGGCTTTTGGGTCCGTCCTTCTACTGTTTATTTTTTCCCTCTACCCTGCTTTTGAACATCCTAACAAAAATGTGCTTAGTCCTTCTCAAGGAGCTTTACCATTGCTGCCCCAAGATTGCTGTTGGATAGGATAAGAAGGATAGCAAGGATAGCTGTCTCACTGTCCTCACTAGCCCACTCCACTCTGCAGCTGTAAAACCTGGCATTCTGGTTCAAAAGGACAAAAGATACTTTGTCAATTACTAGTTAGCATCAAGTACTTGTGCTGCAATGAGTGCCAGAACTGGGGAACTAGTTACAAAAATTCAGGTCCTCTGCCTTTAATTCCAGGGCTTGATTTTAGTTTTTAGCCATACATTAAACCCTCTTTCAGCTTGGTAAATGACTGAAAAAGTACTTTCCTGAACAAAAGTGATTCAAGGATATAAAATGTTTCCAGATACATTTAGGAGATTTGGAGATTATCATTAAGTAAGAGACCTGAGCAGAATGCATGTGAATAGCCCTGGTTTGCAGTCACTTATGCAGTGTAAGAGAGGGAATACTCTATCCCTGTGCTTCATTTAGTTTCTAGGAGGATCCTGGGTTCTCAGAAGTGTTTGCTGAGCCTACTGGCAGTGAAAACAGAAATAGACAGTGACTGATTTAATTAAATGATTAAAATCTATCATCACCATCCCAGAAAAACGTGTTCAAGGTAAAGAGCACGCTGAGAAAGAGGCAGATGGATAGCTGTCATTTTTGCCTCTGACAGGTGCCCCTGGGTTCACTCTGGGGCGGAGGGAAGGCAGCACCAAGGGGTGGCAACGTGAAGGGGAAAGTGATTTATTCTTCTTGCTCTGAAGAAATTTTTATATATGAAAACTGACCCTCACAGGGATGATGAATGGAGGGAGCTCACCAACACTGAGCTGGAAGGACACTTCTTCCTACCTGGTGTGGAATCTGTAGCTGCTGCTGTACTCTCACATACTTCAGGGTTATGACAGAGCTCTTACTTTCAGAAAGAGACAAATAATCCTGAAAAACCTAGGGTAAGCCTAACGTTGTAGGTAGGCAAAACAAAACACTGAAAATACCTTGGTTCAAACTTCAGACAAGCAAGAAAACAGGGGGATTCCCAAAGCTGATGAGTCTGAATGAAAAAGCCTCCACTAATCTATGAGGTGTCTCTATCCCTGATACAATGTGAGGTGGTGGAGACTGAGCTGCTCTGTTGCTGATGTGAGGACCCCATGCTCAGGCAGTGGCGTCCACTTACCATGGTAATCACACAGAAAAAGAAAATAATAAAAAAATCTAGGAAAGCAGCAGGACTTTTCAATATCTCATGAAGGTAGTCAATTACATGAAAATATTTAATGACTGGAATGAAAACTGCCACTTGCTACTTTCTGGCTGCAATCTAATATTATCCATTTAAAATATTTTTGTGGAAGGACAGTGTTCCAGTTAATTTTAGCTCTTTAACTTTTCCTCATGAATGAATTTGACAGCATAAACTTCTTTTTTTCCTTTTAGAAATATATTTCTTTTCTTTCTCTGAAGAAAAGAAAATAAATATGATTACTGCAGTAAAATTTTATAATTGGGAAAAGTATGTCTTGACAAGAGATTTTAGAGTTTATCAACAGATCTTGAACAACCTAGTCCCCTTCCATCCCTCTCCTTTTAGAACTTGCTTTTTAATGTGAAATTAGATTGATTTGATATGCATATAATAGATACATATGTATGCATATACCTAGCCCAGAAACCTGGAATATCTTTTGGAATTATTTTTCCAAAGGTGGCACTCTCAGAGTGTTTGTGGGATTTTATTTTAGCTGCAAAATGGTTAAGAAAGGTTAGGCTGCGAAGAAATTAATAAGTAGAGTAAAGCAGTGTGAGATTTTACACTAGCTGAAGTGAAAGTTGACCCTTTGGGAGAATTTAGCAGAGGCAGAGAGTTATCTTTTCACTGAGCCTGTGTGTAAAGAAACAGCAGTGATGAGCTCCAGCTGTCTCTCTCACTAGAGGCAATTACAGGTGTACTTCCCCACACCTGACATCTCATTTTCTAGATCTGTTCAGCTAGGATAGCACTTAGTTCATTAGCTCCCACTGGTAGTGTATATATAATTGTTTCGGTTTTAATGAAAGCTAACCATAAAGCTATAATACATTCTGAGCTTCTCCAGTGCAAGGAAACAGGAATTGCTTTTGACAGATCTCATGCCTGTTATATTTTAATATACTGGGGTAAACACTGCTGTAGCCTATAAAAGCAATAAGAGGGAAAAAAAAAGTTGGTATCTCTGTGGGAAAGTATAGGATAATTTGGCTTTATAAGTTTAGGACAATCATTCATGAAGGAACCTGTCAGGACTGGTGTCTTGTTGTGTTAGACAGGATATGCAACAAGTATCAAGAAGGAGGGATGTCTTGGTGAGAAGTGATCATCCTGTCTGGGTCACAGTGGCAAGAAGGAGGAGACCAAAAGACAATTCCCTTGGTACAGCTATTCAGTCTTCCCCCCCACCTCCCCCCTTTAATTAAGTCTCCTCTATCCTGTTACTGAGTGGTTTTCCCCAAAGAGTAAAAAAACATGACATACTTACTCATTTTCTTCCTGGAAAGGATGCAATACTATTCACAATATATGGAAAAAGATCAGAATGGTGTTGTTTTTCCTTTTTTCTTTTATGTACTCAACATGGGGTTTTTTTTTTGTTGTTGTTGTTTTGGTTTTTTGGGTTTTGTTTGTTCTGTTTGTTTCTTCTGCAAATTTGAAAAATTAATTAAAGTTATAATTTTAGTATACCTTTCTACAATGCTCACCTAGTCCCAGAAGAAGGCCTGGGAAAAGGGACATATAGGAAGACAAGGTAGACAAGTAGACTAAAAATTAGAATAAAGAAAAGTAACTTAAATACAGTTGGGACCTTCTTAGAACTTCTCTAAAACAGAAATTTTTCATTGGATTACAAAAAAGTTCAGTTCAATTTGGTAAAGATTTCAAAGCTTCTTCTGTGGCAAGTGATTTGTGGATGTCAAGGATTCTCCCCAGTCAGAGCAATTGCAAACATGTTAATAGCACCATTTTAATCTCACACAGTTCAAATTGCCTCCAAAATTAGTAGTTAATTCTCATATATGTTAAATAAATCCTCTGTATGATGATGAACTTTTTATCAACCAGAAATGTTAAACTGTAAAAACGGTGGGAAATTAGAATGCAATAACAGAGCTGAGACTAAGGAAACATGTTCTTCAATTAGTGTACTCATGCATGTCCTGCTTTTCTACTAAAATGCTATTGATTGAAAAATACTCTTCTCTGGAGGTTATTGTACACCCAGTGAAGTTGTTCATGAGTCAGAGATTAAAACCTTAAAGGATGAGAGAGCAGCACAGTTCAAACCACTGTTGATGGATAGATCAGTCACTGGGAATGCAGTTTGGTCTCTATCAATAACACCACTTTAAGTAATGTGAAAACTGCATGTTTTCCCAGTAGGTGCAGGTGAAACAAACAACTTCAATGAATGTATGACTGGGTTTCTTTGCTGAAAAACATGGAAGAGATTACACAGCAAAAAATGTAACATTCTCCTGAAATTCCAGCAGCACTGTCTGCTGGCCAGCTGGTTCCAGTTATACTGTATCAGGAGCGAGTTCAGTGCAGGCAATAAATAGATCAATACCATTGAATATTAGGTACCACACTTTCCCAAGTCTGGCATGGGTGTCAGCAACCACAGCCTAGGATGTCTGTGACTTGGTCACACAGGCCAGGAAAATCCTAGGTATGGAATGTGTTCTGCACAGAGCTGTTTGGCACTAAACAACACAAAAAGCCTGGAAATGGCATGCACCTTTCTTTAGACCTTTATGTCTTCTTAGTGCTTGGCACTGAATGTCCCATCCTGGTTTTATTCTCCAGCTGACGTTTTTAGTTTTCACATAGGCTGTGCCTAAGCTCTCACCTACATCTTCCCATCTCTTTCTTCTGCCACTCCTCTGCAGGAACCACTGCTCTCATCCCACACCCTCCATCCTGGCTTTGGTACTGGCCAGGGACTTCAATCTGTGTGGGAGGTGGTTGTTCTGTGTCTCCCGAAGAAATCTAGTTCCTTCACTACAAGAGTCGTAACCCCTTCACAGGATATTTTCTCCTCATAACTAAGAAAGGCAGGTGTCGTTTCTATATCCATAGAAGTGCCCCAGACCCCCACATCCCAGAATTTCTCCAGATATGTGAGGAAGAACAGTTTTCCAGACATTTAGAAAGTTCTTTTTCCCGTGTGCAGATCTTACTGTGTTACGTGCCATGATATCTGATAAGGTTCACACAGCGGCTTCCTGAACGTTCCTAAAATTTTAATTTTATCTACAGCTGAGAACTCACTTGTATTGATTTTTGGGTCTCATCTTCACAACTTCTTGGGAGGTCTGGATGTACCTGTTGAATTCAGACAGCTGGAAGTGTGCTGCTCAGTGCTGAGCACAGGCAGTGCTCGGTGATGTGCGCCTGGCTGGCCAGCAGGTGGTAACCAGCAGCTGCTCTTCCCAGAGGAGACACCTTTGTCTCCAAGGGGTGCAGTGAGAGGCACTGATATTCAGTGGGAAGGAGGAGCATGGAAATCAGTAATACTGAAAAGAAGTGCTAGAAATAGCCAGGAGTAAATTAGATCTGATTTTGTTAGATGGTATGCTGGGGGGAAAAAAGCCCAGCAGGATTTTAGGCTTCTCAACACACAGCTGTGACATACTTACTCCTCTTGCTCTAGCTCTAGGGGTGACTCTATGTTCCAACAATGGAGTATACATACACCCCCAAAGGAAAAACAGACAGCCCTAAAGAGATCAGGCATGGACAAGTACATTGCTCAGACAGTCTGCAAATAAAAGGCTAACCAGAAGCCCGTGGATTAGTAGTTGAATTACGTGGGGACAGAAAAAGGCTAAGGGATGAAAACATAAATTTATGTCAGAAAGATGTGAACACACCTAATAAGGAAAATTATTAGAATAAAGTTGTTAGTCAAATTTGACAAGATCTTCTCAAAGTAAGAAGTCAGCAGTCCCTAAGTGGAATAATTGGAAGTCTCCAACACATTAAACAATTGCAAAAATCTTTAATGTAGAGGAATACAGAGACAAACTACCAGAAACTCAGGCAAAGAAGAGCTAAAAGTATCATGTCCAGTTCCTTTGTTTGCCTTTGTCTGGTAAAGCAGTAAGATGCAGTGATACTTTGCTTTTCAAACATATTCCAGCAGTGTAGTGTCATGAAGCAGTGCAGTAGGTCAGAGCTCTGTGCCCAAGATCAGAAACAACTGTGCCTGACTCCTGAAATTTGCCAAGTATCTAATTTTTTCCTAAAACATCAGTCTTTATAGCTAAGACTTAATAGTCCAGGAGCTACCACTAAAAGAAGAACTGTGAGATATACTTAGAGTTTCATAATCCAAGTAATCTTTGCAAAGATGGCATTGCCCTGTCTGTACACAGATGTGGTTCTCTTCTGTGAATGTTTAAATGACCAAGTTAAGGATGATGCCTGTTAAATGTCATCAAATGGAACAAATCAATGACTGACAGAATAATTTAATAGTTTAGATTGAATAGGATTTCAAAAGAGCATCTTATCTGTTTTCTTGCTTTAGCTGTGGTCAACATTGAATTCAGACCATAACAACTTGGGTTTTTTTACAAATCCTTAAGTATAAAGTATCCAGACTACCAAGTACAAGTACTTTTTTAAACAATTGAGCAACAAGTCTCTCTAAAACACACTGAGAAATCTGATCTTAATAAAAACATTCTCCTAAACTAGCAATTATTTGATTTTAAATAGAAAGAGAAAACATTTCTGAAAACTGTTAGCACTCGCCTTCACCTTCTGCTGGAAGCGCATCTTTTCCTAAACCAGCACTGTTAGATACTATGCCTGGATAGGAGGTTACCTCAGCATCCCTTGTGTTCAGACATATCCTTTTTTCCTGTGATGAGAGAATTTTTACCCCAGTTAAACAAGGCAAGGACTGTCCCTGATCCCTTAGGAAGAGTGCATAAAACCACAGTTCAAGTTGTCATACAGGAGTTTGCAAACCCCAGAGTTTGTAGAAACAGAATCCAGGGAGTTTGTGGTTTACCTGGTGTCTCTACACCAATAACCTTCACTTCAATATGTTCCCACTATAATGCTTTAAGACCTTCCCCTGTGTCCCCAGCTGCACTCTTTTTGGGTTTTGTATTGTTTGCCTTTTCTCTACCAGTTTTCTTCTTTCACTTTCTTCTTGTCTTCCTACCCCTTTTTGTCCCTCAAGGCGCAGCGTTGCAGCCGCCAGCAGAGCCTGATTTGAGGCTACCATAGTACAGTGAACTGTTTAATTCTCCTAGACATTTCCCTATGGCAACTATCCATAAAAATTTGTTTTGCTGAGGGCAATTCATGTCATCTAATATAGAACCAAAACAGGAAATCTTATTTAAGGTAAGAAGGCTGTGCACTTCCCATATCATAAGCATGATGTTAAACTCATTTTGACTATCACAGATTTTCAGTTTTCCTCTGAGATTATTTCTCCTTCTTGGCCCTCATTTGAACAGAAATAACTTCTCATATTCTCCCGCCCATGAAGTGAGGCAGTCAGTTCAAAGGAACCTTTATTCCTCCTGAGTGATGCTCAACAGTCATGTTCCTCTCCTTGAGCTGGACCCATCAGGAAAAGTTTGGACAATATCCTCTGAGACAGCTGTCTCAGTAAGAGAGAGCAGAGCAAGAGCTTGCATTAATATGGAAATGGAGCTAAGAAATCCTCCAGAATAAGGAAATCTAGTGTTAATGAATTTGCAAGGCTGGTGAAATCAGGCTCCATTTACAACTGATCAAGCCGCAGGAAAACCATTCCCAAATTCCCTGCATGTGAATTTTTGCTTTTATTTTCATTTGGTTTTTTCCCCCCTTGGAATACTCAGTAGTTTCCAGGGGTACTGTCTGCAGAAAGCAAGGGCCACTTTATTATTTACTACCATAACTCCATATACCTACCATGTGCCTCACCTACCCATCTAGACTTTTATTTATAACTATTGAAAATCAACATTTCCAAGGTATAATATAGTCCAATCTATACAGAGAGCTTTAGCTTTAGCTTTAGCTTTAGCTTTTAGTCTGCTCTTATGGGACACTCTTTGCTCAGGAGGTGTTATCTCAGAAGCACACATCCATCCTTATGGATGTGTCCCTGCTTTGAAACCTGCCCTGTACAACGTAAAGTTGGGAATTTCCTTCAGTCTTAGGGAAAGAAAGAGTAGGCCATGAATTGTTTTTAAAATCTCATTTCTGTTTCATTTCTTGAGTCACATGATGGGTGCCAGCATGATATAATGCTGAATTTTAGGCATTTCAGTGCCTCTCATAGGTTTGTGAAGAACTGATTGGTTTGTACACTTAAGGAATCATGGCACTGGACAGGTCACTCTTTTCAGTTTGTGTGTGGAAAAAATTAACTTGTGAGTTGAGATACCACAGGAATAAATGCTACAGTGTTCATTGCCTAACAAATCCATCTTCTTTACAAGTCAATATTCCTTTACATGGACAGATTACAGGCATTTTTCTTCAGCTGGGTAAGAGGAACAAAAATGTAAAACAGTTTCTTTCCTTGCAAGAGAATAATCTTGAAACAAATCTGATCTCATTGGAAGTACAGTTGTCCCTCAAACACATTATAATAACTTCATGGTCCTTTCTTAGTTTTTTTGGAGAATTGGACCAGAAAGTCAGGAATGAATGATTCTACCCCTTCTAGTCTATACATAAAATATATCTGTGGAGACCCTGAAAGGCATTCCCTAGTTAGGGAGACACAAGAGGCTTCTCTCATAGCAAACCCTGTTCTGTCATGCCAATGTACCCCTATTCTGTTCCCTAGGTCAGCCCCATGCCCCCTTCCCTGTTCCTCAGTCTTTCAGTCCCTCCCACCCTGTTTCCCTGTTGGCTCCCATGCCCTAAACTCCACCTTTGTGACACCCCCATGTCCCCTGGTAATTGGTCTCTGATGTTTTCCCCTGCCCCAAAAGACCCATGTACTTAAACCTGGACCCTTAGCACAAGCCTTTGCCTCTAACCCTGGACTGTCCACGTGCATGGCTGAAATAAACATCTCAGTGGAACCCATACAAAGGCCCTTCCTGCTTCTTTACCTGCAACCATCTTAACAGCTATCCAGGCCACAACATATATCCCATCTGGCACAGTTTCCCTTGCTTGCAGCCTTAGCTTTTGAAATCGGGTGGTTATCGTGAACTCTGCATCTGTTTATTTTTATTTAAGCAACACCCCCTGATCCCCCATACATATTGTTTTAACTCTTGCAAGTTTAAAGAAAGGCTTGGAAATATAAACCAGGCACCTGAGCTTGCAGATGACCGACATGCAGCTTTGGAATATGCAGCTGGCTTCTCAGGCAAGACAACTAGTGCAGTAATACTTGGGAGTACAACGTGCTTAGGAGCAGTTCAGGCCTATATCTTGTACTGTATGGCCCTATTGTCTTCAAGATTTCCCTAAAATCAGACATTTCATTCACCATAGCACACTCTCCTAGATTGTGAGGCAGCAGCTACATGACCAGTGTGAAGATGTGAGAATTATTCAAACTGAGTACATTTTCCCAATAGATAATGGATTTGATTATTGTAGCCTCTTCATCTTCAAATTGAATGTAATGTCCATCTGCAGATCACTGTCTGATTGAGTTAAGTTCTTATATTACTACCTATCATACAGCACATATACACATCATTTTCTCAATACTAAAATTTACTTGGCAATTTCTGTTAATATATTTTTCCATTTCCTTTGGCCTCATTATGAAGGAGTCATTGACTATACATAGCTTGTCTAGCCATGAGGTCTATTAGAAGCTACTGAAGCTTTTTCAGAGAAGATTTATAACCAAATAAAATAACAGATTCTTATAAAAAGTCTTCTTTTTATTCCTGTCCTCATGGATCTTGCAAAATACTGATCTGTACCAATGTTGCAGCTATGTTAAGTGTATACACACATGTTTATATTGTCCTTGATTGATTAGGTTTTTGATTGCTTTAATGGCATATTGTTCAAGAATTTAACACGAAGTTTAGTAAAAATATACTTTTAAATTAAACTGGCATCAAACAGTGTCAAATATACCACCACTTTCATTGCTCTGAAATAGCTGTAATCATTAAGCACTCTAACAATATTATGAATCTACCAGATCTCCAAAACATCTTTATCAGAATGTTGCTGTGTTTGCCCAAGTCGATGGGTATTTAGAAAGGCATAAAGAAATAACCCAAGTGGTGATATTAGGTGTTATATAACTGCTCGCCCACACGTTATCCTGCTCGGAAAAGCACAGCTCTGCCTCTTTTTGTCATGCTTGATGTTTCATTTACAACTGACTTTCTGAAAATGCTTCCATCAACAATTTTGGAATTTGTTCTCTACTGATAATCATGCAGTAGATAAATCATGCGTGTTTCCTGCAGAGCCAGTGTGGATAGAGGGCACACATAGCAGAATATATTTATGCTTCCCTGTGGAGAAGCATTCCCTAAGAACTGGTCACCTGGCAGTGACTGCTCAGTTGTGTCCACTATAACAAGCCTCCTATTTGTTTTGGGTTGGTTAACAAACATCTGTTATAATCTTCTGTATCTTAAGAGCTCCCTTCTTGGTGCCATCTCCTGTTTATAACCCCTTACCTGTGTAATTCATCTCTTTTAAGCACAGAGCAGTGTGACTTCACTTTTATATGAGACTGGTGCATATATTCCGTAAGATTTGCCATTAATCCATCTCTCCTGTCATTAGCCATGAAGGGTCAATGTTATTTCTGTCCTAATATTTAAGATGTTTTGTGTCTCTTTGTGTCCCCCAGTGCTGACTGGAAGGTGAAGGGTGTTATCTGTGTGCTTTTTCCTTTAATCTAGAAGGTAACAATAAATACCCCTTGTGCTCTGTGACATCCTTAAAGTTCTCCATTTGTGCAAGGTTGTGGGGGCATGAATAACTTGGGACAAAATGCAAATGGTTTCCTAGACAGGTAATTTTTTTTAATGTTTTCTTTCATCTTAGTAATCTCATTAAAAGGGAAATGATGGTCCAAATCAGACTCCCTTTAAATGCTAAAACTTGTCAGATTATTTCTTTCACAATGATGTATACTATTAATGCCTTACACTTAATGATATGTAGGCAAATTTTAAAAAGAGGTATAAATTTCATCAATTTTTGGAAAATATTTATGTATCAGAGCAAGTATCCACTTCTGAAGAAATACAGTTTACATAATGAGTCCTCAAAAAGCTTTGTTGGAACTTTTCCAGAGGGGCAAAAAGTACATATTTAATGACACAATAAGAAAGTGAGAGAATATTGCATTAAAAAAATTAAATTCCCCTTGCCTTCTGTACCTTTCTTGACCTACAAGTCAGCAACTTGTCTTCTCAAGAAATATCTGAAAGCACTATGCAGTCAAACTGCTGAGGTACTGCATATAACACTCAATTAATAGGTCTTAATAATCACTGCTCTCGCTTTATTAAACATATAGCACAAATTCTTAGGAAATCTTGCATTAGTTGAACAAAGAAAAATTGTAAGTGATTTTATGCAATTCTGCAGGACAATTAAAATGTTCCTCTATTGGCTTATATTTTTGACACAGTAAATCTATTGGTGTTCCTCTTAATTCTTCTTCTGTCTTCCCTGCTTATTATCTAATTTAAATCTAAATGTAACAGCATGGTATTTACATATCTGTACTTCAAGCACAAGCACGTATAAACATTGTCCTTGCTCCTTTTCCAGGAAGGATTTCTCAGTCTCTGGGGTATGATTACACTCTGTAGTGTGTGTCAGTTAAATTTGTCAAATCTCGAGAACAATGGCAACGTCCCTATTCATGTCTCCTTGCAAATCCTGTGTGGAAATGAACAGTTTCTGCAGCTTAGCTCGCAGGGATCAGCGACGTGCCCTGCCGTGCAGAGGCTGTTCCAGTGAAGCCGTGGGTGGTGAGCTCAGGAGCTGTGACCCCCCTGTTGCAGGCACTCTTGCTGTCTCCTGGGCAGCTGTGGTGGCCACAGGGCTGGAGCAGAGCAGCCCAAGAGCGCCTCAACCCTTGTTTTGGGCACTGAGCGCTGCAGGGTCCCGAGGATGACACCAGAGGAAAGGAACAGCCCCTCCCAAGAGCATCCCAGGGCCTGTGCTCTGAGCTCCAGCTCCTCTGGGTGCGTTTCCCAGCAGCTCCATCCCTGTGCTGGCAGCAGCCGGAGCCTGCAGCGCTCAGTGCCCCGTGCAGTGCCTCGATCTACAAACAAAGCAAACCCCTCTCACCTACCATTTGCTTCTCTGCTTTCTTTTTGGCCAAGGTCAAACGATAACTCCATGAGCACAGTATATACTGCTGGCTTCATTCTCACACGGATGATGGAAACTTACTTAGATCGCTACAGCAATGGCTTTAACCAACACTTTTTGAGTCCATCACTAACAAAGGGTTTACAACGACCTCCATCTTTCCAACAAACTTCCTGTCCCCAGGCTGCTAGAAATGCTGTCAATCTGACAATAAATTCAGCTCTCTGCATTTTCATTATTCTTTGCTGTTCTTTTGAAGACCTTTAAAGACATAAACACTCCAGTGGGAGTGCTTCTTTGTATGTTAGTTTTTTGTGTTTTGTTTTAGTTAAAAGGTCTGATAGCTTTAGGGCAGATGTCTTCAATATTTTTCATCAAAAATGTGACCCCTATCTAACTGTTTTCTTCCCCTACTTGACTCAATTACTGCAAAGATCACATACTGCACCCAAAGAAAACTGCCCAAGACATGTTACCTAATGAGTAAATAGCCATGACAATCCTGAGACTTTACTATGGAAGTGCTTCTGCTACAGATCTCAAATACAATTTAGTTTGTCCAGGGTCCAAGCTTGCCTGGTTGAAGCGTATACTGCAGTTAATAATTTTCTTGTCCTCTGTGGTCTTTAATTCAAACTGGGATTGGAAGCACAACTGCTGTGATGTACAGAATGTCATATAAATCTTGAAGTTTCAGGGTGTACCAGGTGGTCATATTTAGCTCTTGGAGCCATCACCATGAGTGATGGTACTTTTGTACTGAGTCTCTTGGCCTGCGGAGCTCATGACCTGCTGCAGTAGGTACAACAAGGAGTGAGCAGCCTCCCTCTGCCCTATTGAAAAAGCACCTGCAAACCAAAGTCAGTGCCATCCTCAATCCTCCTAGCTGGGGGCAAATGGTTAAGAAGAGCCGAGTCTCCACCGAAAATAATTTCTTTGTGTTATGCGAAAGAACTTCTGGAAAAGAAACAGAAGCAGAGGACAAACTCCTCAGCTGTTCAGTCCACCCCTATCTTGTCTCTGGTGATGCTGCTTTTTACAATTGTGTTTAGTGAAAGTATGTTCAGACACACAGTATGTGAAAGCTAAATTTTTTGGTGTTGGGAGCTGGATGTGCAGCTCTTCAGGCCTGAGCTAAGCAGCTCAGAGAAAGTTCTGCAACCAAGTTCCTCATGTCCTAGAGTTCTGAGGTCAGAAGGCTTGGTGAGTTTTGTTCTTACAGAGTTGAGTAGACCTGGGGTGGACGTTTTGGGATCTCTTTCTGTGTTGTGCATTGAAAGTCCTCAGCTGTTTTTTATTTGTGTGTCAATGCTCCTTTTTTCAATCCCTGAGTCACATCTGAGAACTTGGGCAGAAGCAGCACTGCCTGTATTAAATGCTTGGCAGTAAGTTAGCACTTTCTATGCAAAATATTCTTGTGCTTTGCAAACATTAATTACATTTTACAGACCCTCTGAGGGAAGATGGAAAGCTAACTCTGTTTCTGGAAGACATGCTGATTTTGTTGATTGACTGTATGCTGAAAGAAATGTAAAATCAACCTTTATGTTGCCCAAATATATAACCAATGTAAAGTTAAAAGAAAAAGCAGCAAGATTCCAAACCCTGCTGCTCCAGTGCCAGAGAGGAAGAAATGAAAATCAGTTTGTGACTAGAAAGGAGTTCTTTGATAACTGGGGTAATCACTTTACATATGCTACCTGATGGGTCTCATTTTTGTCCATATATATGGCACTGTTTTGTCTAATTATCCCTGACACTTCTTTTGAGCTTTATTTTTGTTTTGTATATATACATATTGGAGAAGAAAGGTCTGCCAGTCCCTGGGAATCATGTATAATTCAGAATAACTATTAGCCCTTTGATGGATAGAAAGCATATTTACAACATAGATACAGAGCAGCAAGCAAAATAAGAAAGGGGAAAAAAAGAAATGCAATTAATGTGCTCAGCATATCAAATACAGATCCACGTTCTCATGTTCAATAACTGTCTGAAAACATTAAATACTGCACTGGGGTATTAGCCAGCATGAAGGAAAAGAGGAAGCTCATAGGAATCTCTTCAGGAGTGTGAGATATCATAGCATCATGTCCAAAGCCATTCTTACAGCCACCCTCCGGTCAGCTGGTAGTGTGGAATTTGGCACAGGGCTCCTGCCGTGCTTCCCTGTAAGCCTGAGCCTGGAGCAGCTCCTTCCTTGCCTGTTGACCCCCCTTCCCAGCCTGCCCAAGCGAGAGACACTTTGATCTTTGGTTTCCAAACACAACAGAGGAATTGGCAGATATTATTAAGATAGAAATAGCTTTTAAATTACACGTCTGTTTATTTGTTCTTTTACTACAGTCCCTTTTGTAACACATTGTTCTCTTATTATAGCTTAGACATTTCTTCTAATGATAATAGAATCCTTTTGGGTTTTCAGCACCTGTGCACAGGATGAAGCTACTAATTTGGAATAAGAGTCAAGCCACTGGAAAACGTCTCGCTTGAGGTTAGATCCATGTGGTGTTTTAACAGAAAGGAACAGCCCTTGGTACTTTTATGTTTTTTACTCACAGGAAAAAGATATTACAGAGCTAATGTACTATGATTTTACTCATTTAATTAGAGATGGAATAGTGCATTGGACCAAGTAAAATTGATAAACTCTGAATTAGTGAAACAGGTACTGTGGATGGTACAAGCATCAGTGTAACACAATACATGATCAGTCTAAATGGGGAGCCTGCCAAACAACATTATATTTGAATTGGTTGTACAATGAGAAGGTTATAAGAGAAATGGTATTTTTGCTCACTTTGTGGCCATATTTTTTTGGTGCAAGGAAGGATGATTGAGTTTTGGTTAGGCCAATAATGTATGTGTGGCACAGGGCAGCAATCTGTAGAGGCATGTGCTTTGTACTGGGAAAAATTACAGTGGCCATAACTGACAAATGTATTCATATTGGTCTGATTCCTGACAATTCCTGCATGTCACTCAGAGAGACTTTAGCATTAATAGCCTAAGCAAGCACTAGCACTATAGCATTTGAAACAAGCAATTCTTTGTGAAATACAAGGTATGTATAATATGATAAATGATTGCATCGACTTCCTTGGGAATTTAACAATTGCACTGCTGTTCACAAGACCTAGAGTTCTTGATACCCTCTGAAGCAAGAACTTGGATTGAATCTGGTGAGTTTTGAGTGTTTGTGAACCACGGAATAGAGTGGTTGGGAGCCTGAGAGTGCAAACCATGGATTCTTCCTGCTGTAATCTCTATTATTGAAGCACATAACTAAGCTACGGTTTTCTCAAAGTCAAAGCAGGCAGGAGATAGCTGCATGTTTTACAGAACAGCAGTCTCTCCCAACTTATTTGTAAGGCTCGAGATGATAATTAATGAAGAGAGTAACACTGAATTTTAATTGGGCTGTAATTATAATACAGCAATTTATAAAGTGAGACTTTCAAGACTGTTCATCCCCTACAGCATTTTTTCCTCAGCGAAATCAAACTATAAAAGTTAGAGGGAGATAAATAATTGGTTCTGAAACATACTTATCACAAGTGGGTCAAGTGTATTTGTGTGCATGGGCACCACTTATTATGATTTACATGGAGGAATCACCTCCATGTCAGAGCTGATAGCCTGAAGACCAGGCATTTGCTAATAAACAGGCAGAGCTGACACTGGAGCAGCAATGGACTTATCAAAAGCCAGGGACTTCCAGCTGGATCCAGGCCATGCCCTGAGACTCACAGAGAATCTCAAATATGATCCCCAAAATTGCTTTTTGGAATATGAGTGGGATAGATGCAGGGATTTCCTTCCCCAAATTGTTACAAGCTCCATCTAAAAGAAACGTCGATGCACCTTAACCTGGATTGGCCAAGAGAGAAAACAGTGAACCTGATGTAGCTCCACAGATAGGGTATTCTTAATTGGGCTTTAGATGTCAAGGAACTGCAGATCAAATCTCTTCCCCTTATTTAGATTTTTGTGTTAGCAATATGAACAGTGGTAGCTTTTGCTGCTGCAAAAAGGTGTCAGAACTTATGAAAGGGAAAAGCTCAAGAAAAGTCCACTGCTGGGCTGGCTCAAGAGATAAGATATTTATTTCAAATACCCAACCATTTGAATATCTTGAACTCAGCTTCTCCTGTGAGATCTCTAATATTTCTTGCCTCCAACTGGGCTAGAAATGTTAGAAGGGTGGATTTTCCTGTGGTGAGGAAGAAAGATGCAAGAATGGTGCTATTACTTGCTTCTGTCCTTATTCGTAAAATTCCACCTGCAAACGCTGCTTTTCTTCAAGTAAAGGCAGTCTCTAGGAGGAAAAGATGGAAAGATGGCCAGCTGGTCACAGTAAGGGTCAGCATTAAGGATTCCTGCAGGAGAAAGGTAAAAACAATTATCTGTCCTCAGGTAAGAAATGTCCCAAGAAAAATAGTAAAGCAAAGTCCATAATCCAAGTTGAATTATGAAACAGATCAGGTCTAGAAAGCTGTAAAGACCCCTGCCTTCAGCTAACTCATTAACAAGCCTCCCATCTCCCACAGGAAATTTTTCTTGTTTACTGAGTTTTCAACCCTGAGATTACAAATAATGAAGAAAAGTAAATACCAAAGCATGTTGGAGCAGGCTTTTAAACCTGAGCTTGTAAAAGCAAGTTGAGGAGCTGGAATCCCATTACTGCAGATCTTCAGGAGAAACTTAGAAAACAATCTGGAATGGAATAGCAGATATCCCATAGGAGATACCTAAAGTAGTTAAATTACAAAGGACATTGGCAGACCTACTTTTCTATGATTTGTGATTAACCAAAATTTTGCCATTTCTTGGGCTATATTTTAAGATGGAAATATAATTTTCCAGCAACCGATTATTAAGGGATTTCCTACTGAGATTTTCTGGAAACCACTGTGGTCTAATTCTGGTAATTTCTCCAAAGGAGTGAGAAAAAAAAAAGAAATATCTACAAATGCCTCAAGTTGAATAAAAAAATGTCATTTTAAATTGTTGTCCTGATAAGAATACAAGAGACCTTCATGAAAGACCTCCCTCTCTCTTCGCTCACACACATACAAACTTCCACCACTAATTCTGCATTAGCCATTTCTGCTGCACACAAGGAAATATCCCACTGGGAATCTTTGCATATACCAAAAGATAAAGCTCTGGATACACAGAAAGCAATATAGGTGGCTATTGCAACCATTATTTTGTATGGTTGCATTTTTTTGTTATTCCCATAGAAATTAATCATTTCAGTATAATGTGGAGTCAGAGGCATCTTTTTTCTGTGCAGGAATTGAGAATATCGGAAGTGACTGACATTTGGTGGAAGGAAAAAAGAACAGAATATAAATCTCTCAGAGCTGAAGCTTTCTACTCAATAAGGTAAACAGTCTTTAGGAAAGAAAAACATGTTTCTTTGGTGATGCTTGGTTATGATTTCCTTTATTGTCAGCTGGCAGAGGGGGTTTGATGTGCATTGTTTTGTTGGGGAAGGAGTTCTGCCTCTTCTGTACCCACAACAACAAAATTGAGAATCATCTCAATTTTCCATGGAGAACTTAATGAATTCAGACAGCACTAATGTGTCATTTGCAGCAAGGACTTGTGTTTATTTGCTTGGTTCATGGTGTCATGAAGCTGTGTCTATTCTGGAGACTATCAAGGCTATGCAATTTGGCTGCTGATAGAAAAATTTCCTCCCGTTATGTTTCCTTTATCTCAAGTAGAAGCATTTAGAGTTATTGAAATTAGTAAAAATGCTTCGGTTTGTTTCTTCAGATGTGTCAGTTAGCAACAACTCAATTTGCAGCTGCCATTCATATTTAACCAAGCAAGTGAGCAAGTGAGCCAAGAAAACAAAATTGTGGTTGTGTGTGCTGACTGGTTAAAATTTGTGTTCTTGGTACAGTTTCCATTCTTTCAACTTCCACAGGAATTAATTGGGCATGGGCACTGTGATATTTAGATGGGTTTTCCACCAAGAGGAAAAGCTTAATTAGGTTGCAAGTAGCAGCAGAACGTATTCCACAGTGTTCCACAGTGGGTGACATTGTGTCCTGAACGACTCTGAGACTCTGGGTGAAAATCAGGACAAATTTGAGCTCACACTGTCTTTTATGGATACTGTAAGCACTTAACAAGTACACACTAAACACATCCAGGTTTATCACATTCTGCCTTACTGAGGCTTCCAGTAATAATATCCAAGAATTGGACTAGGCTGGATACTCTGGTCTCAGGTAGTGCTGGGAAAATAATTAATTCACTGAAACTCCCTGGGACAGACCATCTGCCTGTATGCAGCCAGGTTCAGGGCTGAGTCTGTAGCCCCTGAAGACCAAACCCTTGATTAGCATGACAAAACAAGATTACAGCATTGCCAGGAGATAAGAAATGCAAAAATACTGCTTGCAGGTGGTGTAAAATCAAGCTTAGAAAATGTTGGACTATGGTTAAGTCAGACTGGTGAGGATAAAGACCCTTTGTACATACAGAGGGAAAGCCAGGACAGGAAAGATTTGGAGTTGAAGAGCAGATATCTGATGTCTGATGGCTGCTAACACAGCCTTGATCTTTCAGTTCTCCATATCTCCCTGCTTTTGATCACCTGAAGCATAAAATGCCTAAAATGTTATACTGTTAAAGTCTGCAGTGCCTATAAACATGGGGAAACTGTTACTTGTAAGCAATAATAATTTTTGCTATTGCAGAAAAATACTGAACACCTTTCAAAATGCATATACACATAAATCTGGCGTGCATATGCATATTTGAAATGGTTGCTAATCAGCTTTAATTGCTCAGGTCTGTGCTTTTAGGATGTTTCTTAATGTTGCTTCTTATTCTTTAAAATTCTACAACAATTTGTTGGAATATTATTGTCATCTTTGACTAGTTTAATGAACACAGCCCATATGGAGAATATAATATGCTGCACATTCATGCAGGAGATGAAATCCAGCAGTAAAATCCAACACCATGGCAACTTTTTAGCAACAAGAATTTATCAGCAAGAATTTTCCAGGATTTTCTAGGACTCCAAAATGGTTAGTTAAGGAAAAATCTCCTCATGACAGAGAGAATTTTTTTCTGTTTGTTTCCCACAAATGTAATATCTTTCTAAATTATTGGTTTTGTCTGAAAGGATTTATTTTTTAATTTATTTGACAGCAAGGCTATGAGAAAGTGATAGTCTACCTATTTTTACTAAAACAATATGGGATACTAGATTTACTCTAGCATGCAAACTTGAATAAAATGAAATTCACCTCTGGAGTTTTAGTAACAATATTTTAAATATCTTTCTTTTTACTGTTATTTTCCCAGAAAATATTGTAATGTTAATTTATTTAGGGCTTTGACATCTTCAGGAGAAGTTCTTGTAAAAATGCAAGTAAGGAAGGCTTAGACACAGGAATTGGTTTATAACAGATTATAAGTTAACATACTGAAGCTACTCTATAACTAAAAGATCGTAATGACTCTGTTAATTTAGAAGTTTAAGAAGTTTCCTATTTTTTTTAGTTACTCAGATTGATACCATGAGGTTTTTGTGTTTGTGTGTGTTTTTATTTATTTATTTATTAGTTTCTGTTGGTTTTGTAGTGAAGTGCGAGATTAATTTGCAGTAATTACTTGACAGTAGTAATAAGTGCTGATACTGGTTTGCTACAGATGTAAAGGAAGGATTTGTGTTTCTAGAACTGGAAACCTTAATATGCAGATCACATACAAGCTTGGAAGTGCTTGAGAATGGAAATAATCATGTAAAACTGAAGTTAGAAAAGAAAAGATACAAAGATATGCATGAGGTAAACAAATTTTAAAGCTTTCCTCAGAGCAATGTTTTTGTCAGAAGACTTTCTTGCTGTGCCAGGTCATGCTAAAAGTAAAGAAGAATTTTTGTCAAAACCGTGATGGAAAAGTGCTTTGACAATACAAAATTAGCTTTGTCTTGTTCTTTTGCTGAAGAAGGGCCAAAATGATTTGTAATAATTTGAAGGGCAGGTCAGAATCAAAGTTGGTAAAAGGATCAGAGGCCATGTGATTCAGAGTCTGTGAGGCTCTTACAGATTTCCGAGATCTGGCTGTGGGGCTCTGTGTTACTGGAACCTGGGGAGCTTAAGCCTCTTGGATGCTGCTGTTTCACTGGGCTGGCTGATACAGTCTGCAAATTAATTAAGGGTATAACTGGATTGGCACTGAGTTTGCATCCTCACAGGAACACAGTCAACTCCAAACAGATTGCTTTTGCCCCCAGAAGCTTTGTTTCCAGGTACAGCCCAGAAGTCAGCATAATTGCTTAGGAATTTTTTTTTTTTGAGTAGTTTTCACAAGGAGCTTGCTATAAAATTTTGCTGTGAGTTAATATTCTTGGAATTTAGTTTAAGACGCTGGTCTTGGCAGAAACTTGTTATGCAAATAATATCCTCCAGATGTGAAGTGTATTATGGAAAATACTAAAGAATGCATCTCTATGAGTGCAGCAAGAATGTACAAAGTAATCTATGCAATGTCTTTCTATAACAAGAAACATAAAATAGAAATACGTATTGAAACCATAGATGATCATTATGTAGGTCTTAACAAAGCTTTGGCCTTGCTCAAATTTTGAACAGGGATTTTTCCTGATACTTTTCCTGGAATCAGTTCCTTATAAAACATAGGCGTGCATTCACCTATAGAATCCATATACTCTTACTAGGTGGGCACAAGAAATGAGGAAAGACAGACCTGGATACTAAAGAGCTCTTTATGTACCATTGGCTTGGTATTAGCCCATGGTGAGTAAGAGAGGTGTAAAAGCCTAGAAAATAGCAATGAGATCATCTCTATTTCAAGATAATTTTATATTATTTGGAAACTGAAAAATGAAACCCTGATTATTTGTTTATACTGAAAGAGCAGTGCATTCCTTAGTGACAGGTTTTGTCTTGAAACAAAGCAGCAAAGACCCTGAAAATATATCCAGAATAGCAATCAGCTTCGAAATCTTCAGAGCTCCTGTTGCAACATGTGAAAACTTCGATCACTTTTTGCAGCAATTATAATACTTTAGGAAAATAAAGCAAAACAAAACAAAACAAAATAATAGCCCTACACTGTAACAGGGCTTAAGGCTCAGACATGCTTCAGAAATTTTGGTGATTTCTACCCTCTACTGTGCCACAAAGCCCCATCTGAAGTCAGGATATATTTGTTAGGTAAGAGGGATGAAAATGGTACAGGCTGCCAGGATACAGCAGAAGTGAAAGGAAGAGTTCAGTGAGGGATGCTCAGTGCCAGCTCACAGCTTGCTTAACAAATACCAGCTCTGCCATGCTTAGGGCTGCCCCAGCACGGTGGGATCCTCACCACCTCTGCAGCCTCAGCTTCAAAGGCCATGACTGAGAAATCTTTTAAGAAGGCTGATGAGATGATGTCAGAAATAGTCCAAGTCCAAAATTATTTATAAGCAATATTTTAGAAAGTTTTGTCAGGTCCTTCAATGGATCTCTAAATTGATCCTGCAGTGAACCAGAAGACCTTGTGATGCACTTTATGCAAAATTCTGGATCCTGACCAAAGCTGCTCATAAGACACTACCTGAAATATACTCTTATCTTCTAACTTAAGAGGGTTTTGTTCCTCTTTACATCATAATTGTAAGCATCTACATTTGTTTCAGCCTGCTTTTTTTTTCTGATTTTATTTTTATTTTAGCACAAAAAGGAAGGTAGTTGTAACTCAGTAAACACATTTTTATGCGAAACTTTTATATCTATCCTATAAACCTCTCATTTGTTTCTTTCTTCTGAAGGCATAAAAGTTTGTTTATTAAATATAATAATAATAATAAAGTAGAAATAAGCTCTTTTTCAGCTGGCATCACTTCAGATTCCAGTGTATTTTTCCCCAGCCTCATTATAGCTCTATTTCCTAGTGTATAACCAGCATGTGTCATACTGAATGAAGGCTGGCTTCAGAATAACCTGTCTGTAAGATGATTGCTCTTGGAACGTACGGTGACCTTACTCTATAATTAAATGCAAAACCTGTGTGGAAAAAATGGATGTTAAAAGTCTTAACTTATGCTCACCAGAGACTGGTAGTGCAGAGACAAATGCTGTCACATTAACCTCAGTTGTTTAGTTTTGGCACCAGAGGACTCCTGCCAGGGGTTGGGAAACCACAGGCTGAGGGGGCGGTGGATCCTGTGCAACAGAATATGTAATGGACAGAGCTTTTATTCGACAAAACTTCTGTAATTTAATTACTGCAAAGGATATCAAACCCTCAGATTCCTAGAATGGCATTTTGAGATGAGTTCATCGGGTGGAAGTTTTTCTGAGATAAGAAAGAAAAAGGAAGGGACTGCCAGGATTTCTGGGTGCCAGTGCACATCTTGAACTCTTTCACAGTTAATTTCAAGCATGATGGAAGATACCCTAACTGAATCTGTCCAATTTTAAGCTAAATGCAAAATATATTGCAATATTCCCCAGAAGTAAAATGTGTTTTAGGAAAGTTTGGAATTTTTTGTAATTTCTTTAGATTCACTTAAAAAAAGTCTGAAATTAGGTAAATAATTTTAAATAGTAGTTTCTAGCCCAGCTTTTTCAGTCAGTACATCATGGACATTTAGATAAGTGAACTCGCTTTGCACAAGGTGAACAGAATGAAATTATTTTTAAAAACATTAAAAATGTATCATGTTTTTCAATTTTCCTTCACTGTCCCCTGACCTTCTTAGTAGAAGTGAAAAAAGTTTATATTCATCCAGTACAGCTTATAGACTTCCAGACCTGATGTTTCTGTCTTTCTTTCCCTGTAATGATTTTTTTTTTCTTGTAAGGTTAGCTTCATCCCTACCAGCCCTTCCATTTACTCAGCTCTCATAAGTCGTAGCCACATCATCCTTCAAATCAGCCCATCATTTCAAGGCTGTGAGGTGCAAGCTCCTGAGACAGCCGACAGGATCTGTTTGTCTGATGCCTCCTGTGTCCTGTCTTGAACTGGCTCCCCACTCACTTCCACAGCCATATTTTCATTCTGCCTCCCGAGACAAGACATTCACTTTTGATCTCTTCTTTCTTCACACACAGTTTTGGGTTTTCAGAAAGGCCATCTCATCCACCTGCCATTTGGAGAAGCCCATGTGATTCCCTTCTTGTCCTAGCTTTAGAGTTGGACAGTAAAATAGCAAACAGCAGAAGGAGTCACCTCAGTCACCAACTCAGCCAAGACCAAGGCCCTCTGAGATGTTCAGTGAGACTTGCTGGGTTTTTTCTCCCACTACTTTTAAGATCTTTAATTTCTGGTCTTTGACTGTTTTAAGTTGAGGAAGCCTCGTTTTGTTGCAGGTTCAGCTTAGAATGCTGTATGTTGCTGAAGCACGCAGTCAGTAGGAAGTGAATGGCTTTTGTCAACAGGTGTTTTTGGCCGATGAAAATAACCGTGAGAAAAGAAGTGTGAACCTTGGCTGAGCGTCACTGCTATCACAGCTCATTTTGGTTTTGACATCAAAATGCTCTAAGTGACCAAGAAAATGATATGGGAGTCACCAAGAAAATGCTATGACATTTTCTGTGACCTTGCAAGCTCCTTTCTCTCCCTTCCCTCACATCTCAGCAGAAATCTGAAGTTGTACCAGGGGATGAACTCTGAGAGTCCTCTGGGGCAGGTTAGGTAAGCCTTGAGGGTCAGATTTTGAATGATCTTAAACTGCTTCTCAGCAGTAGCAAATACTGCATTTGGTAGTCTTTTAAAATCCTAGCAAAGATTTAAATTTTTTATTTTTACTGCCACTCCAGGCTATCGGTCAGGGGTCTCCTTGCCCTGCTGCAGGAGGCTGGCTGAATAAAGGAGGTCACCAGGAGGGAGGGGCACTGTTGTCACCCTGCCTTGCTCTGTGATGTTTGTTTCCTCTTTCCTTTGAATCCTCAGGTACTACCAAACCCACCTGGTGTAGACCATATTCCAAAAGGTTTTCATTGAGTTTGCAGTAAAGGAGCTGGGTATGCAGCACTGACTGGAATGAGTTTCTCAGCTTACAGGGAGAGTCGGGGTTTGATAAACCTCGTGAAGTTTCCTTGGGTTAAAACTTTGCCTCTCCCTATCCAGCCAGCAGCCAGTAGAGAGCAATATTGCACACACATGAGAAATTAGTTCACTAAACTGTATTAGTCTAAGGGGAATTAGCCACTATAATTATTGTTTTCCTTCTCAGTACTGCAGTAATAACTAAGCTATACATAAAAGAGTTTAAGCTTTGCTAAGTTTTTCATTCTTCTCAATACTTACTTTTTATCCTGTGTGTAGTCAATGGCTTGTCAAACCTGAAGCTGACTTATTTGGTATTACATATTTGAAATGATTTATTCACTAAGAACCCACTAATGGGATATAACACATAAAAATTAGATTAAAGAAAAAATCCTTTAATCATCTAGTTGAATAAAGCTTTCTGCTTCTATGATGAATTTATATCCGCTCCCTATTTTGTATAAACTAATATTATTTTCAGAATTCAATTTGAATTAGATTACCACAAAGGATTCACAAAATTGCAATGTATGTACATATTACATTAGTACATTAGTACTTTAAGATCTTCAACTCATATTTTGCCATCTCCTTTATGAAATTAAATCCAATTTTTTCCCTGATATAGCATTTATGATATAAATATACATGTCATATATATATATGCACATATATAAAAACATATGTATAAATACCTATATAAAAAAATATACATGGTGACTCAACTTCTGAAATAAAATAACTTATACCTTAATACCTGTCCATAATCACAGTTTTTAATCTGAAGTCCTTCAAGTAAAAAATGGATGATCAAACTTTAATAATTTATCCAATATGTCCTGAAGTCTCTGAACATGGTGAAGGAAAAAAAGAATCTGGATACACACTAAATATATCTCTGTAGTTTTATAGCAGACCCTCTGTGTGAGTGACCCTCAATAAAAAATAAAAATCCCAGACCATAAACCACCTATGGCCTTCTTTCATACATCTATTCTGGAGCAAAAATTATTTCTGAACCCAAAATGCCAACATCTCTCCTCATTTGGGTCCAGGCTGTGAAAATGCCCTCTGTCTCCCTGATAAGTCTTTCAGGTCTAGCTCTAGGATGTGAGCATCTGTTCCCAGGAACTGAAAGCCCATCCCTTGCCTGACAGGAATATGCTTAATGAAATAAAAGAGCAGTAAGATCAGCTACATTACTCAAGATTATTACTTTCTGCCACATTGTGTATTCATACTATAATTTACCACCACAGGAGATCCTAGGAACAAACTCAGGTTTTCACAAAGGCCTTTGTGGTGTTGTGGCTGAAATAGGAGGCAGCTACACCATAATGAGGGCAATCAAATCCCACACTCCAGCACGCCTGGGGGCTGCAGAGGGACTTCCCTCCTCTTCCCCATCCATGAGGGAGACTGTGCACAGCTGGCTGTGAGTTACATGGATTTAGGATTTTATTCATATGTCAAGAGCCAGGGGCTCCTGAAGGCTAAGGAAAAGACTAATGGGATAAATGTTCATCAAATCCATGACAAAATTTCCTTTGCTTTGGGAATTCCTCACAAATGGTTGAAGATCTGATTACCTACCAGAGAGAACATAAAAGCGTACTTTGAAGCAGAGAGAGATACTGCAAAAGGGGAAAAGAAATTAAATTGGAAAAGAGCAAGTATATGTCAACAGAAATAGACATTACCATGCAGTTTTTTATCTCCAGATTTCGGGTGATTCCTTTCACCTTGCATATGTTGGCTCTTATGTTGGTGTACAGAGCTGGCATCCACTTTGGGATATCAGCATAAAGCTCACACATCCAAGAACATCTGGCTTTCTGGGAATGGAGGAAAACATTTTTTTTTAATCGATTCAGTCCAGCTTGCCCAAAGACTTGCAGGGTCATAGACGTGCACAGCTGGCTGAAAAGAGTGGGGTGTCCTTGTTTGAATCCTCAGAGCTGAGCAGCAAAGCTCAGCTCACTATAATGACTTCCCCTGCTGCCCCCGTGACTGTTGGCCACCCCTACTGGGTAGCACATCTGGCCTCTGTTCCTTCAATGTGCATTGTGGTCAGCAATCTGTATCATATTCTATGATATTCCTGAATAAAGGCAGCTCAGTCTTTCGCTCTATTTGCTCTATTATTCAGAGTTTTCTTTTTTAGGCACTGATCTTTATTAAATTTTAATCTACCGAGACATGATTGATATAATGACTGGAGAAAATAAAAGAAGACTGCAGAGCTTCCTCCTTAGGTCAAAAAGCTGTGACAGGATAGCTTGGTAACATGAAGCAGAAAAGAGCCAACAAATCTCACTCACTCATTTCTCTGTTCTGATGGAATCCTTTCAAAAGCTCATCAGCTAAGCCCAGATTCTTACAGTCTTCATCAGCCTACCTAAGTCAAGGCCAGGAAGGACCCCTGGAGGACACCAGAATTTGAGTTGCAGGGTCAGCTGGAATGAGACTCTGCCATCTGCTAACGTTTGTGATAGCAGCATTTCCCAGGAGGATGTGGGAGCTGGGAGGTGTCTGTGCAGTGGCTACAAAGGGGAAAAAAGAAACCTGAAGTCTCTGCAGTGTTTTATTCTCAAAGTGCACCTTTTTGTAGTGAGGGGTCCTGGCTTCTACCTGTTTCTCAACATTTCTTTCTATCAAAAAGAAAGAAATATAACAGAGAAGTATTTTCAATATGTAGCAAGACAAACGTGAATAGGAAAAGAAATAAAGGGGCATCTGGCCAACTTCTCTCCTACTCCCACTGCAGAATTCTCACTTTTCTCTCTTTTTAAAATGGTTTCACTATATTGTTCAGGAGAGGGATGATGAACCACTGAAAAGAATTTAAGACGACTTTCTAATAAATCAGATTTATGAAGAGATCTAAGGGTAAATTAGGATTAAATTTTCTGGGAAAATTAATCTTGAAAAAAATTATGGAAAAAATGTACCTTTCAGAACTTTCTGAGATTTTCTTCCAATGACAACCTTTTGTTTGTCATAGGCTCCATCCAGACCATTAGTTAACTTATAAAGTAGTAAAAAAGCAACTTAAAAAATTCCTACAGCCAAATCTGATCTGATATATTCATATGGAGATCCTTTTATTTGAGGAAAGGCCAGGTCCTTTGTGCTTTGACTCCTGATTCAAACTTCTTTCAGAGGAATTGGAGGGTTCTGAGAACCAAACAAAAGCCACCAGCACTCTCAGGAGCCTTCCTTCCATTTAACATCATATTTTGATATTACCATGGCCTCAGTCTGCAGCCTGGAGACTCCATTCATTACTCCAACCTGACTGTTTTCAAACAGGATTTTGCATTCAGTCTGAATTTGTTGGGTGTTCCAGATAGACACCCTTGTGACTGAGGGTTTGATGTCCACTATGAATTTATTGAAGAGGAGATGGATGTTCCCATGACAGGGTAGGCATCAGCTGTGTTTTTCTGGCCTACTTAGGATGCCTCCCATGTTGTGGATGTCTCCCAGAAAACCTTCCCACCGACTCTGTGCTGCTCAGGCACATTGTGATGGCTGTGTGCATCCATAAATGCACAGAATTAGCTTACAAGGCTCAATTTAAAATAAATTGGTGTGCAAAAAGTCAGTCAGGCTCTGACCAGAATCCAGGACCTGCTTTGACAAGACAGCAAAGCAAGCAGCAGAAATACACTGGTTTCCTTTGTGTTCTTGAGTTCTTTTTCCTTTGTATGGTTTCTGAATTGTGTTTAACAGTACAACTGTGTCATGCTACAGCTTCTCCTTGCCTCTGAGGAAAGCTCCAGAGGCTTTATCTAGACAAAAGCAAGATTTGTACTGTGAAGGTCTAGGGAGGGATTCAGAAAACCGAAGTTGACACTAAGCACCTACAGAGGTGAGAGAAACAAAGCTTGATAGGCAGAGAACATCCTCAGCAAAAAAAAAGAATGAGAAGAAAAAGAGAGACATTGTCCCTAGAAGGGATGATATGGGGATCTGCTGGGTCAGGTAGGGAGGCAATTCTGAGCAAATTTCTCCTTTTAGCTCATGGTATTATAAAAGGTTATTTTGAATTCTTATTGCGGACTTAGAGTAGTTAATCTAACCAAATTAGTTGAATAAATAGAACTGTGATGCTGTCATCTACTGAACAAAAGAGTCTTCCCAGTTTACTGTGGTGAACACCTCCATACTGGTGTGAATAATAATCACTCACAATTAAAATCATAAACCCAGTACCTAATCTATGTTAGCTGGTGTTTATTTTTCTCATGCCACCCAGGGTTTCCAGTCTCTGGGACAAAGCTGTTTGTCTGTAAGTGTCTCAGAGCATGCAGACTGACAGGGTTCTGTCTGGCAGTGCAGCCCAGCTCTGTCCCTGTGCTTTCCCTTGCTGTCAGCATGGGGCACTGGTTTCTCTACCTCGTGCATTGTTATTCCCTGGCTGCCACAGTGATTCCACAATGTCAGCTCAGAGTGTTAATGCAATGAGAAGAGAAAGAAAAATAGATATTGCTGCTGTCTGAAAGTTCAGAACAGCCACGTTATTTTAACCTAGTGAGCACTATGATGTCAGAAGCCACTTGGACTGCAAAACAATCTATGGACTGGTATGTGTTTCTGATGTACTTCATGTACAGCCTTTATGTATAGCACAGATACATTATAAAATGACAAAATAGCTCGACATAGTGAATAGGCAAATGTCATAGAGGAATTTCACATTGATTCAATTCCATTTACAGCTCATAAATTCACTGAACATTTCCGCACACTTCTGACTTTGCCAGTGCACGGCACGCACATTCTGATTCCGAGGAGATGCTCACAGACTCTCCCCTCAGCCTGCATTTTTGGCAGTGGGGATGGGGATATGTAAATGGTTTTTATGCCTTTGGTCACCAGAGCACAGAACTCAGGTGGGGAGCCTGAGCACGGGATCAGTGCAGGCATCACAGCCATGCCTGAGTAAACAGACGGGGGCTGCAGCCGGTGTGCTCCTTTCCAGGAAACAGGCAGTGGCTCCTGCTGACATTTGCATCCACCATGTGCTGGAGTGAAGCCTGGCCGTCCAAGGAGAGCCCCTGCCCTCCTAGTGAGTGCTGTATTGCTGACACCTTGTGCTGCCAGGTGTCTCGGTGCACCGCTGTACAAGCCTGTCTCTTTCCCTGGGAATGCCATTATCATTATCAGTGCTCTGGAAATGTGTAAGCTGCATATGTACAACCAGCACAAAGCCAGATAAAGCAAAGGTTAATTGGATAAAGCTGTTAGCGGTCGTTGTGCAAGGCAGACAGGAATGTCAGTTTTCAGTGTATGTGCATGTTCCCTCAGCAGATGCAAAGGCTGGTCCTACCACTTCTGGCTAATAGCTCATCTTGTTTCTTGTAGGAAGCATAACCTTGTCTTCCATTTAACAGCAAGGATGGAAGTTGCTGCAGTAAGAGAACACCATTATTTTGATGTTTTCTTTAGGAGGAAAGTATAATTGTGTGAACACACTAATTTATATGGAATTCTGTGAGTAAGGACAGTAGCAAAACTAAGACACATTTTCCTAAAATTCTGGAGAACAGCGCATTATTGATTTAATATGGAATAACCCATAGAATAATCTATGAAAAATATTTGTGTTCATTTCAAATGTCTTTTGCTTGGTATATAAAATTAAAAATACACCGTATACCACAATGTGAATGTTATATATCAGTATATTTTAATTAGTTAGAAAGATTTATTTTAGAAAAAAATAGTTTGATGAAATAAACTTATGTGATGGTTTTACATTGCAAATATATTTTGCTATTTTATTAGGCCTGTAAATTCATCTCAGTGGCAGCTAAAGCAAACAACAGAGAAAAGTTACATGTTTATAGCTGCCAGGGCCAGTAATTTAGAATAAGAAAGTTTTAAGCTCCTTGTGTGGATATAGTGAAGGCCATGATATTTCAAGATGATTTTGAGGGCAAACACTTTTATAAAGATTTTGAAATGCCTTGATAGGCTAATCGAGCTCCTGGGTGTTGCATATAAAAAATAATCCCTTTCCTTGGAGCTGTGTTCCTCCCACAGTTGACATACTTGCTGCGCCTTCCTGCTAGGTCACTTTTGCAAAGAACAGATGTGGAGATAAAACCTTTTCACCTTCCGAGCTGTTTCTTACAGGTCAAAGCTAAAGGATTTTAATGAAATGTTATGATGAAAAACATGTTATAATGAAAAACTACATGCTATGTAAATTCTTAGGTGTGGATAACCAGAGGTCATCACCAGCTACTGCTGTGAATCTGGCACCTCTTAAAAGAATAGTTCTCTTTTAAAAGAAAAAGCAAGAATTACAGTTAATTCTGTCCTGTACATTGCACTGGGAATGATATATGAGGCTTATTAGTATATACAGATTTATGAGAGACCATACAGCCTTGAGAAGAAAAATCTCTCAAATTATTGTATTTTACCTCTCTAACCTTTGCTTTTATTCAAGGTTAGACTGCATATTTAAAATGCATACTTGTCACATGCTTTCTTTAAAGATTAAGACTGCTGAAGACTGGCTGAATTTGCCACCCTAAGTACCCTCAACACTGAAAGCAGCATGAAGAGTTTGTCAGGTCATGATTCCAATTTGCCTGAGAGACGAGAAATGTTTGCATTTTCTGATACTCACATCCCCATTCAGGCAAGGAGAAACTTTTCCAGGGATATTATTTAAAACAAGAAAACCTTTCTTAAGGTTTCTTAAATTGCTAAACAGCTGTTTATTGTCCTGTTGGAAGAAGAAATTAAATATAGAAAGGAGAAGAAAGAAAGAAAGAAAGAAAGAAAGAAAGAAAGAAAGAAAGAAAGAAAGAAAGAAAGAAAGAAAGAAAGAAAGAAAGAAAGAAAGAAAGAAAGAAAGAAAGGAAGAAAGAAAGAAAGAAAGAAAGAAAGAAAGGAAAGAAAGAAGAAAGAAAAGCAGTGGAGGCAAAAGGGAAAGGTAGAAGGTGAGAGGAATGGAACTGAATTTCCTATTTTCCTCTCCATAATTTGTGCATTGTAGTTGTCCATTTCAGCATGAAATTTTGCAGCATATTGAAAGTCATCAGCTATGGGCGTGGGGAAATTCAATAAAACTTATTTCTTGTTGGCAGATTAAAAAAAAAACTTTCTGAATCTACAGGAAGGTTGTTAGAAGAGTGTGTCAAAAGACAAGGTTTTGTCTAAAGACTGATCATGAACAAATTTAGGCAACTGGAGGTTTATTGAACAGGACTGCTTTTAAAATTTAGCTTTTCATAATTTTCATAAAGAAATGCCCAAGCATCCACTTCAGTGGTGAAATAAATCTTTCCCATCCAGTCAGAGGAATGCCGGCAGTGCTGCTGCTCCTGGGCCAGGCTGTGCAGAGCTCACTGCCCACAGATGTTTGGTAAGAAACCAAGCACAGAGGAATTAGTGATTTAGCAGAGATGATCCATGATAATTCCTAGGAAACAGCAACTCATTTCAAGGAGTACAAATGAAGAAAGCTATTATTTATAAGATTGGCTACTGCTTCTCTTTAATGATCTGGATAATCAATTCATACTAGGGTTAGAACTAGATGGAAGGAAATTCAAGCTTAATCTCATTCTGACACAGAGTAATTAGGCATTCTCCAAGAGCAGATGGGTTTGTACTGTAATTATAGTGCCCTCAAATAATCACTAAAACAATACTCACAATTCCTCTGTGATGTGTCTTGACAGATTCATAAATTGAAGAAAACTTTCCTAGGTCACTGACTTCTGTATTTTTAAGTTTCATTTAGAAAATGCACTTGTGTGTATATGTTAATGACTTCTCCTGCTTGAATTCAGTTACTAAAAGTGCCCTGCAAGAGTAAAATCTTTAATTTGTCCTGTGTGCAGGCATCTGGGCCCTGGTTCTGCAAATGCAGTGTGGAGAGGATTATGTGCACAGGACTCAGTGCACTGGTTTCCAAGGAGACATGCACATCATGCTTGGGGTAAGGGAGACTTTGGGATAGTGACAGTGGGTAGAACAGTCCTCTGTTTATCAGTTTCCTTACTCATTGGGAACACAAAGTCAGAGCCTGGTAGCTTTCTAGTGCCTGTCCCCTGGCAGGCATGAACTGCCAGCTGTGGCAGTGACCACACACAGCAGCAGTGCTGAGCTGTTTCACATCCAAGTTATTTCCATGAAAGGGACACGTGGAGGTGTTTGTCACCAAGAACACTCAGTGATTAACGTGCTGTTTCCCCTCTCTGCTGGTCACCCCACAGCTGGCCAGTGATGGGGCTGTGGTGACTGCTCTGACTGGCACAGAGCTGCTCCTTGCTCCTGTGCCACCCACCTGCTTCCAGGCTGGAGTAACCTCCAGCAGGACATGGCAGGGCTCAGACCAGTGAGACAATGCTGGGCTCTACCATCAAGAATCAGAATAATACCCCAGTGTAGACACCGCCTTTAAAGCAGCAAGAGCTCGTGGGGGAAATCCCCTGAATCAGTGCTGGAAGTGGACTTAGAATAATCTCTCTGAAAATTAAATAGAAGTGCTGTCTAGACACCTTGTTCTGAAATAATCTTTTATTCTGTGGACAATTTAAGTGGATTTTCTAGTCAAATTGCATTAAGCCTGAGTTTAACTGTGTGCCTGTGAACATATATATGAAATAAAGCACCAGGCTGGAAAATCGGTGTTTCAAATTGTATCCAGCAGAGATACAGCGTTAACAACCCAATGTCTTAATGGCTTTAGCGACAACCCTACTAGGGCTATGTGGAAGTTTTTTTGTTCCTCCTCAAAAAGTGAAGTTATTTGTAGGTTATTTTGGTAGGTGTTCTGAATGGAGTGCACAAAACTGCAGTGATGTAGCTGACAGGTAATAAGAAGCAGATATGGACTATAAAAGCAATCACACTCCCATCACCAAGTAGGTTGTAAAATCTGGATTTTTCCTTACTCTGTGAATTCAAGCAGTAGCACCCTTTGGAGCAGATCAGAAAGTAGCTGTAAAATACACATTCATTATCAGGTGCTGCTTGTAATTCCTTTGATGTAAGATGTCTCTCAGCTTATCTATTATTTTTGCCCTCCAGAATCCAGCTGAAGTGCAGATAATGTGGATAGTCACTTTTTTTTTTTAATTGTCTGTTGATAATAATATATTTATAAGAAGCCAGACATTTTGAATGCATTGTTTTAGTAGAGAAGGTGAGCATAATAACTCAGTTTTTTGTATGTGCCCAGGTGACAGTGCTGTGAATTCTCTTCTCTCTCAGCTTAATTCAAAGATAATTTTAACAGCTTGATTTAGTCTTGTACCTTCTCCAGATGTGTTTGTTGAGGTAATAGATGAGCAAAGAAAAACAAATCAATGCTCACATCATAGTACATGCTATATTTGGTTCAGGCTAAATTATATGTAGTATTCTCAGTACATCTTTCTTGCCCTGAAGAAAACTAAGTAGGAAGGACAACCCTTTGGGGGTTCAGTAATTGCATAGAGCATTTTCTGTAGGATTCTGCAGCTTCTTTTAAAATTCCACAGAAATAAATGTGGAGGAAAATCTACACATAGAATGAAAGTGTGAAAGAGAGAGTGCAAGGGAATGAAAGACTCTTCTAAGAAAACAAAACATAATTAATCAGGGCTTACTGCTGAATACTGGTGTGATGTGTTCAGATGGCACTCAACACACCCAGTATAACCTGTCTGCATCAGGGATGTTACTGCACTGTTTGTGGGCTGATGTTGCCTGCCAAGAGCAGTCAGCCCCACAGTAAATGCAGGGGCCCTTTCCAATGTCGTGAACACCACTGACTGTGGGCAAAAGTCCTTTTCAGACCCCATCAGAGGCAATGTTAGAGGGGAGGAGAGGGAGGTGCAGAGGTGAATGTCTGTGTGGGCACAGGGGGACAGAGAGGAGCAAAGTGAACTTTCTGAATGAAGCACATCAGAGCAGGATTTTATTTCACAGAGCTCATGTTCCTTTTGTAAACATACAGAGGCAGCTGAGCACAGTCTGAAACCCCATATCAGTTATTATAATGTGTTTTACAAACCTGCTGATTTGGAATGCATATGGTCATTTCAAAACCACGGCTTTGGCAGACGACTGTGACCACAGGAGGATGATCATTATTACATTTGCTCTTGTTACCATGCCAATGTGGGACTGTATGAGACAGAAGTCCCAATACAAGTCTTTTATAGCCATGTTGGAACAGTTAAATAAAAGGATTATTTGAACATACTGAATATTACTGTTCCAAGGTATTTTGATGGAAAATGTCTTCTGACCACATGAAACATATCATGATTACAGGTTGATTTCCTCAGAATTTCACGGAGAGAAAGGTAACATTCCTGCAAGACAAAACATTACACTTTAGCACTGCAAAACAAACCACCTCAAATATAATTTAAAATGGGATAAAAATGAAATATTTAAAACAGGGAGAGCAACAGGCAACATTACAAGGAAAAGCAAAATGGGATGTTTAGATGAGATGCAAACATTAACTCATCACTGCCCTTGCTCCCTTCATTGGAAAACATCCTTGTATCTGACCTGATTTTAGAAGATAATAAGATGTTACATCTTCTAGCAAAAAACAAACAAAAACCAAACAAATGAACAAACAAACAAAACCAAAAAAATCTACATATTTTTATCTTCAACAAGCTGATATTGCTTTCAATGTTTTTGAAATTGATGTCACTAGTCTAATCTATGAAGATAGTTTAAAGTGATCTTATAACAGGATTATTCACTGTGTTTGCTTCCAATCACCACCTCACAGGGTGAAGGTAAGCAATCTGGATTAGGTCACAGGCATGTGGCTGCAGCTGGGTATTTACCCTTGCAAGGCAGCTGTCCATGGAGATCTGCATTTCCTGCCCAGCAAGGCTTTGAACCAGTACTGCATGAGTGTCCTGAAATGGAGCAGCTGGGAGGGTGGCAGGTTTAGAGACAGTCCCCTGCCGTCCCCTGGGCCAGGTCAGGGCACAGGACCAGCAGAGCACAGGGACAGCAGTGCACAGGACACAAGACACAGGGTACAGGGTACAGGACCAGCAGGGTACAGGGCACAGGGCACAGGGTACAGGGTACAGGACCAGCAGGGCACAGGGCACAGGACACAAGGCACAGGGTACAGGGTACAGGGCAGAGGACAGAGGGCACAAGGCACAGGGTACAGGGTACAGGGCACAGGGCACAGGGTACAGGGCAGCCTCTCCCAAAGCCCAGGGACTGCACTGCATCAGTGACTTCTGAGAGACATCCCCAGTGTTCAGAAATTAAGTTCTGGCCTAATTAAACCACATTACTGCTGTTATGTCTTTCTTCCCATGGTGTCCAAGACAATAAGCTGCAATAAAGGAGGCCTGGCTGTGTGGTTTTATGCATCTCTTAGCAGGTCAAATAACTGTGGTATATGAGTGCTGGTCATACAGAGACACAAAAAGCTAAGATTTGTTAACTTTAGCCTTCCTGCCAAGTTTAATTTGATACATGTTTGACAGTGCTAATTAAACCGTATTTCATTCTTTTCCATTCCCTACTAGATAAATACTTAGAAACAGAACTATCGAACAGCTGAATCTTATTTAAAATTACTTCTTTGTCATATATAAAATTTTATGATGTATAAAATACTGTAAAGTCAAAAGAAAAGTTTATCTTTTAAAGACACTAGAATGTATTTATGCTGTCAGTCTCTCTGAGATCTCTAATGATCACCTAAACACACTCAGAATCACTAAACTAGGATTTATTTGTACTTCTGGCATTGTGGAGAAATTCAGTACTGTTCAACAACACATGTAAAATTTTCCCTTGATGCCTTTCACAGTACTGTAGAAATAATTGTACTAAGCTGTAAACAAGAACTATAACAACATAAAAATATTTAAGAAAGTGATGTAGTTTTGGACAAACACAGAACTGACAGGCAGAAATCATTATTGGATAATACTTAATTCCTAGTTTATTGCTATTGAAATAAAACTCAGAGCATAATTTAGTTTTTCTCTGTATTGTGAGACAGTGTAAGGGTGTAATGATGGCAGATCGCAAACATTTTTTGTGAGTTTTCCATACCTGCTATTTCTTTGTAAGTTCAGAATTCATCCAGAACCCCAGTTTGGCTTTTTTTTTTCTTTTTGGTCATTGTTACCATGCCAATAGCATTGTTTGTGTTGTATTCTTGTTTTGTTTTGCTTGTTTATATTTTTTGTTTGTTTTGTTTTGTTTTATTTTTCCAAGCAAGTTTTCAGCTTTCTAAAGGAAAGAGCTGGTAAACCAATTCTAATAATTCAAAAGCTAATAAACTAAAGAATTAAAAGACTTTGAACTACAATCACTTTTTAGTACTATGGTCTCATGCTTTATAAATAGTCTTGTTAATGGATTGTCACTATTTGCATTTACCAGTGTAACACATTCAGTGTAAGGCTAGACTTTTTTTTTCCGCTGGTGGCAGACAAGTCCTCTACCTGGAATTCTTTTTCAGTTTTGCACCCAAAATCATCTTGAAAAAAAATAGAAATGCTTTTAAAAATGGACCAAATTATGGTCTTGTAATAAAGCAATTCAGGTACAATTAGTCTAAAAGCAAAAGAACAAAAATTTTATTAGCTCTTATGAGATCATAATGGGACTCTTTGTTTTTATTCTGTCTATGGTATGCACAGTAAGTAATTCCTTATTTCTGTAGTGCTTTTTTTTCAGTAATCACTGTTACCTCTTAATTCATACATCAAACACCAGAATATCTGCTTACTAAAATAATTTTGATTTTTCCATAAGCTACTTTCCCCTTTCTTAGGAGAGCAACACAAAAAAGAAAAAAAATCCAAAACAGAACTGAATGACCTAATTTTTTTATCTAAAGGTGATGAGATTTTATATTTGTTCTTCTCAGTTGCCCAAGGAGCAGTGAGCCCCTTTAAATTCTCTTACTGCTGGAGCCACAAAACAGAACCAGCTGCCATCACAGAGTGGCAAGAGATTTCTGGTTACTTCCCCTTTGGACTTCTGAGCCCTGGAGATTCCTGAGAGCTTTGACTTTCACAGTGCAGCTGGTCAATGCTTTGAGGACCTGAAAACTACCTACAAAGAATCTGAAACCTTGACACCTGAAAACAGGTACCTTCTGAGAAATGGGAACCCAAAACTGAAGGCTACCTAAATCAAGAGTCTCTTTTCCACAGCTCAGAATCCATTTGGCTACTTTAAACCTTTTGCCCTGGCAAGTCCATGTAATTTGTGCACAAATTTAGAAGTGCACTTCATATGTGAGAGTCTCTTGCAGGGTCACTGTCAATGTAGGGCGGGGGAGACACACAGAGGGCACACTGTACTTCAGGAGGCTAAGATCCCGTTTATTACAATAATGCACCACCTTTTATACCCTCCATATAATTTACAATTTCTTATTGGTCACAATTAGTCAACATAGCAGTCATTGGTGGAAAGTTCTCCACCCCTATTCTTCCCAGGACCTTTCCAAAAATACTTTCCACAGCTGTAGAGTTTTTTTCCCTAGTTACCTTCTTTTCTCCTTTCTCTCTTCTTTGTCTCCATGCCAACAGCCTTGGTCAGAAAATACTTCTGAAAACAAACCTCATTTATTAACCCTCTCTAACCCACAGACAAGCTGTGGGTCCCACTATAGGTCACCATAACTGAAAACTGATTTTACTGATGGAAACAGTGAAAATCCCTCATGGGATTATCCAAATTGGCTCCCCCTTAGCAGTTTGGATACCAGGGAATATCTAGAATCTCTTTCTTGGTTCTGCAGTATTCTCCTGAATTTGTGTTGTAAAAATGCTGCTCTCCATATCTCAACATTGAACTGCTCTGGAATCCACGACCTGAAGCCGGATGAGGGAGGACAGGAAAACAGATGGAATTTTGTCAATAACTATACAGATTCACATTAAAAAATCGCATTTCAGGTTTGTTGAAACTACTGGAAGGGTGTCATTTTCTAATGAAAATGGTTTGGTTGGTTAAACAGAGAATAATTGGAATATTTTTTGACCGTCTAATTAGACAGAAGCAGAGGCCAGCAGTGTTGAGGAATCAAGCTGATAATGGGAAGAATTTGCATTAAAAAATGCCTGAGTGTCATAGTGGCAGAGAAACTGTATATGAAAGTCATGATAATTTAGCAGGTTAGCTCTAAGTATTTATGTGACATATATAATTTAGAAAAAACTTTTCATGTCCATTGTTAACTGGTTTTATGATGATTTGCTAAAGAAATCTGTCATCTCTAGTTACACTAGAGGTCCATTCATCTGCCTGACAACTTCTCTATGAACCTGATCAGCCTGACAGTGGGACAGACCTCAGAAACTCTTTTGCTATCAACATACACAAAAATATGTGCCCAAATAATTTCACATCTAATAGAGGGAAGTGCAATATCAGTTCAACCCTGCTGGGAGAGTCCAGAGTATCAGCTCTTGAGAAACCTGGGGAAAAGTAGCCCATGTAAATGCTGCTAATTGTGCTAAGCCTGCCTTTTTCTTGTCCAGTTTGCTATCACTGATTAGCAGAAATGCATTCATCTCAGACCTGGTGTTTTGATCAGAAAGGGGGAAGGTTGCTGTATGGAAGGAAAATCTAAATCAACTGACCCCTCTGCTATTTAGGTTATGACATCAAGAGGTTTCCAAGGCTTAGCACGTTTGCCATGCCAGCTGTAGGCACATTTTGATCAGATTGGTGGCTATTCTGACAAGTCATGCAAACCTTGCAATGACACAAGGGACAGGATATGTGTTGTCAGATGCTATTTTATGTTCTATTTTCTCCCCTCTTACCCTGGTCTCTTCTCTCACTTCCAGGATTTTACAACATCTGAAATGACAATGTCAGAAATTACACAAAACTACATCACACAGGATGTTGCCACTGCAGGAAAAGATGACTGAGGCAAGCTCAGGCTGTCTGAACATCTACAAGAGCGCTGTCATGTCTCATTCATTCCCTGATCACAGCTGTAGGACCAATGATTTTTCCTAGCACTGTGCTTTATTTCTTGAGAGGAGGCTTATTTGAATGAAAATACTAATACAAGCAAATTCATTTTGGGCATGCTGAACTGAGGTAGAACCATTTGGCTTTCTGATTTATTTTCTGTTCAGTAATTCAGGAGATATATATGTGCATTCTTTCTCTGAGTGATTTTTCTTCTGATGGGACTCACAGAAGTGTGCATTTAGAGTGGGTAGGCTCCTGTAGCCCTGAAGCTTAGTTGGTCACACCAGGATGCTGATATGCTGAAACCAGACACAATGAGGTTCCTCTGCTCTCTCCTCTGCAGGGTCTCTGGCATGGGCCAGAAAGCCAGGAATCACGTTTCTGACCATGCAGCCTGACCTCAGGCATTCAACAAAGCTCTTGCCTTCCCACAATAACTCATTCTTTCTCTCCCATGAGTTGTATTTGTTGCATTGTCACTTTATTCTGTAACACATTTTCTCTCTGTCCTTTATCAGCTGTGTGGTTGTTGTGGCCTTTCATGGGCTACAGGGAAAAGAACATAATAGACACCAAGAGAGATGTCATGGAGCTCCCACATATTCATTCTCAGCAGGAGGTGAGCAAAGGGCCATGGTCTGTATAGAAAATGCATATGGCAGGGTAATATCAAATCTGGTAGCTGCCAGATTCAATAGCATTTACTCAGGGAACACTTACGAATCAAGAGGATCAGTGCATGCAATCTATAAGGATACACATCTCAGGGGTAAAAGGAAAACTGCTGTTAGGGATATTCTGTTGGTTTCCTTATCAAGAAAAGAGATGGCAAGTGTACAGTGTTGAAGGAGACAAAGGAAGTCCAGTAAATGTGGAATAATAGGTGGCTTCAAGTATTAGATCAGGTTAACCCACTGGACAAGTTTTATAGATGTTATTTCTTATTCCTTGAGTTTGCTTCTGAAAATAGGCAAGAGGCTGCTGTCATCTTAAATAGCCTGAGGAAATGTGAGAATTACAAAAATAAAAATTAAATTAGAAAGACCAAGTAAGACGAGCTTGCATTCAGATTGGGGGTCTGTGCTTCCCTCTTGCTCTGACTGGGGAATAGCTCCAAGTGAAGTCAAGATGTTGATAAAATTAAAGCAAGAAGGGGAGGTTGAGTAATTAAATTTCATTTTCTAATTAAATATGTCCTTCTTTGGAGGTAAAATATGTTAGTGATTAAAGGAATAACAGGAAAACTAACCATGAGTTTATAGAAAGGTGTTGAAGACCACGTCATGATCCCAGCAAGCCTGGACAGTGACAAGGCCAGCAGTCTGTTGTAGGAGCTGGAACATGGGAGCACTCCTGCTCTTCACTGCTCCCAAAGATGCAGTCAGAGCCAGATTCCGGCCCACCATTTGTCCACCAGTGCTTTTCTTTCTTCATTCATCGGCCTTCTTTTGGTGAAGTTTCCATGGTTTCATTGTTGAGGACTGAAGGCTGCTATATGGCTGGCATAAAACATAAGAAAATGTGTTTACAGGGTTGCAGAAGTTTTAGTGGGTGCTTCTGCAGGCAGGACTCCAGAAGCACAGGAAAAAGAAATTACACAACACTTAAAAATCGTTTTAAAAGAAATTATAAGAAGACTTGTATAAAAATTTTTAAACAACCATTCCTTAAACAGAAGATAGTCTATAATCTAGTGGCATATGGTTTCCTGTGTACTCATACCTGTTGAACTTCTAATTTGTGTTCTCCCCTTGCTTTTTTAGCTAATGTCCCCATGGGCTACTAGGGGAATATTGTGAGACTTCCTGGCTTGTTCCCAACTCCTACAGGATAAATCTATACTGAGTTGTAGCTGACTTTCCTCCAGAAAATGAGTAATTTTTTTCTTTTTGACACAGTTGCTAACTAATGTTTTTAGGGACTGGATATATTTGAAAGTTACCTCTGTTGAATTTGAAATTGCCCAGTTGCCAGAAATTGTTAATGAATGGACTGGAACAGACACACATAGATCAACAGTACAAGTCCTGGTTTAGCTGGAAACCAGAATACAAATAAAGCAAAAAAGATATCACTTCAAAGGAGGGTCATCTTGGGAACTGCTGACTGTCTTTTCCCATGCGTTGCAAGTCAGGGTTTGCTTGTCCAAAAGAGAGAGACAGGTTGTTAAGGAGTTTGCTTTATCTTGCTCATCACATATCTGTTCTAGTTAGGGGTTAAGATGAAATATTTAAGGTCCCAGGCAAACAGGATGGCTGCCGTGGCTGTTCCCAGCGGGTTCCCCAGCCCGCGCGCGGCGAGACAAAGCGCAGCGGTTTCTGGAGCGCAGACCCTCAGTGACAGCGGGCTGCAGGACACGCTGCTGCCTCCCAGAAGGCTGCATTTACCTCCTGCAAGATGGGCTCATTTTGCTGTCCCTTTCCCTAAATAATAAATGTGATCACTGTTTTTTCCTGGCCTACATGGCTGGGAGTGCTGGGCTTTCATGTGAGTTGGGGTTTTGAGCAGGCTGAATTGTGTTCAGTTGCAATGAGAGCTTTGTGATCACCTGCTATGCTTTTGCATAGGATCTGACATCATCCAAGGCCTATCTTTTAGATAAAATCTCGATACATACATTTTATCCTCAATGAAAAAAATATATGCTTTCAGGAATGTTTTTTTCATCAAATTTATAATTTATCTCCTTTTTGTTGCTGATCATGTATAATTAGTTTGAAATGAATGTAACATAGTTATTCTAATTATTGGTCAAGTCACTTCCATGAATAATTCTTGGTTTAGGTTATGTTTCTTTTGTGAAATTCAAACAGACCTCGTAACTGTCTGTTCTTTCTCCAGCTAAACTCTTCAGAATGATCCTCCTGGTAAAGCCAGGAAAAAGTTCAAATACCTCTCTCTTTGAAACTCATGATGAATTTAATTCACTAAGAAAAAAATATACAAGTTCACAAAGGAGAACTAAACACACACAGTAGAAATAAACTACAATCTGAGTGCCATAGGCAACTATTAGGATATAAATTGTTATTAAAGTAGTCAAATCAATAACTGGATGGTTTGGGGGAGATATTGCTGAGCTAAATATAAGGTACTGGGCTCTCTAAAATATTAACTTTGCTAAATTAGGTCAGATCATTAGCTGACCCAGTGGTGTCTCTATTTAAAATCTCTTGATATAGCTGTGGCACAGGAATGATATACACCTGTATATCTGAGCTATGTCTTGTACTTAACTTCCCAATGGTACTTTAGCATTAAGGGAAAAAAGCAGCTACATTTTAAAATTGTTTCTACTATTAGGAATGGCAATATCTGTGCAGACTTGCAGGATGTCTATGTAGTATCTGTATCTAGTATGTACAAAAATTCCTTATGTGTTGAATGTAAGAGAATAATTGAATGGCCTGCTATGATAAGGAAAAAACTGTAATTTGAAGATACTTCAAGATATGGAGCATTAGCTTTAGTCCTGGGAGAGAAGGATTGCAATAAGGCAATTAGAGATGCATACTAAATTAATTAATCCCACAGCTTTATCACACAGCTGATATTTTTGAGAAATAATTTGCAGGAAAATGCTTCCTCGTGTTCATCCACATATGGTATTTTCTGTTCAGCAGCATGGCTGAACTGGAGGGTTCTGAGTGTGCTCAATACCATGAGAGGTGTGTATCAGAGATGGAAAGCCACATGAATAGCAAGCCTCGTATTCTACAATTCCATGCTATGTTCTGCTTAATGTCATGGACAGAGAAGATTAAATTCTCGGGTAAAAGCTTACCTATTTCTATACTTTAACTTTACTGTATTTTATAACTGTAAATTACAAAAGGGTTTTTTTTTCCAATGGACCTAATACTTTCTTCTGGTTGCAAATTACCACAGAAAATAGACTTTAAAATTGACAGTTCTCTCTATATAAAACTAGCATGTTTAGTTATATTTGTGTTTCTTTGCTGTAGAATTATATAAAACTTCAACTCAAATGACATTAGGCACCCAAATAGCAAGCATTTAATCCAGCCACGTGTAAGAGATGTATAAGTCTCAATTAGCTGCCTAGGAGAGAGATGGGAATGGCCCAAGCATCCCCTGTTTTCCACAGGGAGAGATGAGCCCCTTCTGTGATATTTGTGTTCTTCACTGGCTTGGAGGGAAGCCTAAAGAAACTCCCTCAGGTAGAAATCTGCCCTCGCTGAGGGACAAGGATAGTTCACATTAAGGCTTTTAACTTTCTTCCACCATAGAGACATAGAAAATCCCGGGATCATTTATGAGTCCTGTATATGCATATTTGCAGAGAGGCACATGTATGCCTCTGATGTTTGCCAGCTCCGAACCAATTTACAATAATTGTACTTTAAAGAGTGGAAGGGCTGGGCTGGTGCTTGGTGTTATGGCATACTGGAATTTCTCCCAGCCTGTCAACATGTACAATTGAATCTTATTTTTCATTTCTGCTCCTGCTGTGAAAAATAAGCCTTAAAAACATTTATTGAAGTGCAGAGTGATGCAGCAGTGTCCGCCCACATTTGCAACCTAACCCAGAGGCAGTGAGAGATGTGAGCTGGCCCTTCCATTTCCACACTTATTGTGGGGGTTATATGACAGCAATACAGGAGTCAATATTAAGTGCTACTTTGCAAAAGAGTGGGAAGGAATCACATCAGGAAGATTTACACATCTATCTCTGAGTGGCCCTTCATTGCCATGCAGATGGAGCTGGGTAACAGTACATCTCCCTCTTCCTGAAGCCATAAATAGCATCTCTGCATGCGAGTGCATATCCCACTCATCTTACACTTAATTTTTAGGCTATAAATAGATGTAAAGCCAAGGTTTCTCTTAGTTACACTGTTAATATTATTTCTGAATCTGCTTAATATGAACATTTTTACTACCTTTTGTGTTAGATATTCCTGCAGCAAAAACTTATTTTTACTGTGTTCTGAATTAAACTTTCATGCCTTTTCAGCCTGCATACATTTTTTTCAGTCAAGGATGATACTGGAAATATTAAGGAGTTATTAAAAATTATGATTAATCAATTTTATTACAATAGCACTTAGAAGTCCCTGCTGAGACAGGAGACCTATTGCACTGAGCACTGTAGGGACACATAAAAGACAGAGTTTCTGCTTCAAAGAGCTGAAAATTGGACCAGAAAAGACATGTTTCTCTTGGCTTCAAGGGAAACTGAATAAGGACTTTTGCAATATTCTTGAGCAAGCTGGAAGCCCCATGTTTCATTCAAGCCTTTTCTTTTTAATTCCACTGTTTCATAAAAAATATATGATGAATGAAGCTGTATTGAATTTTCAGTTAAAAGAATCTCAGTCTGTCTCTGCTCTCTCTCCCCACAGCCTGCTCCTTTTGCTCTCTTCATTCTTCCTGTGCAGGAGCTGTACAACAGCCCTGTGTTAGCTGTTCAGCAAACCTTTTCAAACAGTTACATTTGTGTCTTCTCATCACATTTCTAATATTGAATTTTCACATTTCAAAAGCCATTTTACTCCTCATTTTTGTTAGCTCTGTAGTTATGTGAAAATACTCAAAACTTTCAAAGTAGTGAAGAAAAGGAGCAAGAAGGGAATGGCCTCCCCTCTGTCATTCTCCTCTCTATCAGCTCTGTTAGCAGAGGAGTTATCAAAATGCTGCATGAGAACTGTAATGGTTAAAGACTGTGCTCTCTCTTACCACTAACCTTGAGCCAGTTTTTCTTCATTGTGCAACAAGAGGAGAAAAAAGGAAGGGAGCAGAGCTGGAGGTTATTGCCTCTGTTGATGCAAAGGCAGGGAGAAATCTACCTTGGGAGACAAAGAATAGCAAGCTACCAAGTTCACAAAGCAAATCTTCCTTTGTGCTTGGGTTTAGCCTTATGCTTCCGAGGCTCCTGCTCTACATCTGGTGAGTTGTCCCTCTAAGCTCTCTCCCACCAGTCTCAGCAGTTGGGAAGAAGCTGTAATGAGAAGGTAAGAAGAGGCTACATGTGGGGGGCAGCCCCAGAGGGTGCCAGGCAAACTTTGAAGTGACTGATTAGTGCAGACAGTGGCAGAACAAGTTCCTGCCAAGTGTGATTGCTGCTAAGAAGAAACGGCCTTGTTTTAACTTGACTATTGTTCCCTGATAATCTGTGAAACTGGAGTGGAATTCAAAGCAGCATTGGTCTGAGTATTAATCTGAACACAGTGGTTCCTTGCAACTTGCTCTGATATCCAGTGCCTTTAATCTTACAGTAAATTTTGATTTGATTTCTTTCTATGATATACCTCCCCATGGAGATGGAGAAAGGAGAGCTGAGGGAAACTACCCAGCTCAGTTAAGTATTGCAGGACCTGCTTGAAGCCATTGTGAAGAAAAAAAATACAGCTTCTCAGGCTCTGTAATCTGTTTTCTCTTATGAATAATAGGCTGGTGGTTTTAAATTGAGTAAAACAAGTGGCTAAATCACTTTCTGAAAATGAGCTACTGAACAGGAACACAATCTCTCCCATGAATTTCTGTAGATGACAACCAAGCTCCCTGCAGACTCTCTCTGACACAAACACCTGTTATTTAGTTTTCTGTGGAATCTGGTGAATTATATTAGCTGACTCAGAATCCATCAGGATTCCTTCTGTCTGCTCCAAGGATGTGGCTTTCAGGGGGTGACCACCATCTCCCCCTCTAAGCATGAGGTGTGGCAGCCCCAAGCCAGTTGCAAGGCTTGTGATGCTCTCTCAGGCAGACTAGGACTGGGTGGTCCAAACCCAGGCAGCAGGACTGGGAGCCAGCTCCTTCCCCACGTTCCTTGCTGTCAACATTTTCCTGTTTCTCCTGGGGGAGGAAAGCTGCAGCCTTCCATGTGCAACTGTGCCAGGCTCTGGCAGAATTTTGTTCTAGGAGGGGTAGCCCCAACTTGCCCTCAGCTGGGTAATGCTGCCCAGTGGCAGAAATGTGGTTGTGCCCCTCTTCCCTTTGATTAAGCACATGCTGCTAACAGCCTTGTCTTTTACTCAGTCTAGTGAAAACTTGGGTTCAGTTGGGTTCTGCCACTTCAGTGCTTTCTTGGGAAATACATCCAGGCAGCCTCTTGCCAGCTGCTCAACTATGGAGCCAAATAGAGCCTCTGAAAATATTTTAGACTGTATACATTTCTTCCCATACACAAATGCTAGGAAGGTAAAAATATTTAAAAACCTTTGTAAATTGAATTATGCTGCTGCAATAAATTTGTAACCTTCTATTCTCATTCTGTACAATTTCAAAACAATGAGAAATTCTTTAATGGAAAATTAATTGGAATATTTCAACACTCTTTCTCCCTTCTGTATCAGGAATTTTATTATAATTGATATTTTCCACTTCTGTTGGGTGAATTTACATCTCTTTTTCAAAAAAAACCCAACAAAAACTAGTGGGAATATTTCTTATTGATAATCACTCCTGGGGTGAACTTGTTACTATTATACTTATGGATTATTTAGGAACTAGCACAGCAGGAAGGTGGACTGCTCCTAGCCACTTAGTCAAACTGGCAGCAGCTGAAGCTTGCAGCGGAGCCCTTGGTGCCAGGGTCCTAGGCAGGGGCTAGAGAGTAATTTCTGTGCCCTGAACACGTGCTGCAGCTCTGCTCTCCTGTCCTGGGGCCTCATCAAGGCGCTCCAGGTAGCTGAAGTGTCAGTAATGGTATATTCAACAGCAAGTTTTAATAAGCAGGGTGGTTCAAGACATCTGGATTAAACCTGAAGCCAAGGTGAAAGCAGGTGGTGTCTTTCAGGCACAGGTGTAGGAGATTTACAGAGGAAGAAAGGACAGTAAGCATAATAGGAGGAGTGGATTATTTGTTCATTTCTTTGAGACTCCATGTTCTGCTGTTTGCAGGTTCTTGGTGCATGCCTTCAGTTAAATTTTCATGGTACTCCTCTCCCTACTTAGCCCCTGCTGTGTTGCCTTGCCCTGTAGCACCAGGCAACAAAACTTAATAATGGAACAAACACAGCAATCACTTTAAACTAATGCTGCCCCTCTTTCATTATTCAGTGAGTTACATCCTGGGCTGCTGACAAGGGTGATCTTGGAAGTAAATTTAAATGCATATTTACGTAAAATACACAGTCTGTGTGTTTATGTAAGTTAGTAATTTCAGTGGTCGTCTTCTGTGCACTCAGTTCTTCTCTTAAGGGAAAAAAGTCCTCATTCAGTGAGGCCATGAATAAAAGGAAGAGGGAACAGGCACAAACATGAATTCTTGAAGAATAACTTTATACACATAATACACATCTTTAAACTCAGCCTCTTGCATTTTTGGAAGGTTTGCATCAGCCTTATCCTTAATATTGCCTTAATTTACAACTGCATTTTGTAATATTATCCTGCCTTCAAAAACAAAGTATCTTGAGGATGAGTTAAATCAAGGTAGTGCTATTATTGTTCGGTAAAATATTTATAATTAGTTGGTGTAGTGACTTAAGAAAATAGCAAGACAATTCTAGTGTTTTTTTCTTTCTTCACACAAATGCTGGGAGAATGAGTGTGAATGGCAGAATTGGCAAAATATTGAGCTTTCAAATGAACACAGTAATGAAATAAACAGGCAAACTGATCACAGTATGAAGACATACTGATCATTCCCTTGGCATGTGTGGATTTAGTACTAATTATTTATGATACTTCATACTGTGATAATGAATCTTCTTTGGTATGCTTTGGAAAGCTAATGAAGTTCTACTGCCAGATTCTGACACCTTTCTTTTTAATTATCTAGCAGTTGTCATGTGCATGGCTTCCATGATTTAAGAAGGAATACCGTGTCTATCAACAGGGAAAAGAGGAACATGCTTTGGCTGTTCAAAATACTGGGACAGATACATGACATAGGACAATCTGGTTCAAAGAAAGGCACTGGTGTTCTGTGAAAGCAAGAAATAGATCTATTTTGATTCAAGTGAAGTCTTGCTGGAAGAGTTAATCAGAAAGAGCTCCAGCAGAGGACACAAAAGCATTTACAAGAGGCACAATGAATTTTGACTGCCTTTGAATCTATTTATCAAAGCCATAGCTGTTTCCATTTCAACGCAGGTGGAACAATAATAAATATCGAACAAAGCAACTCAATCTGTATTCAGAGCATTTCAATACATGGAAAGTTAACTGCAAAAAGAAAGCAAGCTTGCAGAGTCAGACCTATTGACTCCTGCTACTTCTATTCCTTATTGAAAACGAGTGGTGAATGGTGCACAGAGATCTGCAAGATATTTACATTATTGCCATTAACATATAACAAGAAGTGCATACAGTAATGTGATTTTATTATTTAACAGAGTCAATAATCTTTTACATCATAGGAACCTAATTTAGCTGTAAACCTTGTCACTTTCTTTCATTTTAAATGACTAACTTTACATGTCAAATTTCAGGCTCAGTAGGGCTGTGTTATTTTCCTACCTGCCACTTATCCCTCTAGGAGGGACTTTTTTGCCATGAATCCTGTATGATTAGAAACTGCTTCTTCTGTGGTGGACAGGCAGCAGGAAGACACCAATTGTAAGTGAGCAGGCAAGTGAGCAGGCAAGTGTGGCACCAGTGACTCTTTCTGGCAGTCCTCCTTCACAATCTTCTCAGGAGCACAGTGTCTGCACACCCTTCGTCCCTTGGATTTTTCTCCCACTGTCACTGTACTAGATACTCATAGAAAATCACTGGAGAGAATTCCACCTGCCTCAGGCAGGGCACAGCTGAGGCTGATGCCTGCCAGCCATTCAGCAAAGACTGTCCTAAAGAACTCTTCTTTAGAGGCAGCCTGGGGTCTGCATAATCCCTACTTCAGCCACAAATCCAAAGCAGGTCCTTGATGTCATAAAGGGAAAATAAATTAACAAAACCTGGATGTATTAGGTCATTATAAAATGCAGTTAAATACCTAAAGGACATTATCAGATCACTGACATAAATAACTAATGTTCAGCAGTTCACTGCTGCTGCTGTCTGGACAAAAACCAAACCACAACAGCTCTCGTCCCACCCCTCAAAAAAAAAACTCAAACCAAAATACTCTACCTCCCCCTCAAAACAACTTAATCGAAAATTGTAGTGTGGATCTGGCCAGATCTAAAGTGCTCTGAGACCCATGCCAGAAACTTCATTGTCTTCAATGCCTCCTCTGGCTTTTGGGTCAAGTCAGCCAGTCTAAATGAGTCTTTTATCTCCATGATTAGTGCCTTGCAGCAGATGATAAAAAATTCAGTCTCTCTCTTTTGTCTTGAAATTTCCAAGGCTTATGGGTTTTATCTGATTTCACCTGAGTATTCAGCAAACAGCTTGGCACATCACTGTTTGCTTTTGGTGATTTGATCTGTCCTTTGGGCAGCCATTCAGTGTTTTTTTCATTTCAGATGTCCTCATTCACAGTACACTGCAGCACTTCCTCAAAGCTGGTTCAGACCCTGAGAGCAAAGCAAAGCAGTGGATTTTAATTTTAAGTTGCAGCTGCTGTTGTCAAAGTTCAGTGCATTAAGCATGGATTTCATTTTTACTGCTCTCTCACAACACCAGGAACTACATTAACTACAAAACACATGCGCTTAAAGTAAGTAAAGTAATGGAGAAATATATTGTTCTCGTTATTTGAAAAGTCGCACGAGATCTTGGGCTCATTTCAGTAGCACAATGAAACCAAGCTGCAGTTCCCACAAAGGCATATTTAGGGATGCTTAAAGTGAATAGATGAAATGTTCTTTTGTTTTCTTTTGCTGTTGCTTCACAGCAACACAGCAAACAACTGCCTCCGTGCTGTAGTTATGAAGTTATGAAGCATTTTTCTCACTGCCTTCCAATTTGGGGAGTTCAGGAGAGAAGATTTGATGATCCCCTGCCTCATTTGCAGCCATATTCCATCTATTCAATTGACCAGCTCTGTATTATCTTTTATTAATCTATTTTCCCAGCTCAAAAGCCATTACACTGCAACTAACTACTATATTAAACTGTAACTTGGATAAAATGGGAAATGGAATGGGTTGGAGAAAAGCCCACAGTCTCTGTAAAGGATGGCTTGGACATCAAATGTACAAATGTTAAGGTGTAAGTTCCCCAGCTGGCTAACTCAGAAAGAAGGGATGCTGCTGCACACCCTTGTGAGGCTGTGGTGAGTAAAGCTGTGCAGGCTGTAATCTCAGTCTCTGCTCGCTTCCCAGCCTCTCCCCAAATGCTTCTGTTCCCATTGGTAACGTTTTTCCTCTTTCCTACGCTACTTCTGGAGGGCTTTTCTCACCCTTTTCATTCCCTAGCTGTATCATTGAATAGGTGAGACAATGGCCGAGACAGCCTTGGTGCCTGGCTGGCAGAAAGGAGGAGGGAAGATCGGTGTTGCTATGAAGCAATGCAAAGGTTACTTCAATCCCTTTAGTATCATTTTGGCTGCAAAAACGTTGCAGGGAAAAGCTGCAATAATCCTATTATTTCTTCTATTTGTTTTTCCACCCTTGACTTTAAAAAATAAGTTCTCTATAAAAAAACCAAAACATTACAGAACAAGAACAGAAAGTGTTCTAATGCTCATCCTTTATATCTGATTGCTCTATTCCACAGACATACTCAGTACATCTCTTTCTGTGGCCATCTCTGCAACCAGAGTTGTAATACAAATCAAAAGTTGTTCAGCTCCACCCATCTCTATGCACCATATTTAAGAGATGAATATTATGGAAACCATTTTCAAGTTTCATCCTGAGCATTTCAGCCCTGGGATGCCATTCGATATACCTATCTAAATCTTGTCAGTGGTGGATTCCTGTGTTGCCAAAAAAAAACCCCAAACCCAAACAAACACTATATTATCACATTACCAAGCAGAGATATGTAATACAATGATAGTTCTTTTTACAGTTTGTTAAAGAGGATTTTAAGGCATTGAAACAGTTCCCAATAAGCAGACGTTCATGATGAAAAAGAGAAAACAGTATTGTTCTTGTCACCCTTATTGTAAGTCTCAGTCCAAAAGGCAAGGAATGAATATAGAAGGCAGAACCACACAAGAGGAACTGTGGCACTCACTAATTCCTCCACCATTTCTGAACTAAGTTTTCAACCTCAGCTGCCTCTGCAAGAAGTTTCCTCGGTTGCAGGGGAGGCTTCAGCACTGTGCCCTGTGCAGCTCAAGCTCAGGACTTAGGCACAGAATGCTGTGAAACAGGCACCATAAACAGGCATGAAGGATCACTCACAAATCAATTAACTCAATGATAAGTTAAATAAGATATAAAGGTTGGCCAAATATGAAACAGCTCTGTGTTCCCACTTACAGAGATTTCTCATCTCTACTTATTGACCTGATTGCATGAAGTACAGAAATCATCCTTCAGATTTCAGGGAACTGAAGGGAAGAGTTTCTTTCTCATGGAAGATTTTGAAGATCCTTGCCATGGGGTTGAGTTCTTGACGTTTTCATGTACATCTCTTTCAAATATGAAGGTTCATTCTCTCCTTAAGGGTTTGAAAACTTTGTTTTATTTTGTTTTGAAAGCCTCTATTTTCATATCTTTGTTTAGCTTTTCCTTTTTTTTTTTTTTCTTTTTTTCTGAAACACTTCAGAAGCACCGTAAATCAAAAAGTACTTGAAGGCCATAACTGACTCTAAACTATAACCTACCCTCAGTAGTGTATGGACTTCCCATGTGCTGACTGCAAGAGAGCTTTCAATGAATAATCTCATCACCTTTCACTAGCCTTTACATCCTTTTCCCAAGATGCAATTCTGAAGACTATTTTTTTAATTTGTTCCTGGGGTCTCCTTTAATTCTGTCTGTGTACACCCTGTGGGAGTCTGTCAGGGTGCAGAAGTTTTTCACTCTCCTGCCACCTATTGCAAACAATTCTAACTGGAAACTCATTTAGGTGACTTGAACCTGCAGAGTAGAAACTGAGTTGTGTCCCATATTTGCTGTGAACTGGCCTGGCTGAAATGCAGATGCAAGCAATTAGAAAAAGATATACAAGCTTAACATCTTTCTTTGCTGAGTTACAGAGCACAGACAGACACATATGAAATATGAAGGATGTCTCTTTGCCAGCTTCTGAATAAATTATTAGTTACTCATCTGAATGATTGGTTTGATGCAGTTTTGGATTAGTGTCTCATGACATGTTAGGTCAAAACTGGAAGTCTGATGCCCCAAAGTACTGGTGTTCAGGTTTTTCAATACAGCCCGAGGCAGAAGTTTATAGACTTTTCAAACTTGAAATTTGGTACCTTGGGATTGGGAGGTTTGTTTTATACAAGACAGGCTTTGGAAGCCTGAATTCACAGATAATGAGATATGCAGGAAATGCCAGGGAATTAAACTATTCCAGAGTAGGTTTTCCATAGAATTAATAGCAGAAAATCACATTTGTGGTATGATGCAGTTGTCTCAACTAGAATCCCTCAGAGTGAGACAGATGATGCAGGGAGAGAGTTGAGAACTGCATAATGCATGAGTTGAGAAAGAATAGTTTTTGCTTAAATGTAAGGTTGAGAAGAACTGCACAAAATTTAGGAGAGAATTAAACAAGCCAAAGCTGTTTTTAATGGCTTTACTTTTTAGATATTTCCTAACCAAATTAATACACAGACACAAGTAAAGATGGTGTAACATGAAGCCACTGTGCATTATGAAGCCTGGCAAAAATGATGGCAATTCATCACTTCATGCTTTATGGCATGTCCCAGCTCAGACTGACATTTCACATTGCTGATAGAAACTGCTGCACTCTCTGCCTGAAAAATCTAAGAGCACTGTCCTCATGGATGAGGAAGGACTTTTGCTTCAGCTGCACACATAACACGAGCATGCAGAGTCAACTTGTGCCTACCAAGTAGCATTTATATGTCATGGAAAGATAATTCAGGCCATACAATGAAGTATAAGCATTGCTTTTTTTGTTTTGTTTTGTTTTGTTTTGTTTGCTTTTTCTCCTCACATTTAGGGTCACTGTCGTATTATTGAATCTTTTCTTTTCACTGTAATAAATAACATCACTAGTAACAAGTTGAATATGCAGCTGTTGCCATAAATGGGTCACTATATTGCTACTAGGAAAATATGACAGACTTAAAAGCTGAGGGTGGGGAAACACAAAATAAAACATCAGATGATTCCAAAGGCTTTTGCAATGTTGGCCACTCTTTCAAACACCATATGTTCAATATCATCTGTACCCACAAAAATTTCTGATATTTCAAAAGCTGTCTGCAAGCTTTGCAGCACAGATGCTGTACTTTCCCTCGGTATTGCCATGGAAATGGCAATATGGTACTGCCATGGCAGAGTAGCAGCTCAAAATCTCAGCAAACTTGGATAGTCTTTTCCCTTCCCCTTCTTTCTCTTTCCCAGTCAAGAATTGGAATTTATTCTCCTGCTGCTGAACCTGTAGCAAAGGAAACCTTAGATGGAGACCAAAAGGATGTATCTCCTTGACAAGGACAAAGATAGACCTGGTCATACTGCCCATAAAATCTCAAAAACCTCATGAGTTAATCATATAACTGTCATGAAATATTTAACTTGCAGTCCACAGAGCTTATTCATTATCCCAGAAATAGTCTGACAAAGAGGTTACTATTCATAACTATTCGTGTTTGAATTTTGTGACAGTCTTGTGCTGTTATAATTTATTTTGAGCTGGTAAGTCAGTACTGCACAATGATGGCAAACAAGTAGTAGCAACCTTGTGGTAACACAATTTGTAAAAGCACATCTTCCAATAGTAATGGTGTGCATGCATGTATGAAGAAAGAAACTTTGGGGTGAAGGGAAGATGTCAGTGAGTTAATGAACACTTTTCCAATGCAAGTAAAAAGACAGTAATTCTAGACATGGATGATAAACAGGTTTCCACACCAATAATTAAAGTTATCTCCCTCTTACTCTTTCATCACCTGAACTCTGCAAAACTGCAAGTGGCATAGGAGGTTTATATGGTAATATATGTGAGAAAAATCCTGACTGAGCAATCTGCCCTGAGTGAAGCCATAAATGTTCTGTTGCTGTGTAGTCTGCCATAATAATTCAACCTTTTCCTTCACAGTTATGACTGTTCCTTTAGCAATGCAATAATTTTTTATTCCATCATAAATGCAGTTTTGATAAGGCAGAATACTGAGAGTGTATTCATATTTATTCTATATCTTACAAGTTCTATTGGAATTCTTTTGGTTTTAGATTCATCTCTTACTAATGTATCCCAGAGCTTTCTATATAGCACCAAACTTAGAAGAGAGTTTTTCCTTGGGTTTCTTTCTGCTTTATGTCACTCACCATAATCATCAAAATTGAGCATGAATGACTATCCCCCCACCCCATCCCATATGGCTCAAAATGCCTTAAAAATGAGTAGAATCTTTATGAGTCTTTTACAACTGGGAAAACAGAAAACAAAGAGGAAATATTAAGCCTGTGGTCACAGAGTGAATGACAGAGTTTGGCATTAAAATAAAATAAAATAAAATAAAATAAAATAAAATAAAATAAAATAAAATAAAGTAAAATTTTTCAAACCAGCAAGAAGACTTAATGAGTTCAGGGCTGTGTTGTGTAAACATTGTGCTGGAGCTGGCGTGGGCACTTCTGGCAGGAGAGGCTTTCATCAGCATTAGACCTCCCTAATGCACAATCTGTGTGTTTGACCCAGTATTGGATAACAAGCACTGTAGCTCATCTCTCATGTCTTGCCCACTTGTATGAATTTTACAAAAAAAATGCTTATACTGTGATTAATATTTGCAGAGCTGGTTGCAGAACAGGCAAGCATTAAAATATGCTAGGTAAAATAGAGGGATAAATATGGAGGTGAAAAGGAAGGAAAATTAAATGGTTAGGAGAAGGTTATTTTTTAGAAAGAAATTTGGATGTTTTACTTACATTTGTTATTGTCAGACTGTTATTTATTGTGTCACAGTTAGTCTTGGCCAGCATAATCTATACATACTTCATGCCTAGAACTGAGAACACCAGTGCCTCTCTCTGTGATGATTTAAGACCTTCCAATGTTTGCCTTCATGCATGAACTTTCTTAGCAAAAGTGGGCTATCTGGAAGAGGATGTTTAATCTCACTTGAGATACCTTTGGGAAAGTAGAAAAAGGATGGCCCAGCTGAGTCAGATCTGATAGGGACATGGAAAAAATAATGGAGGGTGTCTTTATTCAGGGCTTTCTCACAAAGGCATATATTAAAAACTAGCAGTAATAATAACAAAAAGAGAGAAGAGGCACATTGGTCCAAAACAAGAGGGAACAATAGAAGAGGAAATAGTCCAGTGCTTTGCACTTGAATCCTGCAATGGTCAGGACACATAAGAAGTATATCCTTGGTCATTAACTTTTATGAAGTGCTGATTTCCCTTTTGGCTTGCAGCCGTCCATCAGCCCTGCATCGAGGGCTGCCATTCTCGCCCACCCAGCTGAGCCAGGCGATCGCTCAGTGCCATCCTCCAGCGCAGCATTTCCTCACTGCCAGCCTCTCCCCATCCACCTAACAGCTCCGAGACAGCCGTGCTCTGTCTGACTGAATGGCCACTAATGGCACAACTGCTCTTAGGAACACATAGCAGGATTTTGTGCCAAGATTTAAATGCTGTTGTTAGGTTTGGCACTCGCTGGGTATGCAGTGCAAAGCCAGCACAAAGCAGCCGGGTGCTCTCAAAGACTCCCTTCTTTCCCTTCCTTGCGCACCTAACTTTACTCGCTGTAAATCACCTGAGGCGTGTGTATACAGCACTCCGGACAGTGCACGTCAGGGCTGGTGGAGGTCTCTGAGGCCATTTAGAACAGTTACTTTGTTGGTTTTCAGAAAACAAAACAGTTCTGAGATAACAAAACTGACCATCCCGTGTTAGCTGTTTTCTGCTTTTCACAGAATGGCACAGGTGGGTCTGAAGCCTGAGTTGTGCAGTATAAATCACAATTTCCTTCATAACCTCGCAATTTTTCCACAATTCACACGATTTAAAGTATCAGACTGAAAAAGCTTCTTTCTATGTGCTTTGTAAACATTCAGGGAAAGAAAAGGATATCCCTGTAAACTGTATTCTATACAGAAGGGGTTTTGACACTTCTCTGAATGACTAAGGAACAGGGAAACAAAATTACATGTTAGTGGTAGTCAAGGAATTCTAAAACAAAACAAAACAAAACAAACAAAACAAAAAAAACCCAAAACCAAAAACAACAACAAAAAAACCTGACACACACAAAAAACCAAAAACCTAACCAAAAAAAAAAAAAAAAGGCAAAGAAAACGAAACAAAAACCCCCAGAAAATGACAGCCATCTGAAGACTGGTAGAGGGACTGTGGATCTAAGTGTGGGACCTTGTATTCAAGAACTGGTCATGCAAAGGAGTATCCAAGGAAAGCAGACATTCCTAGAAAGGAATCCTGGGATTGCTCAAAGTACCTGTATATCCTTAAATGACTCTTAGACAGTCACCAGAACTTTTATTGTCTTTGTTTTTGTCACACCAGGAGGTTTAAAATCACACTTGCATGGCAACCAGAACGATAATGGGTAGAAGCAGAATGGGAGTTGAAAATAAGGCAGCCATCCTTAATGGCCAGAGTGCATAAAAGTGCTGCTAATATTCAGCAACTAAAAATGGACTTTTGACTGAACAATTTTCTCTCAGGAAAACAGTTAGTAGATTTTCATCAAATGTTGTAAAGAAACACAGATTAAAAAATAGGTTGAGCAAATAGAGAGATAGTTTTATAAAAAGGCATTTTTACTTAAGTGTCTGCCCTAGAACAAACTGAGAGAAGCAAGAGGAGATGTTTTCATACTACAGAAATCAAATGAAACCCATGGAATAGATTAAGTTTTTAAAGATTTAAATATTTGTCATCTCTCATGCATTCTTCTCTCAAAAAAACCCAAAGAGAACACTTTAATTAGGTATTCTTTTTCAGATTCTCCTTCTTAAATAAGAAAGTCTCCCTTTTTAGACAGAACTATTTTTACATCTTAAGTGATAAATTGGCTTCTGTAGCCTGCACTGAAATCTCTGCAATGAAAATCCAGATTTGTTTTGGGGTTTATGAATTCAAGAAATAAGTAATAAAAAAGTAGTGCATTAAGACTTAAATAAACTAAATACTTTTTCCAGAAATACATTATATGGAGCCATTTGCAATACTTAAGACATAATACAAGCCAATGTATACTCATTCTGCACCATTTGAGTGTGTCATTTCTGGGTCACTTCATTGCTGGATGTCACTGTATGTGACCATCACATCATCCTCACTTTTCTCCTTTAATAGTGCTGTGCCTCTGTCTCTGTGCTTGCACATAGTAGCACAGTGTATAAAATGCAGCAGTAAATATGCATTTCTTTCTGAGAATATATTTCTCCAGGCTGTACCAGACTGATTCTTAGAAAAGAAATAATTAATCTCATGCTTCTGTAGAAGACCTCAGTGGCCCCATGTGGAAAAGGGGGTTCTTCTGTCACCCACCTCATCAGAAAACTCAGAACCTCCTTTTTTTTCTCTTTGCAGCACTGTTCTTACACAAAGGATAAACTTCCCAGACACTTGCTGTCAAGGAGCAGCAACCATACAAGTCCTTCCCTAAGAAATCTGGCAATAGATTGTTGGAACAGAGAAAGAAGTCAGTGATGCTACTAATCCTCCTGCAGCAGGTAGAAGCTGATATTTTAATAAAAAATGCCTTTTAACATGAACTTTTTCCCTCTCATGTTAAGCGAATTGTTTATATACAATAAGGGAAAAAAATCCAATTCCCATGTCTCAAAAAAAAACAACATTCCTTCTGTGGGTCATCAGAGCTGAAAATAAACCAAGCTGGCTGCCTCTGGGGATTTATTGAACTTCAAGTGCCCATGACTCATTGCAGTATTACAAAAAGCAGAATAACTTTCAAATTTGCTACATGAGAGACTGAAACAAGGTCCTCAATGCTGTTGCATGCTGGAGAGAGGAAAAATGGAACGATCATATCAACTCTAGTACAAAATATGGCTCTGTTTTACTTCCCTAGCATGCAGTGCCCACTGGACCCAGTGGAAAAAAGCTTTTTAAAAAAAGATATCTGATTTAAAGAGGAGGAATTTAAAAGTAGCTGTGCATGCACTTCACAAGACTCACCATCAGAAAGCAAATGAACTCTTTGGGCATTGAGTGTAGTGGATACAGAAACAAAGAGATTGTTTAAAAGTTGCTTTTTGAATACATAAGGAAAGACCAAAATGTGTGGCACTACTCTTTCATCCTGATTCTGTTGAGGGTGGAAGAGAAAGATCATTGCTGCAAGGAGAGTGCAGATTGAATAATACTCTGGGAGCATTTCCAAATGTAATGGTGAAAAGTTCTCAGAAACAAGGAGTGCTCTGAGCACACCACCATTTTCTACCCTCCCTGAAACAGCCACTGAAGAGTTAATGCTGCTTCTCCCCTCCCAAGGTGGGTAATTAGAACAAAAGGTTGCAGCTCTGCCCTGGGTAGGCCCTTTTTGACTACCTCCAGTCCTAGATGAAATGCAAATGGTGTCTTTGTAAGCTGGGGCGGTGCTTGGTTAGTGCTTGTCACAGCTCTTTGTCCTTAGGGGTTATACAAATATCTTTTCTATTTGTTGCAGTCAGTAAAACCTGGATCTCTGCTCCTGGCTAAGGACTTGTTGTGACAAGATAAACACATATTATAGGTTTGGCTTTTGCAAATATTGAAGTGGGTGCTATGTGCTGTGCATTAAATATAATGTTAACTTTTGCAGAAGTAGTTATAGTTGTGAAATAATAGCTAATGCTTTTATTTTTGTAGCTAACTGGCAATAATTAAAATAACAGACATATTTGTAAGGTAGCTGATGTTGAATTGGAGTACGTGTGGTTAACTTGCAATAACTGAAATAACTAAACCATCTGATAACATTTGAGGAACAGGCGTGATGGGGACCCCTGCTACTGACACTTGGGTATCAACAGCTGTCACCTGCTGAAACCACGAACAGCGGCCCTTGTGGGAGCTGACACACGGCCCCAAAACCACAACCAAGATGACTGCACATTCTCTAAAGAGGCAGAGCAGAGGAGGGGCCATGCTAAAAAGTTCCTGGAACATGTAAACTGGTTTAAAAAAAGTGTTTGAATATGTATTTGTCTGGTGCAATAGAAAGGGTATATAAGAAGGGTTGCTATAGTTACTCTAATAGTTACTGTTATAGTTATATGTGTACCTCTGCTACAGCTATGCACCCAGCGCTGTTACTTTTGCTTTATTGATTTTGCCCCCTATTGTCATTTATCACACTTTTAAAAATTCAGCTGAGGAGTGAGCTTCACTTCTCACACGTGATAATGGTCTTCATCTGCTTGGAAGCTGCAGATGAATTCTCTAAGTGCCTCCTAACTGTTCATCACTCTGCAAGCCATAGATGGAGCACTGCATTTACACCCCAGAGCCTGGAAGTGTGGGGCACATCTACAAGAGAGTGAAAGAGTGCTGCAACTTGAAAAGAGGATGAATCAGGGAATAAGAGCAATGTTTTTGTTTGTGGGGGCAGCCCATACTCCTCAGCAGGGGAAGGTGTCTGATGACCAAGGCCTGCAGCTCCTCTTCTGAGTATATCTGTAGTTGCTTACACATGAGATGGTCCCTGTATAAATTTCAAAGTCTCAAAATCAATGCAGTGGTAAAAAGGATAATAGAGTCTAAGGCTGCTTACTTCCAGTCCTTGTTCCACCAGTCTTACTTAATTCATTGCAGTAGGAGGCACATTACTGAAAAAGCTGAGACAGTTAAATGAAAAAAATTTGAGTGTATCAGATTTGAAGAAAAAGAATGGCTGCTATTTTATACACTTTTCATGCATTTTTATCTTTCTGGGAGAATCGTGAAGATTGATTACTCAACAATCAGTTCTAAAGGGTCTGGATAAGTAAGTATTAGCATGATGCCCATCTCTGTATTTGGTGCCTGCATGCCACAGTGCTGACCTCTGCAGTGGTGCCCTACAATCCACAACAGTGAATTTGGGGTTGCTGGCCCTAGAAAAGCAGAGTGGGGTCAGTGGGGGAAGGTGCTGATAATGTCCCTGGCCTGGTCAGGTGTGAGAGCTCGTGGGTGGCTGCAGTTCAATAACAGGCTTTGGGAGCACATGAGAACATAGTTCCCTTCAAAAGAGGTTCAAGTGACTCCTCTTCTGTACAGTCACTGCTGTAAAGTGATTTGGCTTCCCTGGGCAGCCCTGGAGTTATTCAAAGAAAATAAATAGAGAGGGCAATGGAACATTTACAGAGTAGGACAAGATGTTAGTGGTAATGGTCAGAGTTTCTCTCCTTTTCCCTTTTTTGCCCTTTTTTTTTTTTTTTTTTGAGTGTTCTTGATTGCTGAAGTGCTGTGCTTGATGGAAGGAGGAGCAAAATTTGATTTCTGCTCCTTCTGCTAGAAAGAATTTAGAGGAATGGGAAAGGAGTCAGGAGCAGGGTACCAAATCTCTCTAGTGCAGGTGGTAATGTCCATGACTTTGGATATCATCTATAAAAGACTGTACAAGGAAGATGGGAAAGACTGAAAGAAAAAAGGAAGAGGTTTTAGAACTGAAATATCCTCTTTCTCACTTCAGCCCAGTTACTGAATCCACTGAAAATCCACTTTACCTTCTCTACAGTCTTTATTTTGAAAACCTGACCTCTAATAGAGGATATGATCCAGTTTGTTAATGGTTGATCCAATGGGATTGCTCCTTCTTCAAGTCAGATCTCTCACACATGCCAGTCTGCACTGAACACAGCAACTTTGGGAAAAACACTCCCCAGAAAGCAGTCTGGCTTCTGTCTGGAGACATTAGGAGTTGTCTACTCATTCTCTGAGTAATCTCATTTCTAACCTAAATACGATCTGCAGAATTGGCTATGTAAGATACTGTGCATCTGGTGTTAGTAAGAAATCCCAGTTTCTGTACATTCTCAGAGTAAAATGTAAAGTAATGCGTGTGAAGAGTAGACTGAAAAAAATAATTAAATGAAATTAAGATTCAGGTCTAGCTCTTTCCACACTTATTTCACAGTCTGTTGTCATAGCTACTGCAGCATAAGGCTGGCTTAGTTTGTTCACATTTTCTTTAAAGACATGTTCACCTTTATAAGAAAATTGAAGTAACTAAGCAAATACCTGGAGAGAAAAAATCAAAGTTGTCCTTTGCGCAACCATAATTTTATCAAGATTTATTATTTGGATCAGGGATATTCAACCTCTATCAGCTACAAGCCCTTTGTTCCTCAGGCCACAAAACTAGAAAATAGTTCAATGAATATTAAAGTACACTATAGTTGCAAACTTCAAAAGGGTAAAAATTCAGCATGGCATTGTCCCCTCAGTCTCACTTGTTAACATAAGTTATCAAATTATATTATTATGGCCTCAAACTTTTGGCTTCTAGGAACAAAATAACATTTTGATTTCTGGACTCAGGAGGTACCCAAGGTTTAGACATATCTGAAAACATTAACCTTTTAAATTTGGCTTAAGCTATGGCAGATACATGGTATTACTTAGCTCTTTATTTATACTACTCATATTAATCTTTTACTCTAGAATTAGTTTTTACATCCTATTATTGGACAATTAAGATGAAGCATTTTGCTTAGGTAAAATTGGATCTTTAGATTGGACTGGAAGTTGGAAGTTAATGATTATTTTATTGCAGGTAAAGTATAATTTATATCACCTGCCTGAGTCAGCTTGTGTGCCTGGCCTGTGAGCTTGCTCCTGAATCCTCTGCCACTCTTGTGGCCCTGCCCCTGTGCATGACTCATTTCTTGAGCAAGTTTCCTCACAGCTCAGGGCACTTTAGCCCTTAGCTGAGCTGGATCCCAGTTACCACATTTGGGGAATTCCCTCTGGCCAAGAATTGCTTTTTATATACAATATGTCAAATAATAGGCACTGGCAGAGATCTTATGTATCATTGCTGTAATGATCTGACAGATGGGTGTCTTATCTCAAGAAAAGATGGAGAAAGGAATGTCTTGCTGTGCAGACAGAAAATATCTCTAAACCCTACGTGTCAACCACAACTTGATAACATACCTTGTTTCTGCTTTACCTGGCAGCAAGTAGTTTCTTCCTTGCCCAGTGTTTTTGAACTATCAACTATCAATAATGAATTATTTGAATCATAATTTAGTCAGATTTTAAAATGTTCCTTATTCTATAATTTCATATATGTGGTTTCCTAAAGTCTGCAGTGTCAATAGCTGTTTTATTCCTTTAGAGGTAAACTTTTTACTATAAAAACGAGTGAGAAATTAGTAGGAATGAATTGGGGTGTTAATCAGTTTCAAGACAGTTTTCTAGAACTTTCAACTAGGCAATTCTCTGACAACAGCAAAGCAATGATTGTGCAAAGTGCTTGAGATTGCAGATAAGCCTGAACCTATGAGATATCATTTGCAAAAACTGAAATCCATGCCGTATTTAGCTTTCTGCTCTCTTTAAACATGTTTGCTGTCCATAGGCTCTCTTTCTGGCTTAGAGATATGTATATACTTCACTGGATCTGGACCTAATTAAGCAAATTCCATCTGGTTTTGCCCCTGGCTTTTCTGGCTGATAGTCATGCAGTAATTCACGGGGATTGTATTTTCCCAGTTTTTACTCAGTTCTAAAAAATGAGATCGTTAACTGTGTTTTCTTGTGCACTCTTTCAAGGCATGCAGAGTGGTTCTTCATACAGTACACAGAGAAACAAATTAATGTTTAATACAGTATTTTACATATGGCAATAGTTACATGCTATATATTGCTAACTATGAAATTACTGTCTACAAGTGAAAGTTCTTTCATTTTCTTAATTATAATGTCTTCCTGTTCTGGAGCTTGGCTCTCCTTAAGCACAATCCTAGAAACAAACACACTGATGGTCAACTGGCTAGGCTGTGCTCCTGCTGTTTTGGGGTTTTCTGTCCAATATGAATCTGAATATGGCCTGTTGCTCAACACTTTATGTTTAAAAAATGAATATTCCCAGGGCAATAACAATAAGCATGGGTGGGTTTGTGTTTTGGTGTAAGGGTTGGTTGCTGAATGCTTAATGATCAAGTTTTAAGAGAATTGTGTGCTGTGCTGGGGCCAGGAGAGGCAATTTGCATATGCAGGTAAGCAAGCATGCAATTACCCATTGATGTCAAGGTGAAATTTTGTAGAAAAATCAGACTTTTTGTCGAGCAATCACTTTTTTAAAAAACTAACTATGTTTTGATGTAAAACTAAAAATACTGAATGTACACCTGTTCTTTCTTCCTCCTAGACACTTCTTGTGCCTAGCATAGCATGGATGGATTGGTTTCCCTTAAACCTGGCTGCCTGAGCAGTGGGCAGGGAGATGGATTTAGCTGTTCCTATCCACACCCCCCTTCATGTTTGGCAACCTCTCTTTAGTATTTAAAGAGCTGTTTCAGCTTTCCCTGAGCTCCCTTTGGCTGGCTGGCAGACTCATGGCAGACTCAGTTGCAGTGTGACTGGGAGGCTGTGCTGAGCTCTCAGGAGGATGGGGCTCATGGCAGCCCAGCCAAGCCAGAGGGCAGCCTGATGTAAACCTCTTGTACAGCACAAAATGCTCCACCTCGCCTGCACTGGGGGCTGTGGGAGTGCATGCCTGGCTGATGCTGATGACACTGGGAACAAAGACAACTGTGCACCAGGGGCCCCCAAGGCACAGCACAAGCAACCTCCTCTCTTTCTGCAAACAAGCAGGGCCAGGCCATAGTCAGCAATAGTGATGCATTTTAAGTGTCTTAATTCAGCGTGCCATACCAACTTGCACTTCACAAAACCTGGAATTTCACTGAAAAAGCTTTGAAGTCAACTGTAATGAGAAATTTTGCTTCTCAGCTGTCTTTGTGTTGCTATGATATTAATATAGCCACACTGCTAGGCAGCTGATCAGATCTGGAAAGACAAATTTTGGATCTGTCTCCCTTTTCTTCCTCTAAGGAGTCAGTGTCCCCCATTGCTGCTCCAAAAAGACTTTTAGGAGCATCTCCTCCAGCAGATTGGTCCATGAGATGAAGAAATCCCTCTTGAGAGTGAAGATTTTAATGGTGACAAGATACTAGGATAGATTTCTACTATCTTATCTTTTCCCTCTCCGACATAACGAGATGGCCAGAGAAAATTTGGGCTGCAGCATCGTGGCCAATATTTTGCTGAAGCTGTCATTTAAGCAAAATGGAATTGCTTCAATAACTTCTGTGTCCTGCCTGATTTAGTAGAACTAAAACTTCTTGGTTTTATGAGAATAAATGAGTAATCTGGAGTAGCTTTGGAAGGAGCAAGACAAAGGTCTCTCTGCTAGTAACAGAACTGAATGAAACATGCTGTATTTGAACTTCTAGATGATTCCTAGAGTCCTGGCAGCACCACTTTAGGCGGTTGAACTGTATTTTTCTGGTCATATCTGTAGATTTTGAAGGCTTAATATTTCATTTGATCGTTTAACTTTAAAAAACAATCTACCTCTGCATGAACATGACTTCTTTGGTAACAAACAATCTAGCTGCTTTCTCCTCACTTTGAAAGCTCAGTCATGGTCTACCATTTATGAGGAAAATTCTTAGTTGGCCCAGTAGAATGGGTACTCTAAAAAAACCTATAAAGTACCAAGAAGGAGGAACAAGGAGATTTCAAACTGATTTTTAAATATCCTATTAAAACTAAAAAAATCATAAGTTCAGAGTCTGAAACTGAGATGATATTTCTGTTTTAGAATTTTTAATAAGATATTGAAAACTAAATATCTTCATGTGACTAGCTGGAACTGGTTTTTGTAAGCTGCTGTGCCCTCTTGGAGGGGGACAATGGTGAGAAATTTAGTTAAACATATCAGTGATAAATCTACCAGAAATTTAATGATATCAGTCATCATGAAGGTGGTTAATGATGAACTTTTAAAAAGTAAAACTCAAATTTTCTGGTTAGTTGGTGAAAAAGACTCAGCTTTTATCTGAGGTGTTCTGAATCACCACTTGGCAAACATCCCTGAGACCACAGAGTGTAGACAGGTAGTGTAGGTGCATAAGTTAAACAGCAACAGCTCAGCAAGTGTTCCTTGAGTTTTTGCAGCAATAAAATATTTGGATGGTTTTATGTGGGATATTTTTTAGGTAAAGTGATTTGTTCTGTCACAGAAATATCCCAGTAGGTGCTCATCAATTTTAAGAGATATTTCTAACTTTATTAATATTTTGTGTGGTTGTTCCCTATAAATTCAAATTCTTTTTCTAAATGACATGTCTCATCCTCTTCATTTTTAATCCTTTAATATTTTGTCAAGGCATTGTATTTTGACCTTGTGCCCCCATTAAACACTGAGAGGAATTATCACATGTGGGAATCTTCACCTCCTGTGATCCCTGAGCAGTGTAAAGCAGTTGTTCAGGATTATTGCTCATGTCTCTATTTCATTTGCATGTGTAAGCACACCTACTTTTTTAGGTAGAGCAATAGTGCTCCATCTGTAATTTAGCCAAGACCATCTCTCTGCATCCCCAAGCTGATTTCTCTCCAGCAGTTCCCATCTGAAGGTGCCCAAGGGTGGGGACAGCAGGCAATCCAATCACCATCCCAATGAATAAATTCAATATCACATTACTCAGATGTGTGTCAGCCCCTGAACAGGTATTTTGCTTCTTTAACAGATAAAATGTTTTCACAGCTTGGGCACTCTCTGGGTGGGCAGTGAGCAGTATGGATGCCATAGAATTCTTTGCGAAGGTTGTAATGAAAGTCAGCTTAGATCATCATATCCTCTGTTAATTTCTAGTACTGGCAGGTATCTAAATCAAAAGTGTGCTATGAGAAGGAAAAGGAGACTGTGGCATTCACATAAATAAGGCAAAGAAAGGCAGGCTGTGGATGTTTAACCAAAAGCACTGCAGAGAACGGAGCTATGCAGCAGGGCCCCATCCTGAGACAGCTGGAGAAATCTACTCAGTTTCTAAACTAACTGGAAGGGAGGAGAAGGGTAGATACAGAACATGGGTGCTTGTGGCAGTCTCATGTCAACAAGAGAAATCCAGATAAGTTGTTGATTACTTGAGCTTATTTTTTCTTTCTAAAGAATAATAGCTTCACAGAAAATCAATTTTCCCAAGGAAGCAGCCAAGGGATATCCAAGGCAACAAATAAGTGTATAGCCATAAAAAATGTGTTTTGCTGGTAGAATTAGTACACTGGGGGACAGGATCTTAGTGGGAAATTTAACATTAGAAAAAACCCATCAGAATAGCTGAAGAAAATGTGTGAAGAAAGCAGCTATAAAGAAGTTCTATAAGAAGCAGTTTGGACATATATGGTAATTCCAAAGACCTGCAAATAGGAAAACAACCAAACTCAGTGCACCCCACTGCTGCTGAGTGCAAGGAAAGCCAAGTGTGCTGTTCAGGCAAGCTCAAAGACATAAAAAATAAAAATAAATTTCTAACTGGTCTATAAAATCCTCAGCTAATGTCAAGGCAAAAGTAAACTGCATGGCAGAGGTGAAAGAAAGGGAAAATTCAGCTTGTAGCATAAATATCTGTTTGAGATATGGTACAGAAGCTGCTTCCTCTGCTCAGCAGGGTACAACAATGATTATGCATAAGAGAAAAATGTTACCAGCTAGGTGCTGTGTGGCACATGCATCACAAAAAGAAAGGCAGTGGCGGAAAAAAAACCATTATTTTTCTAGATTTTTCTAGATGTGTGTTTACTTAGGGTAGTCTGCTTGCCCACTGCAAAAGCTTCAAGCTGACTCTCATTAGGATTAATACCAAAAGTGATGGATAATAACAAAATGAAGGAATTTTTGCAAGCTGATATGTGGCCATTTTAAGAAATGATAGATGTGATCAAGACATGTGAAAATCCTCAAAAGGAAGACGCAGACATGAACCAATTTATAAAGAAAGAGGAAACTTGTGCTGGCTTTGGATGGGATAGAGTTTTTCCTTCACTGTAGCCAGTACAAAACTGTGTTTTGGATCTATGCTGGAAGCAGTGCTCATAAAAGAGATTTTTCATTACTCCTGGTCAACACTTACATACAGGGTCTTTTTTGCTCTTCACCCCACCAGTGAAGGGCTGGGGGTGCACAAGGAGCTGGGAGGGGACACAGCCAGGACAGCTGACACCAAGTGACCCAAAGGATATCTCATATACCACATGGCATCATGCTCAGCACATAAAGTTGGAGGAAGAAGGAATGGAGGAGGGATATTTGGTGTGATGGTACTTGTCTTTTCAAGTAACCATTGTGCATGATGGAGCCCAGCTTTCCTGGGGGTGATTGAATCTCTACCTGGCCAATTCCTTGTGAATTCCTTGTTTTCCTTTGCTTCATGCATGGTTTTTGCTTGCCCTGTTAAACTGCCTTCAACACAACCCTTGTGTTTTATCCCTCTTGCCCTTTAGATTCCCTTCCCCATCCCATCCAGGGGTGATTCATGCTTAGTGTCTGGCTTGGATTAAACCATGACATTTGTACAAAACTGTAAAAATATGTTTATTCCAGACTTGGTTAGACAACTGCGAGTCTACTATTTCATTTCGTTCAGCTGGACAAAAAAAGAAAGAGAATTTATTGCTTTCAAAACTCCATTTCAAGGGCTGTCTGTTCAGCACAAGAGAGATTCCAGAGATGATACCATGTAGATTTTGCAAATGGCAGGATCTGAGAGAAGCACAGGACAAAACCACTTGCATGGCTACTCGAATGCTGAAAGTGATTAGAACAAGTGTTCTTTCTACCTCTTCTTCCTGACCTTTGGAAATCAGGTTAGGAGTGATTAGACACCACCGATGTCACTCTAGCCAAGTAGAAAACAAAGCACTTCTGTAACACATTAGGGACACATTGGGTCTATCTTTAAGGAGCAACTGAGACAGAGAAGATTTTCTGAAGATAACTAAGCTTAGAAAACGGAATGCTAAAAATCAGGTGATGCAGCTAGAGAAATTATTGTTGCAAAAAGCCTCTCTGGTGGGATTTGGCTCATGAGTGGAGAGGTGAGTTCTGCTGTCCTTAGCTCCTGTCTCTGGCTGTAATAAACATATCAGGGTGCTGCAGGAGGAGAGTGCATTGTGGAGCTGTATGGTTCAAGTATTTAACAACACACACAAAAAAGGTGTTCTCAGCATAGCAGCAGCTTTTACATTGTTGAAGTTTCTATGTTTGATCTTGAGCCCACAAAGGTGAAGCCTAAGGTGAAATATTGTTCTGGAAAGAATTTTCAGTGGCCAATCAGTTCCTGCACTGTTTCAGAGAGACTGAAATAAAACCAACAAGAACAAAAGATAAAATGTGGAAGACTCAAAGGAACAAGTGAATGAAATATAGTAACTGTTCTGTATAAAAACATCAGAAGTAAAAAAAATGGGTGAGAGTTTATGTAACTGTTCTGAAAGCATCAGCACAGGCAAGATTTCCTGTAATGAATTCAGGGCAAGGTAATATCCACCTGATGCTGTGCCATCTTATTGTGATTAGTGGATCTGCATGTGGTCCTGAAAAATTTCAGTGGTTTTCAGTTCATCTTCTATGGGCAGTCAGAAAAATAAGTCAGAAAAAAAAGTCAGGAACAAAGCAAGTGAGCAAGGCTGGAGGAGAGGATCAAAACTTTTTGGTTTTGCAGAGCATTCAAATATCACCTTTGTGGCCAGAGTTTCACCCATGCAATTTGACATCCTGAGCACGATGCTGTAGTCAATAACACATGCAAGCATCTCTCCTGATCCCCAGCATTACCAGTCATGGCAAAAAGAAAGATGTTTGTATGGAGGAAGGCAGTAAAGATCCTGGTAAAATAAAATGCCATAGATTGGGAACCCCTGAAAAGAAACTTCATAGCGGGAATGGGAAGCTGATGTATCTGGAGTTCAGTAGGAAAGCAACTGAGTCCATGTGAATTTAGGGAATAAGCATCTGTCTAAGTGACAGGTCAGACACCTGAGGGTTGCTCTTGCGAGTGCAGCCACACCTGATGATGAAAATACTGGCCTGAGGTGCTGAAGCATCTGGTGAGGAGAGTCCTTGCTGGGATCCTGAGACACCATTAACAAGCACCCACGGGGCAGAGAGGACACTGCAATTACAGCTGCCACCACACGGTCCTTGATGCTGCTAATGGCCGTGTGCTCCCTGCACAGCCCTGCTCAACGAGTGAAAGCCTCATCATGCTTCCACATAAGATTAACACACAGCTTCCTCAGCAGTGACACCTCCTCCCTGCCTGTGTGCCTAAAGTGAATATACTCTACTTATGCCCACAATGCCCAAATTAATGTAATCAGGTCCTTGCTTTTCTGTCTCTGCTTTAGATCAGCCTTATTACATTCAGTACTGACATCAACTCACTAACAATGCTTAAGAATCCTGTGAGTTCCCACATAGCTATTAAAATAAAAAAAAAAAAATCAAAACTAATCCTTACCTGCGGATGGCAATGGCTGATTCCATGGGAGGAAGGCAATTCATGGCTCAGGCAGTGATCAAAATATCTGCACTTCATTGCAAAGAGGCTCTGTGCACTGAGTGTCCTTCCCAGTCACTTGTAAATTCCTGGAAAGCATTTCTGCAATGCTTTAAAGTCAGTTAAAATTTGCAGGGCAAATTTGGTAAAATGGGAAGACAATGGAAATAGTGATAAAGAGAGCATAGCAATCTGAATAGTGAAAATGCTACTATTGAAATTAATAAGAAAATATTATTTTTTTAAAAAGTTGAAGAAATCTCATTCAAAAGTGGTTGCATATATTAATGTTTGCCTGATATTTCACAGCACATGTAATGTAGTTTTTCAGTAGTGATGGCCAAGAAAGCAAATGCTGTCATTAGGGATAATTTTAAGAAGTAAAGGGTGAAGAATAGATAAAAATATTGAATTATGAAAATTTAGAATTTTTGAAGATCTCAGGGCTTGATACGTTAATGAATATTTGTTCCTAAGCTATTACATAAAATCAACATGTAGCTGCTATGCTATGGGAAATTTAGAGATTATCCTCCTTTCTTTCAGTACATGCTGCTGCTGATTATTATTATTATTATTATTATTATTGATTATTGTAATACATACATTATATGTGGGGTTGATTACATGCATCCCATAAATCAGCAAGTAAAGAACAGGGCTTTCCATGTAAACAGAGGGGGTGCTGGCAGAAGTACCTGTGTGCAAAGGGGAAAGGACACTTCTGCAAGTCTGAGTGCAGGGGGAGAGCACTTAGCGCTCCCTCCCTTGTGTTTGGCCAGCTCATGCTGAGGTCAAAAACAAGGTTGAAAGGAGATGGGAAATATTGAGAAGTTAGTGGGGAAGTGGCTTAGAGTGGCTGAGGGGTGACAGCTGGGCCCACATGAGAGATCAGCCCCAGCTGTTTTGCCTGTTTTTGCTGTTTGCAGATTTCAGGTCTCTCCACGCTGCGGTCAAGAGCTTCCCCTCTGCTCCTAAAGAGCTGCCCTGCTGAGACATGTCGGACTCACGCTGTCCTTTTCCTTGCCTGCCTCATCACCTACTAAAACACCTCTAGACAGAGAAGCCACTGTTTTCAAGCTGGTGCCTACAAAATTTTCCTGACTGTGTGCTCTGTAAACAGCAAGGTGATTCAGGCATGGAAATTAAGGAATCTCTGTTACACACAGGAGCGGATTGCAATTCTGACTTCGAGTGTTACAACTTGATGTTGTCTTTTCTCTGTACCTAATGTACTTATTTCATACTCACATTTATTTCAGCCTCTCCATTTTCCTGCTAGAAAATAATTTGTTGTCTCAGTTGCAGTTCTGTAATTCCTCAAAGCCAAAGAGTTTTTCTTCCTTCAGTGCCTGCTTCTATCTAGCCCATGTTGTGTATCTGAGCTATTGAATTGCACAGAAGCTGAGTTAACTGCTTTGTGTGACTTTATTTAAGCTCTAATACTTTATACACAAACTGAGTATGATACTACAGGCAATGAACCTGAAGATAATACCTGTAGTTTCAAATAAGCACCCTATTAAGAGTTTGTAGCAATGTCCCGGTACTTGTGTTCTGAGATCAGGACAGGGGAGTCTTTGGGCAACATTATTGTTAGAAAAGTGATTGTCTTGGTTTCAATTCTGTCATTTCTCAGGGCTCAATTGTCTTAGTTTTGTGGCTGATTTGCTTGGGTTTTTTTCTTTTCCTTTTTTCGTTTGTTTGGTTTTGTTTTGGTTTTCTTCTTAGCTAGTCTTTTCCAGCTCTTTACCTGCACATGCCTCCCTTTCAAAATGTAAGATAGCAATGGCAGAACTCTCATCTGATGTTACAAGTACTTTCAACCATTTTTTCCCCTTAGCATCCACCATGGAATCCTTTTCATTGAGTCTCTGGGCTGGTGGTGTTACTCATGACACAGGCTACTGCCATTGTGCCCTTCTTTACTTTCAGCTTTGTAGGTGACTTCCTGAAATCTCTTTGTAAAGATTTGAGTCCTGTGCTTGTGACTGAGAAGAAATTTTTGTCTCATTCTTACAGTACAGACAATTTTCTTATTAGGGATTTGTGTAGGTCCCAAATTCATAAGACAGTTTTCTGAACTCTAAACCAACTATATGTTTCAAAACCCCCAAAATAACCAAACATTTCTCCTCTCCCCTCCCCCAAAAACCAAACCTCCCACCTTGTCTCCTCTCTATGCACAGTACGGTAGTACGTGTTAGGCTCCTAAACACTCTAAGAAGTCAAATCCTTTAATGTACATGATGTTCATTTTCTCTGCCATGAGGTCCGCACTTCAGGCCTTGTTAGAGGGCTTTAACCTTCTCTACTTGTGGTTCTTGCTGATGAAAATATTGTTGGCTTTTTTTTTTTTGTGTTCCTTCCCTTCCCCTCTCATTTATTTCCCAGCTTAGGCTGAGCTGTTGACTTTTCTGAGGGGTTTTTGGTGTTTGTTTCCATTTGGGAGGCTTTCCCCTGTCACAGTCCCAGCTCCAGAGCCACGCTGCCTGTAGGGTGTGCTTCATCCAGTGCCTGCTCAGCAATGCCTGGCACGAATGTCCCTGCAGTAGAAGACCAGCATTCCCAGCTGCATTTTGCCAGAGATGTTTAAAGCACAGCTCTCTACAGCTGCACGGAGAGTTTGGTAAAGAGGCAAAGCCAAGCCTTAAGGAAGTCAGGGGAACTGGGAGCTTTTGCACAGAGAAGAAGCAGTTTTGCTTGGAAAACTCTGGAGCTGATAGACTCCATGGGAAGCCTGTGGGGCCTGCAGCAGTTAGTGGCCATACAGACTCACCACTTTTTTGGTGACCTGAAGTCATTTATCACCTTAGCATTTCTTTGCAGCCTTTTCAACATGACAGTGATTTAGCTCAATAACTAAAATTGCCCAGTGTCACCGTCACAAATATCTTGATACTTGCAGCCCAGCAGAATTTAAAAATACACCTTTCCCACCCTGTTAGGAAGGCTTTATTCTCCAAATGGACTCCTGGGTTTCTGAGAACCAGGATCCCAAGCCTGTCATGAAGCCAAAGCAGCCAATTATCTCCGGTGACCAGAACTCCTTAGGTGCCTCCTCTAAAGGTGCCCTTGTCTTTTGATCTTGAGTACAGGTCTCAGACCTAGATCCAAAGTACTGAAAACAACTTTCTTTATCATGTAAAGTAAAAAAATATCAGTACCTTTAGCCAAAGAGCCAAGGATTGAATTACCATCAACATGATTTGCTTTCCAGATAAGGGCTGAGGCATATTGGCAAGAGAATGTGCATAGACCTTGCTTGCAGTCTCACAGCTTGGCTTGTGCAGAGCTTGAAGTGTAAGCCCACTTCACATTTAGCATTCTCTCATCTGCTAAATGCTGCTATTAAATTTTTTCTTTACATTTTTTTTCCTTTTAAAGCTGTTATCAGTTTATATTCCAATCTGTAGCTGAACATTACTTGATCATACTACAGATTGCCTCTTGTTGACAGTATCTATTGTACCTTTCCTGATTCACAACCTGGAAAGGACTGGAACCAGTGCCCTCAGGCCAACCCCCAGAGTGCAGCTGTTTCAAAATAGTTTTAACTGGACTCTTCTGACAAAAAAACTCTTTTATTCGATCCCTTAGTTACTGCTGAAAGTTTTATTCTGTCTCTTTGCATTGCTTGTTTCACATTAATGGAAGAAAAGGAAATGCATGTTTTCATTGTTAGGAAATGAGAAGTGACAAACATTAAAAAATTATATTACTGTATAACATCTTAAAATATTTGGCATTAAACAATATTTACAAAGAATAATATTATCAACTACATATTTTTGAAGAGCATAATTACTTGTGCATGTTTGATGAAAAATCAAATAGCAATATATAGTTATTTAACCAAATAATCACTCAAGCATTACTGGATGCATATAGGATTCATAATAACATGGAAAAATATTTCCCCTAGGGAAAGTACGGAAAGCGGAGGCATTGTTCCCTCTTCCTATTTTTACTTCCTGAAACACTAAATTCTTCCAGTTCTTCTTTGCAAGAAGACACATTACACTTGGAATCTGCATGCAGTCAGAGGGAAAACCCTGATGGGAGACAAGCACTTGCCATAAATTAGCAGCTTTATGAATATTTGAGTTGGTTGCACTCCTGGAGCATCCTAGTGGGTCAGCTCTGCTGTGGCTGCACAAATTTGCTTCTCTGTGGTGTGCAAGTACTGCAAGAAAGGGATTCAGGCTGACTGGAGGCAGGCTCTCTACACTGATTAACATCTGAGCATGATGTAGGGGAAGATAAAAATGAGGATAAAGGATATTTTCTGTTAAATTATAAAAGAAGAACATGCTGTATGAATTGCCCTCCTGTAATTTTCACTGTGTATGTATGTAATGAGATAATGCATGTTAATCCTCATGAATCAACCAGGAATATGTTAAAAAAAAGTTTAACTAATTTCTTCCCCTTGTGGGTGGCTTTTGTAAAGATTCCAAATACCCTGGACATACTCCTTCAAAGTAAGACTTGTAAGGGTAATAGCTCAACACTGTATTTCACCTAAGAAGCTCTGAGTAATTTACAAGCAGTCTATTCCTAAGGTGTGAAAGTGTTACTACATCACCTAGAACTATATGAGGAACCAGCAAGACACGCTGGTCACTATCTAATATTTTGTTTTGTTTTGTTTCCTATTGTATAGACAGAAATTTTTGGGTTTAGAATGAGAGAGATGACCTAAGAAAGTCAGTGATGAGTTCCAGGGATACAAGGGTAATCAATAGAAGATTAATTAAATAATGAAGGGCTAAAGTTCTGTGCAAAGGGCCTTGGAAGACACCATGAACTTGAAATGCAGAACAACAGAGGTGCTTTCATTTTACTAGATTGCAAGAGCCCTGAAATACAATTTTCCTTTTCCTGAACATTGAATTTTTACTAATAAAGCATTAGACTGTGTAGGCAGCCTATTCCTGTCTCCATTGTTATGCTGTGCTGAAAATACAGCGACTCTCAGGACTGATTTGTCAGTGAAAGGAACTGTTGTGAGAGAATTGTGTATATTTTGGTCACACTTCTAACAAAATAGCTGCTACCTTTATAAGTCTTTTAACTCTGGCAGATGTTTGTTACCCTTCCTCCCTAGAGTTACTTATGTTGCATCCTCTTTATTATTTAGAGACATATATAATTCAAAAGACATAATTAGAAAATTTAATATCACTTTGTGATAACTGTATTATGAATGCTGGGACTGTTACTGTAACTACATGAAGCTGCATTCAGTCTGCTTTACAAGGTTACTGGTTGAATCAAGAGAAATGGGCTGCCTAACTTTAAAAACTAGTCAGATCTGGGACTTCACATGGCATCAACCTGAGAGCAGCCTACTTCTGGCAGACCTTTCCAGGCAACTTTCTAAAGAGGGAGGAAAAAAAGTCAAATTACACAGAATTGCTAATGTGATTTGTCTTAAAAGGAAGCATGTGAGTGCAAATTTATGAAGCATACAGGTATTTGCTTTTTGGAAGAGTTTTTCTTGTTAGACACTCTCCACACCCTTTAAAGCTCTCAGAATAATCCTGATGCAAAATAGGACAACCTATTAATTATCAAAAAAGCCCTTCACAGGATGGAAAACTCATTTTACATAAATCCTTATTAGCCATATCTTCTCAGTGTAGCAGAACTTTACTTTTCATGTCTCTTGACAGCTCCCAGTTTGACAAAGGAAGCTTAGCTTCACTAAGAAAAGCAAATCCATTTTTTTGGGATTCCAATTAACACATTGACATTGTGTTATAGAGCTGGAGATGTATGAAATTATTCCCTGGTAGTTTACCACCACTGGAAAAGGTGATTGATTCTGCTACCTGGAGGAAGTAATAGATAATGTATTAAGTAACACAGGGATGGTTTGTTTTGTTCCCCCTAAGCAAAAGACAAATTCCATCTTCATTTTAATTTTTACATGAGAAGCAGCACCACACAGAGGCACAGCTGCAGAGCTCAAACTTCTGCTGCTCCATATTGGGACCCCAGTGAAGCAGAACATTAATCTGTACAGCAAACAAATGACTATCATTTACATAATTACATTTAGTCACAATTTATAACATATTCATAAGTGCATGAGTGAGAATGATGCATTTGCTGTATAAGGGATAGAAATTGTGGATCAGCCTGGGCTTTGCCAGGACAGGAGGAGTAACAAAAAGAAGTGATTTTCCAGTGTGTTAGAAAATTCACACTTGTGATTTTGAGTCCATCTGTCCTTACCTGTACTTTCTGGTCTTTTTGTACTAATGGGTTTTATTTCTGTGAGTGACTGTGGGCTGAGGCTCTTTTGTGTAAACCTATGCTAATTCTTAGAGTGATCTTTGGGAAAAAGGGAAAAAATGTGTCTTTCTCCAGAAATGTTTCCATTAACAACTCATGATTTACTTGAAAATGAAAGAGAATGACTAGAAATCAAAGGGACTTCCCATAAATGTCTTTTATCTTTAACTATGGCCCTTACAATTACCACAGTTGCACTACGCAATAGATTAAATAGCAGAGATTAAAGCTTTCATAAAGTTTAAGTAAGTCCTCTTCCTCAGAAGAGTATCAAATAATCATCTTAGGCATGACTTTTATCCTTACTCATGTTTGCTTTCTCCACTCTTACATTTTTTCTCATTTTTCTTGGTTTTATCTCTTTTTTTTTATGCTTTACTGTCCTTTTTTTCCCCTCATAATTTTTACAAGTCAAAAGGGAAGCAATCATATCATCAAATGATAGAACTGGTAAAAATCCTGTAACAGTAGCTTATATCTCAGTCTCCATATTTCACATACTTTCCTGTAATTCTGCCAGTTTTTGAGCAATTGGACAACTATTTCCAAGATTTTTTTTGGTTTTTAAATTCAATTATTTCTTTGAGTTTGAGTTCTCACATAAATGTGTCACTCTGTAATTTTGAAGAACATACAACTACAACTCAGATTTTTCAGAAAACAGAAAATTCGATGATATAAAAAGCATCTCATCTGATATAATAAATTAAAACAAAAAGGCAGCATTCCACTAAAACCAGTCTTTTGTTTTCTTCTGCAAATTAGAGCCCAGTCAGATAATTATCTGTCCAGAAATAATCAGTCTCCTAAAATCAGTATTTTTGTGTGTGTGTGGTAGGGTTTTTGATTGGTTATTGGTTTGGTTTGGTTTGGTTTGGTTTGGTTTGGTTTGGTTTTTTTCCACCCAGCAGCTTGCTGAGGGATTATCACCCACCCAGAGAGCAGATCAATAGCACAGCCAGGAGTAGCAGGTTGGAGATTTTGTTCCCTTTTCCTGGTTTTGCCAGGACACTTGGCTGACAAAGTGCTCAGAGGTTGCATGTTCAACTCTGGGGATCTGAAGAGTTCAGTAGCAAAGAAAAGGCTGGAGTCACAAAGAAGTAACCCTTTAGTGACTGGAACTGCTCAGAAGGCCCTGGGATGAAGGAAAATGTCTCGGTTCAGGCTGTACATGATTTCACTCGTCCACTTTGCAAACCAGCAAAGAGCCTTAGATGCTAACCCATCTCCAGTGAGTAGTGCTGCATTTAAACACAAGGTGACCAAGAGGGCTGACAGTTTTCCTTTTGAATCAAAACCTTAGTCTAAATTCAGCTTTGGGAAGTTGCCTGCCAGGAGTGCTAATATTCCACAACTCCAACTTACTCATATCTTTGCAGACTGTTGTGTTCGGAAGAGACACAGTCAAAGAAATCCCGAAGAGAGCTTTTAAATGCAATAACAATGTTCATTTCCAACTCCCACACACTTTATAAAAAATTAAATGTAATAGTTTCTAGAGTAATTCTCATGCAAATCTATTGCATTCTTCATAAAATCCAAGTAAATGCATCCCAGTTGCACTTCACATGACCTCTGTGTTTTCAGAGATTTAAAATCCCCAAATCCCATAACTCTTCTTACATTTCTAAGCACTGGCTTTGGTTGGGGTTTTTTTTGGTTGGTGAGGGGGTTTTTTTTGTTTGGTTTGGGGTTTTTTTTGCTTGTTTGTTTGTTTTTTGTTTTTTTTTTTTAATTCTGGAAACTAAATTTAGTAAATTAAAAAGACACATCATGGAAATTAATTTACAATTGGTGTATGTTTCAGGCTACTGATACTGAGGCTTCTTTTCTTCTAATCCAAGTATTCAATCTGTGGGGGAACATGAGAAAAGTTCTGTCACCTCTGGACTACTTCTGGCTTCAGCCTTTTTTGCTTAAATAAATCTTTTGCCTTTGTGCAACTCTTATTAACTCTCTGGTAGTTCCCATGATATAATGTCGCTTTATGCAAAGCAGGACATTATTTCTCCTTCCAGTGGGGTATCTTGTGTTGGTTTCTCTTGTGGTTAATCTCTGGCCAAAGGCAAGGAAGGAAGTGGTTCCACTGAGTTAACTTCAGTGTGCTGCAAATGAAATTCCACTGAAGGATTTGGTACTTGCCTCTGGACTTTTGTTAGGATGCTCCTACTTTATCCTTTTGTTTCCTTCTGATCTTGGGAACTGCAGGTATTCATTTTGACTGGCCACCTGGCTGTGTGATGGACCAGGACAGCTGAAATTAGAAGCACCAGAGAATAACGAAGATCAGGAAAATTCAGACCAAGCTTTGAAGGCATGTTTTCTCCTTAATTTAGTTCTCAGTGAGAGGTCAGATGACTCCTGGCTTTCCTTTTTTGAATATTGTCCCAAAAAGCCTCAGGCAAATATTTCTAGAAGTCCAAACTTTGTTAAAATTTATAAAGAAATGCATTGCAAAACATCTACTCTCTCTGGACTCAGTCCTTTTGGTCATATGTGACTGAAATGGTACTTGATACAAAGGAAATAAACATTACAGACATATCAGGGGACCCAATGGAAAATGTCAGGATTTAGAAAACAATACTCAAACAAGTGAAGATAAGAAAATGAGGTAGTGAAGGGTAAAAAAAGACAATGCAGAAGGCTGAAGGGGTGGGGAAGACATGTCATCAAAAATATATAAAAGGCTTCTCAATATGGAGAAAAAAATCTATGGAGAAAAGAGTTATATTGTGGAAATCGTTGTCTGAAGGAAATAGTAGAAATTTTATCACTGAAAATCCTTTTAGGGAGGTTTAGGTCAAGATTTTTATGGGTTTAGGTCTTCAAACAGGCAAAAGCAGTTGTTGGTTGTTGTAAAATTGTTTATTGCAGAAGCACATAACAGTCTCAGAGACAAAGAGTCCCAAGCTTAAAGTCTGTGCTAAAAGTTTTCTGACATAGAGTCCCGAATAGAAGCAGCTCCCTGGTATAAAGTCCTGGGCAGAGGCAGGAGCAGCAGCTCTCTGGTACAGACTCCTGAGCAGAGGCAGGAGCTCCCCAGTATTTCTTTTTCTTCTTCTCTTCTTGTTCTTCTTTTTCTTCTCCCATGTGGTAGTAGTGATGATGATGGTGGTGGAGGAAGAGAGGGCGAGAGAGAGCTATCACCCCAATGCACGGATTTTTATTTGTTAATTACCCAATGACCTAAAAACACAAGCCTAAAACATTTCTTCTAAACCTATTAGAATTCTAGTTCTGTAGTACGAAAGTGGTATTAGTCCTTATGCATAACTTGTCCATGTATCTCTATCTATTCACACAAATGGTTCTATCTGTTCTCTCCTAAAAATGTAAGCAATGTTCTTACTATGTTTTTTTAATGTTTTCATTATGTCTGGAGCTAAATTTTGTACCAGCTTCTAAGGCTTTTGCTCTTTTAAGGCACTTAAAACATAATCTTACTTACTTAAAACTTAAATTTCTACTTCATATCTATGTGACTTAATAATATTTCTACTCATTTAAAACTAAAGCTTACACTTCTATTTCATGTCTGTGTGGCTTAATACACTTTAATTTCTCCAAAGGTTTCAATTCAGTCCCTGCATTCTGATCTCTCTGAGGGACTCAGAGAGAGTTCTGTTTTACACACTCCAACAGGTCAGCAACTAACAAGGTTTTGAAATTACAGTCCTACAATCAGTTACGGACCCCTTTACCCCATGATAGCAATTTCTTTTCTTTTGTCCTTGCATCAGGTGCTGCATCTCTGTCTGCACTGTGCTTGGTCTCAGAAGTGTGGTGCAAATAAGACACATCATTATGAAAGGAAGAGGGATTATTGTGGATTCCATAAGTAATGGGAAAGGATCTAATGGGAATTGTTAATTTTTTTTTGTCTAAAGTACCATTAAAGTTCCCCTCAGTACTGCCCTACTGTGAAAAGTTTCTTTCAGAGAATCTTAGAACCATAGATTAAACAATTATACATGCTTTTTGCTATTTCTTAGTTTAAGTAAAATGTTAAAAATAGGTAAATACCTTTTTGGTGGGAGTAGTAGAAATTAGATATAATAGAGGCATATTCCAAATGATCAGTAACGTTATAGCTTAATACTGGGAAGTGAGTTGTTTTACTACATGTAGTAATGTGTTATTGGAAAATAGAGATGCCTTTCAGCATATGCTTGTGTCAATGAAATTGCATAAAGAAGATCCCTAATGCCAATAAACCTGATCATTTAGTGCTAATAAAAAGCTATGTTCTCATTTTTATTCACTCTGCAATTACTGAACTGTGTTTCAATAGGAAGCTGACAAGCCCCTTGGAAGCAATAAAATAGACAGGTTCTTGGAGATCACATTCCAACCCAGCCTTCTATGTCTCTAAACCTTTAACAGGTTTTAGAACCTATGGGATTTCTAACTGATTCTTGTAAAAATGATCCACAGTTGTGAGGATTAAATAACACTTGAGAAGAAACCTGTTCTCAATAAAAAAATGACAAGATCTGGAATGGTGGTAATATCTGTCAAAGAAATAAGAGGAAAAAATGTAAAGAAAACTTCTTTTCTAGCCATTATGAAAGGGATCTCCATGCTGAAGAGACAGCATCTGTACTGCACAAGAGAAATCCAGACACATAATTTCCTTCTGTACATCAGTATGCTCCAGCTCTGCCAAGAGCCCTGTTGTGGCACTTTGGGAGGATAAGAGTGAGAGGAGGAAGGAGAACATTGTTTTAAAGACTGCTTAAGAGAATTTAGTCTTAATTTCCTGATGACAAGATAAATATTGTCTTGGGCAATTCCTAAAACCTAAAGTTTCTTAAAGTATCCCAGAACCCTGGTAATCAACTCACAGTTGTAACAAATACTGTGGGATGGCTTTTGGTTTTGTTTGTAGAATTTGGGACTTGGCAAAAATTAGTTAAAACCCTCAATCATGAAAATGACCAGGAAAGGCTTACAGCTTCCTGTAAAGCTACTGTAGTAGGTGTGGTAGGGCAGAGAAAAAGAATGAATTTACAACACAGCAGAGTGATTAATATCATGAGTCAGTCATAATTTGTGCAAGTGCTGTGGCAAGTCCTTGCCTCTGAGACTGAACCAGTCCAAGTTCAGCAAGGGATGTGAGCTGCTCACCAGTCAATGCGGAGGGAGTGTTGGCTTTATCAAACCTCTGGGAGTCACCTGGCAATTTTATAATCCAATCCAACGTGCTGTATGACGGCATCCAAGAGGCATTCTAGGAGCTTGCCTAGGCTTCCCTTTCTTGGAACCTTGAGGAAGAATAATCTGCTTTGCACATTTCTCTCAGCACTGTTGCAGTTGCACTTTTTGATGTAGTTTTGGTGCCCATCTCAAAATCCAGGGCCCTTTTCCTCCAATTTGCACAAGTGGTTCAGATCATGCTTACTTTACAGCAGCCCTTGCTGTTTCCTTACCCCTATTCCACAGTTATATTCTAGCAAGTAGAGGGCTATGGAAAACGAGTAGAACTTCAAAATCTACCCTGATATTCAAGTGCTGTCTATCCATCCTACAGTGACCCATGAAGAGAATAGGGCCTGATGGTTGTTCCTTTCAAAGCAGCACAGCCCAGAGCGTGTCTGCTTCCCCTCAGAATGAAGTTACAATGTGATTATTGTGCTTGATAGCAGTGTAAAATTCAACTATAAGAAATCCTGGCTAGCATTGTGCAGCTTCAGTTAAGCCCTGGCCTGGCAGAGCTCAGGCCTCTGACCTGCTTCTATTTGTCCATTCAGTCTGTGACCACATCAGGCATATCACAAAAAACCATGTTCACCTCAGGATCAGTTTCCCTTTGTTGTCTTTTGATTTCAGACTCTGCCCATATCCTGCTCCTTATACTGAAATATTTCCATTTCAGATTGTAGTACTGAAAAAGCACATGAATTATTCAAGGAACAGGTGTATGCAGTTGAAGTAACCACAAAACTCTTCAGAAGTGGAATACCTTGTTTTATTTCTTTGAGTTTCAGTAAACTCTAAAAAAGATCTTTTCTAACAAGCTGGCAAAAATGTGTGCATCATTGAAAGAAAGCAGTAATTCAACAACAGTATGATAATACAAATTAGAAGTTATCTTTCATAGTACATTACAAACTTTCGTAATTACGAATTTCATAGTAAATTATGAACTTTAAAGGTCACATGACAGACTGATGGAAGATGATAGGGTATATTAAGGAAATGTTTACTGCTCTGGAGGCCTGTATCTCTTCTCATCTCTGAGGCTTTCTTCGGCCCCAACACACAGTAATTACCATTTTCACAAAGTCCAGCTTATTAGAGCATCTGAATGTGTCAGGGCAATGGAGGGCACATTGCAGCTGAAAGATCAGTGAGAAAACAGCTTCCCAGGAAAAGTACCCTGTAATTGAAAAGAATGACTAGTTATAAATTAATAATTTGCCTTCCCTGGAAATTACTGGGTGTGATTACACTTCAGGCCTGTAGTCATTCCACTTGCTGTTGGCTAACATTTAATGTTTGCACACCATGAACCCATTAAACCAGAAAAAAACTTGACAGCAGACTCCTGTGATGCTACTTGCTGTGCTTTTCAGAAAGGGGATGGCCAGGCTCATATGGAAATCAGTTTTGGATGTTGGAAAAAGACTGATCTTTGCATGGCTCACTACCTTTTTTTTGCATGTGGGCAATATATTGAATTAGTAAAAAATCTGAGGCAGCATGCCTGTCCAAGTGTCAGGATAAGTTGATCTCATTATAGTTTCTCTTGAGTTCCACAGAAGTGGTAAAGTGGGCAAATTTCCTTGGGGCATCACCTGGAGATTATTAGTGAAAGTTTTGCCAAGTCTCCACAGCACTGGGCAGTTTGAGATGCTTTCTTTAAGGCACTCTTTGACTATTTTACATTCTGAAGCTCAATATCCATCTAGTTTTTGTTGCCGGTGGTCTGGAGACAGACATGGTGCAGTAACTTCTCAGCCTTGAAGCTGTTATCCTAAGCCCTCCCCCTCATTCCCAAACCCTCAGTGCCTTTTGTAAGACACCACTATGAGCTACAAGAAAAATGCTTCGCTGCTCAGCAGACTTTGGGAAAACTCAGCAGTGAAGGTGTAGTGTGTCTGTCCTTGAAGCAGATGCTGCCTTTGGTATGGAAAGGATATGGAAGCTTCCATTAGATATTTGTTTCCTTGCTTTTCCCATAGGGCACCAAGCCCTCTGCCAACACAAAGGAGTTAGAAATAGAGAAGGTGGATTAAAGCCTTCTATACACATGCTGCAGGAACTTCTTCAGGACTTTTGCACCAATGGAAATCCCAGAAGTCCAGTGACAGTTTAGTATGGTTGGCATACTTTATTGACATTATGAACTCTCAATAAAGAGGTTTCTATAACCAAGAACTGTAATTATATTTAAATTTACTAACGCACATTAGGTTGTAAAATCACTGTTTTAAACTTCAGGGCCTGCAAGCTGAAACAAAATTCAAAGTAGAAGCAATTTCAGCTGAAGGGGCATTTTTCTTGGGAGTCGATGCACCAAGGAAGAGGCAGCAATACTCTCTCCTAAAGGTTTCTGAATAAGAGAGGAAGAGATGCTTTGGCTGATTAGAGCCTATTCTGCCCACTGTGGGAGGAAAATGTGCTGCCTCTGATGTTTAGTTGCAAGGACAATGTGACCCAGTCTAATCTCAAGTCTATAAACCTTTTATCTGTACAAGAATGCTTGGTCCTGAATCATAGAAAAAAAATAGAGTGGTTTGGGCTGGAAGGGAACTTAAAGATCATCTGATTCCAACCCTGCTGCTATGGGCAGGGAACCTTCCACAAGCTTCGCTGCCAAGGGAGGAAAGGAATGCACAAAGAATTGACCAACCAGTGCTGAAGTGTGTAGGGCCAGAGAACCCTCATTTGTCAAGTGAGCTTTCATTGACTGAGCAGAGTTCAGATTCCCCCAAGGAATTAGTCAACAGTGATTGAAAATGTATCTCCAAATCCTGCCATGTGTTTTCTCCAGAGCTGAGTGCAGAGCCTTTGCCACCTTGCCTCTGCTGTGCTGGGAGCATGGCCAGCAAGACAGGGAGGCATTTAGTTTAAATATTTCTCTGCAAACTAGATCCATTAAAAATGCCTCTCAAAGCACCTTCCCTTGATTGCCTTGCTGTAGCTGAAGCCATCAAACTGCTGCATCAAGCCTGTGGCACAGCCAAAACTCTCATTCAAAGCCCTGTTGGCCTGGCACAGAGCATGCCTTTCTATTGCTACCTACCCAGTGGTGCTGCTTTACATCCCACCTGCTTCCCAGGAGGACTTTCAATGAACTCTTCACCACCTTCCTGCAGGCATCAGCACAGAAACAGCCTCTGATTTTTCTCAGACTTATATTTTTGAGGAATAAGAGGTGAATATTGCAATGTAGCTTGGGTACCTGGGCAGCCAATAGTGCTTCTCACCCCTGTGCAGACAAACCTCTGAAGGAACGTGTATGCCCACGTAGATGCTGCCTGTCTGCTCATCTTCTGTTAGAAAATTGGATAAAAACTCTTGGCTGTGACTTGGAGCATATCAGTAAGTCAGAGTGAGCTCTCCCTCGACAGCCTTACCCTTTTGCACACCCAGCTGTACATGAAATGCATAGATATTTTAGCAGTGTAACCAGCTTCTGTCCCCACCCCACCAAAAGGCTTTTGTCTAAGGAACTTGCTGTTTCTCTTTCTTCCACTACAAGCAAGGCTCAAGGATATGCAACAAGGGGAAATGTATCTGCAGTAATAGGAGGAACCTCTATTGAAGCTGGTCCTTTCCTTCATTACCTTCTGCTGAAGCTGTGATGAGTAAGACTTAATTACCAACTCTATCAAAGTTCTGTATCTTTTCCTTTTTTCCCCTCTCCTTGGTTACCTATCACACATTGGACTGAAGCTGTGCTGAAAGTTATTTTGGGGGAAAAATTTTCAATATTTCTATACTTTCTACTAGATGTGAAGGGATTCAAAAGGTTGAAAAAAATAGTTTATTACTTTAGATTATTCCTGTTCCTAATGGTTTCCTTTTTGCCCTCAGCATCCCAAATGCTATTGCTTAGAAAGGTCTTTGACTAGATATCCAATTGTATTACATTTTATAGTACATTAATTTCTCATTTTTAACCAGTAATTTGCTAATTAACTAAATACATCGCATAAAAAGCATAGAAATGTGTCTGGTATAAAACTGATAAACAGGCATATTCTATTGAGCAGTACCCAGTCCCTGTGTACACAGTCCTTTCTTGCAAACTTGGGCAAACTTTAAGACTTTGAACCTTTGAACCTTTGAACACAGACTTCTAGTATCTTTTGTGTGTTTTTAAGATAATTCTTTCCTCTTGAAAGCCTTTCTCTGCTTATCCATTGACTTTATATATATATATATAGTATTTATTTAATTGCCAATCGATATTTGTAATTTTGCTTCTGTTTTCATTATTTACTACATTAGCAACTGATTGGTTAAAATCTTCCCACACATCAACATGCAAGTCAAAATATTCAAGTGAAAATGCAGCTCAGATTTTATCTATTTATGTTTTGAAGAATTAAGCCTTGAAGGCAGGAGGCAAACTATGTGAGTAGGTTACTTAATCATTGCATCATAAATATAATTAACACATGGTAGTTAACTTCTATGGACAATTTTTAGTGCTAGAAGATGTGTTAGCAAAACTGGAGCTTTCTCTTGAAAAAAATCAATTCCCAGTTACTCTGTAACGACTCTGAATTGCATCATCCCACTGTTCTTATGCTCAAGAAACCAAGTTTGAGCCAGATCACCAGATAAAATAATACAGACTTCCTTACTGGACACCTTGGAAAGATATAGTGGGTGATTACAAATATTTATTGTTGAAATTTTTCCTGACCTTCTGTTGATCACTCTCTACAATCATTCTAACACAGATAAAATCTGTATTGTCCATGTGCTATTTGAGTGATAAAGCAGACTCCCCGTGGCTGCAGGGCACACAGTGGATATTATTTCTGGGATTTCTTTCTAATCACATTTTAGTTTTCTTTCACACTCTTAGCTTGCATTGTATTAAACTCTACTGAGAAATTCTTTAAACACAAAAAAAAGTTCCGTGTCTTTCTTTACAAAAAAAAAAGTATATATATCTATATACATACATATATTTTAACAGGTGTCATGGTCTCATGGTGTCATGGGGCAACAGCTTTGGGAGGACACTGGGGAGAGTGCTCGCACAGGAGACTTTAGTGCTTCTTAGTTTCTGGAAAGGCTAAGGCAGGAAAGCCACTCATTCTGTGTGGTTACACATTTTTATAGAGCATTATAGGTCTTCTGTTAATACAATTTAAAAGCTCAATGGTTTGCTTTTTGAAATAAGAACTTTGGATAAACATTTCTCACCCTTGTAAGTTTTCCATTCCTTTGACACACCAGACACAATGAATAGGAAGGAATTTTTTCTGCGTGTGAAGGGGAAAAAATACATTTTATACAGTTTTTAAAATCACCAGAAGGGAATTTGTCAAAACAATAGAACAATTTTTATTTTTTTTTAGGGGAAAAAAAAAGGAAAAAATCCCAAACGTCTATACTATGCAGTTTTTTCTTATAAACAAATCATTAATTCTGTGCTAGGAAACTACAATTTTTTCATACACTTGTCCCTTCAGTTGTCATCGTGGAGTTTGCCTTATGATTGCACAGATAGCTCTCTTCCCTGTATTTGCATCAATTTATTTTCACATGTTCTGAGATAACATGTGAAACTTCTCCTACTTTTTTTACTTAGTTAGCAAATACAGTGCTCTAGAATTCAAATAAGTAACACCTCTCCTCCAACAGCTTTCCAGTTCACTGCAAATACCCACCACTGCAAAAATGAGAGCACAGGGGGTTGTTCATTTGCTTTTGCATAAATATACACAGGATATATACATAGAACAAGAGTTCTGTGTATATATCCTGTGTATAACCCTGCCAGTTAGCAACAACAACAACAACCTGGTTTTCATTTGCCATTTGTTTGCTTCTTCCAGGAAGTGGATAATGCTGAAATAGTGGCCTCTTCCCCCAGGCCAGGAGGGTGGTGACCCCCTTTCCATGCCTTGTCAGTGGCAAGGACATGTCTTTGCCACTTGGCTGACCTCAGAGCATATGGGATTTGGGCAGCAAGTTGGCATGTGTCACTTGTTCCTTTCTCAATGAAGTCTAAGAGGTGGCAAAGATTTGTGTAAGGTGACACAGGAGTAAAATCCATGTAAAAACATGTCTCAGGTACCACTGGTTGGGGACCAATGCAATTTTCCCAACAGAGTCAATGTTTGTGTGCTGTCTCTGAGTGACTCGTAAAAGGAGAAGTTCTGTAAATATTCAGAGGTTAGGGTTGAAAAGAAAAAAAGAATACATAGATGCAACACTCTTGGAATGGAGCCTTGTGTCTGTTTCCCACAGTTTCCCTCCGGACTGCAATGGGACAGGGTGAGTGAAATCTGCACTGCCTTTGTTCATCTGGTTCAGGGGATGCTGCAAAATGCCAAAAGTGTGGGTTTAGGAGCTGCCCCCCTCATTAAATTCACCTCTTTGTTGTCCAGATGTGCAACACCATTGAGCAAAAGACAGCTGGAAGGTTTTGTTTTTTTTCATTTTGTACATACAGGTATGGAGAGAGAAAGAAGGAAAATTTTGTTTTCAAAGAAAAAAATGCATAAGGCAGTGTTTCTCAGCTTGGTGAAATTTGCACATATACACACAGATGTGTATGTGCACAAGACATTTCATACTTTACACTTCTTTGTGACATAACCCTGCATCACCTGAGCACTTATAAAATATTTTTTTTAATTACAGTAAACTTGTAAAAGCACTTTTTCATTCATTAAGGGAAATGAGGATGGAAACACTGAGGGCCCCAGATCTCCTATAGTATTAAGACAATCCTGTTACCCTATTTTCATGTACTTTGGTTTTAGCAGCAATTTCTTGGGCTTAAGGAGAGGTGGATGTTGACTTTTTTGTTTGGCATTTTTTAAAATTATAGAAAGGAGTTTAATTTTCAGAGTTTGAAATTTAGAGTTTAAACTCCATGTACATTTTCACTTTAAAGATCTATCTGCAGCTGTAAAACTAATTCTGCAATAAAAGGTGGAGTTTGGTGCATCTCTTATGTTATTCCTTTCTAAAATGTAATTTCTCAGTTTATGGAACCTGAAGGGGGGTGGAGGTGTGCAAAGCAGTGTGAGAGGATAGCTGGTCAGGGTGGAATTCATTCTGGGTTTATATCCTTTCTCCATCTATGTAACCCCTTTGATTGCAGCAGTCAGGGCAGCATGTGACTAGAGGAACATATGTGTATAAATTGGATTATGTAAAGTAAGAATTCTGGGCTGTGAATTTGTATGGATTATTGCCAGAGTGAGATCAAGAACACCCACTCTTGTACCTCCCTCTGTTCTTATAGAAAGTGTAATTTTGGCAGTATTGGATATATAGGATAACAGAAGATTTATATTTTTATAAAAGCACTGTACATTCTTGTGGGTTCAGCCCATTGCACGGCCCTGGCAATCAGATTTGTTTCAGATTATGCTGGAAGAGGGCTCAGCAGTGTGGTCTTGGCCCATTTGTGACAGTTCCTCAGCATAAGTGACTGTCAGCCTCTCGTGGACACCTGCCTGCTGGCTCCTCGCCAAGGTCATTCCATGTGTCTTTCCAAAGAAACCTTTCCTGTGATATTGTCACAAGAGAGGGGATGGCACCTTGGACAGGCACTCACATCCGGGATGAGACCCAACATTTTTGGTTGTAAGTGTTTTGACAGGACACTGGATGTCTCTGAATTATGCTAAATTTCTATTCTATTTTGTTAAGCATGCACAACCTACATTAACCCATGGAAAAAAGATTTTTTATTTAACAAAGTGGGAGGTTTGCTTTTTTCATTCCATACAGAAGTAGACGTGGGTGGATTTCAATACGTGGGCAGTTTTCAAGAGTAATAGAGGCACAAGAACTGAACCAGAGGAAGACAAGGACACCATCAGTCCATACTCATCCAAGCAATTATGTCCATGCCCTGGTGATACAGCACCTGGATTTGAATAGAGGGCATTGACCTCCTTGTTTCATCACATTGCTAATCATACCTTATATTTACTGTGCCAGCTTCAGTACCTGATGGATATCAAACTTTTCACTTACAACCATGTTAGATCACCCTGAATTATATTCTATCATAGCCCTGGGGAATATTAATCACCATTTTATTACATTTGTCTGAAGAAGCTGGAATTCATTACTGTAATTTTCAGCTAAACATTATGGAGCAACAATGAGATTGAACTAACATATACTTACTAATTAGCACTAATGGTAATTAGGGGGAGAGAAAAAAAATTGCCAGTAATAGATTTTCCCATATGATTCTGAACAGGGTAGCAAAGAGCCATCTGAACTACCTTACTTTGAATACTTTCTAAAAATCATTGCTCAGCATTTCAGAAGTGCAAGTTCTTTCCTTGTGAAATACAGGTCAGATTGTATTAGACTGGGATCTAATTTAATGTAGCTCCTACTACTCCCTTAATTTCCCAAAGCACTTTACAAAGCAATAACAGGAACTAGTAGTGTGATACAGAAGCAGGTAAATCTATAACTTATTTGCAGTGGGCCAGTTCCAGGCTTGTTTTTAGCTTGTGTAGCTCCACTACCTGTGGTGTGAGACTGATTTACACTAGTTAGGATTTGGTCCAAAGCCAAAGGTGTGTACATAAAATGGCAAAGCATATGAAATGCTATTTTAAAGAAAAATGAATGGTCAGCCAGGAGACCCCATTTATTCCTATTACTTTTTAGAGCCTTGTGATCCAACACCCATGGAATTTAATAAGAGATTTTGGCTCAGGTACTATGTGAGCAATAAGATCCTAAATTTTTCTCTGAAGGACACCAGAAAAGGAGATTTCATTAAATGTCCCATCCACTAAAAGCCACTTTTATAAGTGAAGGTGTCTTGCAGATACAGAAGAATATGTGGAAGAACATGTATCATTATGTGTTCAGAAGAGACAGAGGAAAACAGAGTTTTGTTTCTAAAATGATGTATTGTTTGTCACTGGCACTTTGCACTCTGAGTGAGAGGAAAATTTGAGGACAAGAAGTTGATCTACTTGCCTCAAGTACTTGCAGAGTATCTGTGGTCTCCCTGTTTTTGCAGACCCTCCCTCGACAGAGATCAAGGTTGAGTGAGGAGTTGTTCTTTATATCACAAATAATTTTAGTTTTTTGCCTCTCTCTTTTTCAAACATCTTTTCCCATGGAGGGCAGCACCTGCATGTTTTTACATCAGGTGCCATTGGTGGATACAATCCCAGGGCTCCAGCTTTTTATTTTTTTTAAGACTCTCTTACATTTTTCACTGAATTAAAGGCTCACAGATCACAACTCTGCCTTCTATTGTTAAAGCAAACCCAGTGGCCACTGTAGGTGCTCTGGAGTTAACAATTTACTTGTACATTTTTTTGGACATTAGGTATGTTAGGTCAGTTTGCTTGGCACCTTCCAAAAATCTTGTCCTTGACCCCTGGTGCTGTTGATACCTGAATCAAATGCCTTCCTTTTACTGTTTGCACATTTTATTTCTTGACAGGCCAGCATGACCGTAAGTGTACCACAGGAAGGAAGTGTGAGCCCTGTCTAGGGATTATGCATGAAATTTGTTTTGTCATGGATTTCTTCAGTATTATGTGTACATAACAATCTCCCTTTAGCTGTACTTGAGTTTGAACTTTCTGGTTTGAAAATAAGGTTGATATTATTTCATTTTCTATTTTATATTTTGCTTTTTTCAGGTTTTAAACTTCTTGGAAAGGGGAATTGCTTTTTCTGGTGTTTTTTCCTAATAATGTTGCTCATTTTCTATGTGAAAGCATTGATTCTAAAACATTTTTCTTTTTAGAAGAACTAATCCTTTCAATACTTTTCCCTTTCATATATGCAAAATCTGCTTCATAAAACTTTGTCCAGCTTTCCAAGGGTGTTCTCTTAGCACCTATCTTTAGCAAATTGGAAAAGCTGACTGACTCTTTTAGCATTTCAGCTGGAGGCTTTGGAGGCTTTGGAAATACTGATTATTTCAGCCTCAGCTTTATCAAAATGTCTATACATTCAGACAAAAAATATGCAGCACTAGGATCTACAGCACTGTCAGGTCTCCAGAGAAATGGGAAGGGAAGGAATCTCCTGTGGGAATTCTTCATGAACAGACAACAGCAGCATATCAGCTATTTTAACTGCTTCTTTGCAGATGGTTTGACAATCTGTTGCAAGTTATACCCCAAAATGCAGCCTTCCTTCTCTGCTTTTCTTCAAGTGATGATGTCTCCAGGTATCTAGCTCCAAAAAATATTCCCCTTCGATCCACTTCAAATGACATTTTTTGCGTGATGAGCTTTCTGCAGATGCCCACTGATCAGCAGGATGGCTCCAAATCCTATTATAATCTGCCAGGTAGAAATGGATAAATCTATTAGCCCAGACTGGGCTTGTTTCATCATTGTGACAGCTTCCCATGAGCCTGCATTCATCAGATTCCCTCAAAACAGCCAGCTTCCACATCATCTGACAGTTACATTTCCATGACTGGACTCCAGGTTACTACATCTTTAATTTGCATTTAATTAGTCATTAATAATCTAGGTACTTATCTAATCCCACACCCTCCTTTTTTTTTTCTTTTTTTCTTTATTTTAAATTGATTACTGGATACCGAACTGATGGCTAAAATTGCTGCCATTAAATGTTTTATGTGAACTTCCTGAAAATGTTGTCAATGGAAATAAAAAAAGTAGTTGAATATCTTTTGTTGCTTACCAAAAGACACGGGGTGATCCAGTTAAGCCTAGCACCAGGTTTCTTTTTAACAGAAGTGGCAGGAAGATTGCCATGCTGCTGTACATGCTGCCACAGCCACTCTGGAGATCACATCAAACACATGGATAAGCACTCTCTCTGCAGACTTACTGCAATTTTGCCTCTCTATGCCTCCTTTATTGAAAGAAGGAAAAATAAAAAGGTCAAAAAACAATGAGGGGAAAAAATACTACTTATAACTTAATAATGACATGTTGTCAGAATTTTACTTTGTAAAAGACATAAATCAGATGTATTCCAATGTGTTGTGTATGGTACATGAAACTTTTGATTCTCAGTCATGTGAGAGGACAAGTGACACAAATCAGGTTACTGCATGGCATCCATGAGAGCTTTCCTGGCACCCAGCACTTGCAGCCTGTCCTGTGGATTTCACTGAAATGTGTAGCAGCTTTAACCCTGTAGGCCAATTCCTTATTAGTCCTCCAGAGCTTTCTGTCTCACCCAAATCAGAGTCATGAGCCATTTTCTACCTCCTTTTCTACTATTCAGGTCATTGGGATTCATTTTCTACCTTCAAATCCCTTTGTTGAATAATTACAAAAGCTAAAATAATAGGAGTTCCTTTAGTTCTTTACAGATGGAAAAATGAGAGGCATTGCTGACCAGAGCATTGCTGTGGGTCTTCACTAGAAGTTTAGTAGTGTTGCTTCAATCCCACAGCCACCAACAGTGACAGTGGGTTTGGTTACAGCAAAATATCCATGGCTGTGTGTCAGCTTTGCAGCTCTCTCTGTGGCTGCAAATCTATTAATAATGACAGGAAATGATTGCATCAGGCCAGCCTGAAAGTATATCAAGGCAAGAAATTTTACCTCCTTCCTTCAGAAGAAAGCAGTAGATATCTAAGTCATATTTCTGAGGTGTGTTCTCCAAAACTCCTCTGAGTCGCAGCTTAAATCTTGGGATGTGTAGAGTGCCTGCCTGGAGAAAAATCTCTGTGGGATTTTTTCCAGTTACTCCCAGAACTCACATAAACTTTTAGCATCTCCAGCATCCTGTGGTAATGAGCTCCACAGTTTTAATTGCATTTTGTGTGAACTTTTTTATATGCTTTCTAAAATCTGTGATCTGTTCATTTAACTCTCCTTAATCCTTGCATTAGAAGAAAAGTGAATAATTGTCTTCTGTGCACTTTTCCATTGCTCGATTAATTTTATAGATCTCTGTCATTTCTTCCTCACTTATCTGTACTCCAAATTGAAAAGTCTTAATCTGCTTAGCACTTTCTCATATAGGAGAGCTGTTCCTTACCCTGGTAAGACCACCATCTCAGCTGATTATGTAAAAATAGGCATTATAGTAAGTCTAAAGCATTGAAAGATTTTAATTTTTTTTTCTATGCTGTCCGTAAAGTTATACAAGACGTAACAGCTCTGTAGTGAATATTTGTCTAGAAAGATTTTTTTTAGCAATCAATGCCTCTTAAATTTTCTGCATGGTGAGGGGAAGTAGTGCTCCTAGTCTCCAACAGTTCATAAATATTTTTCAGCCCCAGGACCCTGAACTGATTGAAGGTATAGCTTAGTGCCTGTTGCTCTCTATATTAATCCACAGATCTCATCAGCTATCACAGTCCTCAGGCAGGAGACTTCCAGGGAAGGCAGAGGATGTGGAAGAAGCATTGTAGCTAATTAGCTAAATGACAAGAATATAAATTACTTCATTATTAAAGCCCACTCTTTCTGCACAACAGCAGAGGGAACTGCCTCATGAGCAGCAAAATGTGATTCATGGTTGCTGGCATTCCCAGTGAGCCTCTGGCCCTTGCCTGTTTCTGGTCAATGTGCCATTGTCCCATCTCAGAGCTGTAGTCTCTGACCCTCCCTTCCACCCTCCAGGCCAGCAGATCCTTCAGCTGTGCTTGGTCTCCTCAGGGCAGCTTCTCAAATGAAGTTCATCCTCTCCATAGGTCTCCAGAAATCTGGTCCTTTCAAGCCACACTGTCTTTAAACTATGTCTACATACCTTCTCAAATGCACACTTTGCCCTTTCAGAGGTTTTCCTATCTGTTCCAAAGGAAGGTCCGATACTAACATGACAGCATTCAAACATGGGGCAATAATTGCAGGTTTTGAACCCAAACTCACAGGCTCATGTGGGAATCCATCTACTGGGAGCAACAGGGTTGCACCAGCTTTCTAGGCTGTCACTACACTGCAAAACTTTTGTAAATCTTCATTGAGATTCTACGTCAGGAAGACACTGTGTAGAAGCAAACATGACACCAAAACCATGGCTCTAAAGGAATGTGCAGAACAATCCTCTCCAGCATGGAGCTCCTGGGCTGGGCATCCTCTCAGCAACATTGCTTCAATGGGCAGGAGTTTTTCCCCATATATTCATATATTTCCAAATGTTGAACACACAGGCATCAATCTGTTAAAGCACAGGATGCTCTCTGATTTCTGTTTCTTGAGGAAACTGCCAGTGATCCACATTTCCTGTGTTTGGCATCTAAGGACATTCTGGAGCAGAGCGGGGCAGGGATGAGCAGTGTGGCAGGGAAAGGGCACATGCAGTAAGTCACACACAGGGTGTAACATATGACAGCTTGCAAGTGCATAAAGAGAAACTGATAAAAAAAACCCAGTTAGTTTTCTCTATTGATCTCAGTCACAGAAGGAGTCTTTCCAATATCTTCACAGGACACTTTTTTTCTCTTAGTTTGAGGGATTGAGTTCTCATTAAAATAAAGACAGCTGAAGAGAAATAAAAAAAGCAAACTAATAAAAAACTCAAACACCAATCAAACAAGACAAACATGAAACTGTTTGTTTAGACTTTAAAAAATTTAAAAAGAAAAAAAAAAAGAGGAAGATTTAGATCAGCCTAGCAGTGGAAGCAGTACTGTGGCTGTACCTTTGAGATATGCTGTCCATATTTGATCACCTTGCCTTGAACTTCTCCTTTGTGGCTCCCCAGGTGTCCACCAGAACACTCCAGTGCTGCTATGAAATGCCAGAGAATACTAAGTCCTGGGTCCTCCCTTCCACTGATCATACTTTTGGTGAGGAGTACTTTTAGTGATTAAAGTGTCTGCACTCATTTTCACTTGTGACTCGAGCTGGAATATTCAATTTAAATCTTTAAAATCTGACAGTTAAAAGCTGTCAGTAATTGATTCAGTACTCAGAATGGCTTCCCTTTAATTTCCAAGCAAGCGTTCAGATTGATTTTTATTTTTAAATCCACATCACCGTGTCTACCGTTATGAATTACAAAGAACCTCCTTGGCTGGTTTCAATCCATTCTAATCTGTCACTCTTCGGAAGAGACTATAACTATACACACTTGAAATTAGGTTAATTTCTACTAAGGAGGAAAAAAAACCTGTTTTATTGTTAACATCTGCATCAGAACTTGGTTTTCTGAGCACCACTGGGGTATGGAGTCACCACTCTCAAACCACTGGGCCAACATTTGCCATCAATGCCACAAATTTACTCCACCTCAGGTCATATCTGACTAACAGCAGAGTTAGATCAACGCATTTTGCATTGTGGCTAATGACTGTGTCAATATTTGACCAGTTTTCATCTACTGACCAGGGCACAAGCAGCAGTGCAGCTCCTGGGGGTCTGTGGCACTGGGGGTGCTGCTGCTGTGGGCAGGCTTTGCTTGTGCTCCCAGCCCCTTCCCCTGAGAACACTCATTGCCAGCTATCGCTGTTCCCTCATGGGTTAATGGGGTGTGACCCTGAAAGCCTTTGCCTTTTGATGCCCATGGTTTGTGGTGGGATGTATGGCCCTGCTCTGGGTACCTAAATCACATGGCTTGTGCTCCTTATGCTGTCTGGTAAATCTCTCAGTTTTAAATCTATGACTGCTCAATCAAGGGAACAAAGGAGAAAATGCTGACTGCATTGTAAAACTCTCTGGGCTGTGAGGCTCATAGATCAGCTTTATTTGAGCAGTAACACTTTTTGGAAAAGCTACTGGCACTATGTCCCTGGGTTAGATGCGTGTTGAATGTATAATTTCCTTTCTACCTCTTCCAAAAGGATGCAGATAGAATAGCAACACAACACTGTTAATAAGCCCTTTCCTCTGTAAAGACAAGTTGTTCTCTTCCTCATGCTGGAGAGTGGCTTTTTTATATTGGTGTCCCTTTTAATTTCAAGAGGATTTCTGGGAGTGAAATGCACAAATAGGTAGTGCAACACAAATTAACATAGAGATGGCAAAGGTTATGTGCCTGGTCAGAGGCCAAATTAATTACCTTCATATTTCACGTTTCACCAGCTTTTCTGCTCACCTTCAGGTTAAGCTGGCATGGCTGGTAAAAAAAATATATGAAAAATAAAAGCAGAAAATAAAACTACAGCATGAAGTTGTGTGCAAACTCAATCATTTGCCTCTCTAGGAGATTCTCACACCTGCCTCATGACAGGCAGCCATCAGAAGGAAAATCAATATATCTGAATCTATTTTTTTCATATGACTGGACCTGTGCAATACAGGGAGGAAAGCTGAGCAGAAAGGTGGCAAGCCAAACTAAATTATTTCTGGATGAAAACTATTTTTCTGTGAACAAATGAAAATAATCCCTTTAGCACTTTCTCACTGGAAATGATGGTCATTCAGGTTAAAGTACTGTTGTAAATTGGGGCTCCACGGAATTGTAAGGTAGTAGGAACTAAGAGCCACTGGACCAGTATACATAACCTAGAATTAAGCTGTTCTATTGGCATAAGATTTTTGCTTCTATTAAACTTAATTCTCATAATATGAAGTAGATTTCATATAGTGGGAGAAAATCTTAGGAAAATTTTAATGGTGTCAGTTTATGTTTCACTCCTCTTAGACATTTCAAAGCCATAAAAATCATTATGCAGTGGTCTTTCCATGGTCTAGGATGTGGAAGAACATTTATGGCTCACAGAAAACAGAAAAAAAAATCTCTGATATCCGTTAGGTAGTTGTTTTCCTGCAAGGCACATTTGGGAAATATGAGCTAATCATTTAGGAGCAAAAAGTTTTTACAAGCATATTATTACTTGCTGAATTTCACTGCTGCATCCAAGTAGTCCATTTAATAAATATTTACTGAACAGTAAAGTGTATTCGGAGTGAGTTCAAAATAAGGAAGTGCATTGAAATCTGAAGGAGATGAACCTGCTAAGGGTTGATCCAGTCCTGATCTGTGTAAGAGTCCTTTGTTTAAGCACAGCAGAAGAGAATTTCCATCAGTGAAATGCAAAGTAGAGAAATTAATCAGGAAACATATTTTCTGAATAATGTTCTACCAGCTCAGCTTATGATGGATTTGTTGTTGACAATAATGTAAGATTAGCATAGGCAACAATTCCACCTCCCTGTAACAGATCCATGAAGGGTTTGAGCGGGAGCATCTGGTAGGGAAGAGTCTGTAGTAAATCAGAAGGGTACAATTACTGGGAAGCTGTTTGAGTAGAGGTGGACTTCAAACATGCACATCAATCAGGGAGCTCTGGAGATGAAAACAATGTCTTGGGAAAAGCCTGAGTGAATCTCAGTCAACATATTGAATAAAGATGGATTTATAATTTCAGGGCTTTACATCTCTGCAAGTTCTATTTCTGCCATACTCACGAAACACAATGAAAAGTTGAACTCAAGTGGTTTTTAAAAATTCACAGTTATCCAAAGATCCCTGCTACTCTTCTTTTCTTTCCTGGACAACCACATTTCTCTCTCCAGATATTGGGCCTTGTAATTCTTTCTTCTTGTTAGACAAAAGTGCCATGCTGAAAATAAATAAGTAAACATTTCTTATTCCTACCTGAAGGTTGAAACACTTTCTAATTATCATTCCTTTTAAATTGGTGACATCACTCCACATTTTGCCTACCTCCACCTGTGGACCAAATTCTGATTTTGGCTTACTTTGACCAGTGATGCTGCAGCTCATGTCCTACACTCTACTGCAGCCAACTGGAACATTTAGGAAATAAAATAAAAAGAAGAAAGAAAGAAAAAAGAGGAAAAAAATCCATGATAATGAATTTCCAAAGAGACCCCAGGAAAGTGTTCTGGCCAGAGAAAGTACAACAGAATGATCAGAATATAATCCCAATTGTTGGTTGTATTAGCAAGGCTGAATTTTTCCACAGACATCTTGTGCTCTGTTTTCCTTGCTGGTGTTGCATTTTGGCCATATTTGATTGGCCATATTTTTAATTTTTAACATTATTTATTTATTTTTCAGATAAGCATCACAAATACAAATTCTGGGTACTGTTATACATGTGCCAATGGTGGTCGGCAGTGGGGAAATACATCGTCCTTTTTTAGCTGTATGGAAGTCAAAGTCGCCTCACCCAAAACAAGTGTTACCTTTTCCTCAGCTGTTCCTGTGGTCAGTGGCAGAAGGGAGGTGCCCAGAAGGGAGTTTCATACCCCCAGGGAGTGAGTTTGACAGCAGGCACTTACTTTAGACAGACATTTATCTCTCCAATAGGTGAGATTAACCCTTCTTCAGGTGTGCAAGGGCTGGCACACAGCCTGAGAGACTGTTCTGGAGTATTTTCATCCAAGTGGGGGGAGACATAACATCCTCAAATCCTACAGCAGAAAGAGCTCTTGTTAGAAAGCAGCACTAACAGCTGCTGTAATCTTTTCCTGGTGAAATTAATCCCTACAAAGAACTCCAGCAAGGCTCTATTTGCAACCTGTATTTTTCTCACATGCTCTCAACAAGGTTGAGCAGCATTGAGTGGTGCTCTCTCCAGCAGTTTGGCTGGCATCCTTGGCATGTAAACAATTTCATCAGTAAATTGTGGCATCTTGTGATTCCTTTAGAATCCCTAGCACTACAAGCACGTGAAATGTGGAGAGCTGAGACTGCTCATCAGAAAGAATCTGTGCTAAGGAAGGAGCAGTTAGTGGTCTGCAGGGTGGTAAGAAGGTCAAGTAGTCAAAGGTGCTCATTGGCTTTTGGTGTATCTTCTTGCATTAGTGTTTCATCATCCTAATGTGGATTAGGTCCATTAGAGCCACAGAAACCTGAGAGGAGAACAGCAGCAGCTCCTGACTATCCACAGGCTGTCACTGGAATACTTGCAGCACAAAGGCTGCTGGTTACACATAGAAATATCCGCAGTTTTTACTGTGAAAATTCTGAGTGAAACTACAGCAAAGGCAGAATTCTTTCTTTCTTTCTTTCTTTCTTTCTTTCTTTCTTTCTTTCTTTCTTTCTNCTTCCTGCTATATTTCTTCAGCTACTCTGATCTCCTAATGTCAGACCCCATACATGAGAGGCAGTGGACATGATAGGGATAAATGAAGCCAATAATTTCAGAGAAAGGAAAACAATCCCACACACATCAGTCATAGGTTCCAAAGCAGCAAAAAATTTACTGCAGTAAGACAAAGAGACAATCTATGATTTATAAGTCAAAAGTTATAAATAGAATGCAAACACCCAGTTCAAAGATAAAATATCTGGAGTCAAACCATGTGTGTTGATCAGGATGTGTACATTTTTAGGATTTTTGGGCAGAAAAATAAATATAATTCAGAATTCTATAAAATATAAAGTAACCTTCCTGTCTTACAAAACTCATTATTTCTACTCTCTGGTTCATAAATGGAGACAAAAAAAAAGATAAAGCAAGACAAAGTGAGCCTACAGCCCATGATGTGCTGTTTCACCCATGACACCAAGGTGTCCAGCTAAGCATATCATCACTTCCTCTGATGCACCTGGATTTTCTTCAACTTTTCTGAGAATGCAATGGATATTTCAGATGATGAGGTATTCTTCACATGATGTAAATCAAAGACTGCAATAAGATGACTTTTTAACCAAAATCATCTGACTGGAAGGTCAAAGCATAGGCTGCAAAACATTACTTGCTCAACTTGTTACCTAAAGGTAAAAAAAAAAGCGGGTCAGAGACAGTTCAGCTACATATAGAGAAGGTGTATGCCCCAGGCAGCAGCAGAATCTTCTATTTTTCATGCTAGAGAAAAAAAGATTTACATTATATATATAATTTTTACCATGTAACCATTGGGGGGGCAGTTTCTGTATCTTTTTCTTTTTTATATCTTAAGAAAGTCAATTAAGTAATAAAATGCATTTAAAAGTAAAAGTGACCCCCTAATAGCCAGACATTTTCTAATAAGAACCAAATTATCTCCTACTGAGTATCACACCAATACACCTGCTTTCCCTGGGAAAATTTACATTCATATAGATAATTCTATCTTGACTTAATGTAAAAAATGAAATAATATTTTCAACTACTGATAAATATCTTTTCCAATTTAGAATAGGTAGGAAAGTGGAAGGTGTAGTTATAAACCCTTATCCCAAATGAAAAATAGATGAGACTGCACTGAAATTTGAAACACTGAAATCTACATGAAGAAAATTATCATAGACTACTGAAATCATAATAAAACTTGGATTTTAAGTGCAAATACCGGTCATTTCAATGCAGAAATATTAATATTTAATTCCCAACTGATGTTAATATGGTCTAAAATGGAATATTCAGAGATTACACAAGCAGAATCTAAGGTATTTTTCCTCTCTCTAAGGACACTGAAGATTTAACTGAACAGAGACACGTTTTACTTGCAACAAAATAATGAGGAGTGCCTTGGTTTTCATTTTATAGCTCTTTCCCTAACCCAGTTATTCTTTCTGTTCTTTTTCTTATAAAGCCACCCGAAATGTAATTCCAAATTCCTCAGATGGCATTCAGAAAGATTGCCCAGAGAAGCTGTGGATGCCCCATCCCTGGGAGTGGTCAAGGCCAGGCTGGATGGGGATCCTGGGATAGTGGAAGGTGTCCCTGCTCATGGCAGGGATTTGAACTAAAGGATCTTTAATGTCTCTTCCAACCCAAACATTTTTATAATTCTGTGATATCACCATTGTTACTTCATATTCAGATGGAGTGAAATACATCCTGTCTTAAAAACAACGAACACCACAAAATTAAAATGAAGAGTGCAATTTTAAAAGAGTTGGTTTGTGGTTCATGAAATTCAGGGTACACACCGTATATATGAAGAGATTTTCAGGTGTGAGACACCTGTATCTCACCTCTTGTGGGGTTTCTGGAATATCACTGAAGTCCTTCCTTCCCTTTTACTCTCTTGCAAAAGTGTGCAGTAACAGTGACACAAACATAATACACACTTTGTATTTTACTCAGCCTTGTGTAGTGACTGTCCCCTGCACTTCAGGGAAATCCTGTTTCTCTAATTACTGATGTTAGCCTTTTATCAGAAAACTGTGGCTTCCCTTTAAAAATTGATCTAGATACAGCATTGTAAAAAAGTTGAAAAAATATAGTTTTGAAAACAAGTGGCTATGGTGTTATTTTAAAGACTGTTCAATAGTTTATATAGCTCTAAACCATAAAAATAGCATTATTTTATGTAAAGAATATACTAGCAATATGGCAACAGAAGTTCTGAAATGGACTGGGGAAGGGGGAGAGAAGAAATGTGTACTGGATGACAGGAAGCTGCATACTTTTAATGCTGCCTAACAGCTACCTTCTGTGGCTGTGCAGCACTCAAGTTAGAAGTTCAAAGATTGATTAATCATCCACTCAGATGCACCATAAAGTTTTACAGTTTTTCCCTTGGTAGATGTCTGGAACATGTGGGGAAAAAAAAAAGGCAGGCAATTTACAAACAAGGACAAGGAAGCCTGAATAGCTGTTATGATTTAAAACCAAGCATTTACTGATAAAAGCTGCCTACTCACTTTCAAGTACTTTGATCACAGAGAATTGAGGGAGTTGACTGCAGTATGTCCTGCCTTACTGAAGACTTCTCTAAACTAGGGCATGCCAGTCCTGTGAGCCATTAAGTGTTTCTTGGCATGATGTGCAATTTCAGAATGTGTTCGTTTAGTAAATGATGCACTTTCATATTCAAGAGTGCTTCCGAAAGGCTAAAAAAAAAAAAAAAA
>VXBI01001711.1:409716-475986 GCA_013397375.1 Toxostoma redivivum
CCTCAGTGGATTTTTCTCTCTTTAAAAAAAAAAAAAAAAAAACAAACTTTTAATGCTTTACTCACCTCCAAGTTATCATCATTTACAACACTGCATGCCTCACATGTACCAAAAAAGTGATGTAGGTGCCTTATATAAAGAAAATATTTTGGAGGTGAAGAGATGATTTCTTGACATTGGGGAAGCATCCTCCAGTTCCAATTTTAGTTAAAATAGAAGGAGCATCCTTTATAACCTATCGAATTGAAGCAGCTGCAGAATATCTTTGTTAATTAAACCAGCCTGTATTTTTTTCATGGGAAGGCAATATGGGATGCAGTGTGAGTCCTTATCTCAGATATGGATGTGTGCCTTATCTCAGATATGGATATTGGTATCCACTATACTCAAATTGTCTTGGTCTAGGGAAAAACCATTACACAAAAAGGAGTTAACAGAAGAGCACAGGCAGGCTCAAGGGTGGGAAGAGGCGGTGAAGGGTCCCTCAGCAGCCCCTACTGCAGGGGCACATCCCTTTGGTGAAGAAACAGTGGCAGGGAATGGGTGTAAGTGTCCTGTGTTTTCAATGGTGATGGTTTGAGTCAAAAGTGCATTTCCTTCATTAACCCACCTTTTTTCTTTCTTAAACAAGTACAAGTGGCACTGTCATTCATTTTTTAAACAAAAACATAGCAAGGTAATTCCTCAGCAATGGAAACATTTGTGTTAGATATGTGTATTCATGAACACGTAGGAAATTACTGTAAGCCTAGAGAAGTCATTGCCATTTCATGTCAATCTTATGTAGGTTTTATAAGTCTGTTTAACTCTTCTGCTTCCCCCAAATGATTGTTACCTTAGCAACTGCCAAATTGCATACACATGCTTGCTCCAAGAAGCAGAGCTTAACAAAGTAAAGTATCAGTGTTTAAGGAGTCACCAGGAACATAGTGTTTATTGTGAGGCTTTTAACTCTCATATATATTCACCTACATAGATGGTGCATTCTTTCATTTCAAAACTTTATTTCAAAACTTGAAATAAAATAAAATTAAAAGGAAAAAACCAAAACAACCTCCCACACCTTTTAGCAGCTAGTCAGTCATAGCATCACTTTTGTCCTTTCCTCTTCTTTCAGGTCCTCAACTCTTTTCAAAAACTAATATTTCATTCATAATAAAGCTGATGAAGCCTGCAGGGTCAGTGATATGTGTGGAATGGATTAGAATTAAGCTGAATTGGGTAAAACAGGAGGCAAGGCTTTGTGTGTCAGATGATTCACTTCTTGTGTCCATCTGATACACATTTTGATCCATATATAGATTATGACATTTAGCATGAAGGAACATGTTTGGATAGATTAAAATTAATTTTGAACTTTTTACTAACCACTTAAATCTAGTTATTATTTTGTAGAATTTGAAAAATATAAGTAAGAAAATCATCTTTTGCTGTCTTATCCTCTGTACTGTTTAATTTAAATGTGCAGGAACTTCAACTTTTTATGCTGTAAATGTTACAAGTGCACTTTGCATCTGTCATGTTGGGTTGTTCTTCCCTTTCCCTCCCCCACAAGGTACCCATTAGGCAATCCTCCATCTAAAGAAATGCATGTCAGCTAGGGCTGTCACAGGAGCATGTCTCAGTTTGTTCCAAGCAGCTTGTCAGAGAGGCCAGGCTTTTATGCTTGTTTTCCAGCTGATTTCCTGAGATGTAATCAGACAAGTGATTTATCCAAGGTTGTACACCAAGTCATTGGCTAAGCCAAGACTGGAAGATCCTGGGATGTTCCCCTTTCACATGCTTTTGTTTTCTTTACTTCTGCTAAAACACTCCATTCCTGTACTGAAGTCCCAAGATAGTGATCTTACAATTGAATATTATTAATATCAAGGAACTTTTTTCTGCCCAGAGTCATCAAGGTGATTTTTTTTTATTATTGTTTTTGGTTTTGTTTATTTGGTTGGTTGTTTTGCAGCAATTGTTTTCCTAGATTTGCTTTTAGCTCAACACTTGACTGGAAAAAAATCAGTTCCTTCAATTTAAATATCCTGCTGAATACACAATTTGGAAGATATTTCTTACTTCATTTTGTTCTGAAACCACTAGAGGCCACTTCTGTGGGACATTATACCTGTAATACAAAGCATGAGCTATTAAGAAGAAATAGATATCAGGAAATTACACCAAGTATAATGAGTTTAATTTGAAATCTATTTCAAATTCGTTTTCCTATACAATGTCTAAAGAACATCAGTTCAAATCAGTTTTCTGAAGGAGTCACATAACCACACCATTGGTACTCTCAGAGAACCTGTTCTTGGGACTATTGAGGCTTTTATGTATAGAGTTACACAGGTAAATAAAGAAGCAGGCAATGCTTTCAATTTTGTACAAGCTTTTTAATTTAGTATGTGCTTGAGTCACAGTCATCCAATTCTATGTTAGCCAAGGGAGGAGAGAAAAACATGAAGGGAAAGGAAGAAGAGGAAGAGAAAGATTAAAATTCAAAGCTTCACCCCCTATTACTTTCTCTTACAGATTGCCCCATCATAGGCAAAAAGTCAAAATCAGAACTTTAATGAAGTGCATTAGAAAGAATTTGTTTCCCTTTGCTGCAGGTGAAACAGAATTGAGTCCTCCATTTTTCACTGCACCACAGCATTCCAACATGGTGTTCAACCAGAGTTTTATTTTATTGAAACATAGTTTTAAAGGCATTTCTTTTATAACCTGTTCTCTTTCAGTCTTCTAGCTCTGGTCTTTTGCAAAATATTTATATCAAAATCTTTTGTGTAGTTGAACATTCTAATCATGTTTCTTGGTCCTGTAAGCTTTTTTTCTGAACAGGCTATAAAGGAGTGTAGGACCTCAGAGCTCAACACTGAAATGGGCTAGGTGGGAATACAGTCATCCCCTTGAAAAAGATTTTTTAACTAAAGAAAAAAAGTAAAGAGAAATAGCTTTAAGTCTGATATCATTGATGGTTTGCATTACAGGGTACTGCAATTCTTTCAGCCTGTCATAGGTCTGTTTGGGGTGTCAGGGGGTGAAGTACCTGTGCAAAGATGGCACAGAACTAAAGCCAGAGGAGAATATAACAGAAAAGAATTGTGTATTTCCATTAAATGTGTGGAAAGAAGTAAAAAAGGCCTAACTTGACAGCTTGCAACCACAAATATTATCAGACAGTGAGCAGAGAGCAATAAACTGCAGCTGGAGTTGGTGCAAAACAAGATGTCCAGCAATGCTGTTTCAAGGAAAAATTTAATTGAAAAATGATGGGGTTTTTTCCAGTTACCGAAAACATGGCAGCATAAACTGTTCTTTGGAAATTTTCTTTTGTTTCTGATCTCTCTTCCCAATTCCTGAAAAGACCATTAGCATGACGAAACACATAAATCAACATTGTATATTCTTTTTCTGTCTTCACCAATGGTCTCTAAAATGTGAGTTATCAAGGTGAGGTCAAAGGTGAAAGCTGTATCTTAATATTAAAAAAAAATTTAAATCCCCAGGCAACTGAGTTAGTTTTCTTGGGTGGATAATAGCAGAGGCTTGGGTACTGTACTGATGTAATGATGAATCTCACTAATGAACTAATTAGCCTGCCTACACACACTGTGTTGTTCCTCAGTGCTGTATCTGATATAGACATTTGAAAATGAAATTATTGTCATGGGACAGAAGAGCACCAATCCTCTATTGCTTGCCAAGATCCTGTTTAGCAGCAGTTTGCCTCCACTTAGATTTTCCTTTTATTCTGCCACACATAAACAACGTTGGTTTGTATTTTCTACTTCCAGTTTTTCATTGCTTCTTGAAAGCCAAGAAAATATAATGGTTATCAGGAAGGGCAATAAGCTAGAAAGTATCAGATATCTCAGTGAGAAACTTCTGAAGAAATCACTATATTTTGCATTTGCATTCTTCACAGGTATGATAACATTTTCCAGACTTGGAGTTGTGTAAGGGTTAACATTTGCCAAGCTTTTAAAAATACTTAAATACCAGCTATGCTGAAGAATAATGTTTTTAATTGTTATTAATGTAAATAATGGGTGGACTAACCCCTGTGACAGTAGCTATGTGTTAGCAAAATTTGAATAGATATGACTGGAATATATATTTGCTTAAAGTACATTTAAATAGTAGCTGAGAGCTTATGAGATAAGAGGTGCTAGTCATAAATTAATAATCTCAACACTGAAAAACTTCTTTTAGCATACTTTGCTTCTGGAGGGGGTACACAGATGCTAAATTCATGAAGAAGGGCGTGCATTAGATTGAATCCAGAAAAGCTCAGTTCCCACCTCTTCATATGTGCTTCACTGCTAAATCTATTAAACATTCTGGCACAAATGTAGCAGCTGTCATTTGGGATGGCTCTTCATGGAAAGGGACTTGAAGAAAGTTTCTCTGGATTTCAAGCATCTATTTCAATGATTCTTCCTGAAGAAAGGAAGTAGACCTTCTGAAGTGCCATAAGTGATCTTCCTGTCGCATGTCTTTGGGGCCATTATAGTTTATGTGGAAGAAAAGAGATGAAACTAGAACAAGATTTTAGCCCAAGCCTACAGAAAAGTTCAATTCGGATCCAGTTGTCATAAATTAAGCCTTCTTTTGAGGTTGGGGTAAATCACACATTCCTTTGCTTCCACTGCCAAATCACTGAGGATTTGAGGTGTAAAAGAACTACCTTCAACCCAGCTTCACTCCCATTGCCACCCCAACCTTCCCCATTTTTGTGCTCTGGGACACCAGTGCCCAAAGGTGTAGATAGCAGCCATCTGCCATTTAACAGAGTTGGTGCTACTTTTGAACTGCAATCCCTTGTGCAGCCAAAATGCAACAAAACAATCACCCCAAACAGTGAAAAGGCAGAGGGGAAATTCGACTTTCTTTTTCTGAAGCGTGGGAAGAGCTGCAGGATAATAAAAAGACTCTTTGGAGAGCAAAGCATCTTTAAATTCACTGGTCCCTTTTCAGTTGAAGGCACACAAGCTGAGCAGAAGCCACACTATTTCAGACAGGAGAAATCTGCCAATCAATCATTCAATGATACTGAGTTCAGTACTAGCAGAACATTTTGTCAGATCAGTGCTAAACCAAGTGGGGATTTAAAAAGTTAAAAGTAATATTGGGCTTGAGGGCTTTTTCCAGAGCCCAGTGTTTCAGGAGAAAGCCAGGTTTAAGCTGACTTCAGGATAGTGATGATTTCATATCTCATGTCAGATATGACTTTTGTATCTGATCTTTTTTATACTGTGCTTTTAAAAGGTTTTTTTTTTTGGTTGTTTTTTTTTTTTTTTCACTTTCTGGTACCATACTGAAAGATAAAAACCCAGGCACTATATAAGTAAGAAGGGGGGAAAGTAAGGAGTAGGAGTGTGATTCAAAGCAAAGAGGGCTATCATGTCAAAATGGGATTCATTGACTGAGTCAGCTGATGCAAATAACTTTTGGTGGTTTTCTCTTCCTTCCTAAAGCCTTGACTAAAGAAATTAAGTAAAGGCAACTCAAATTATCTTCCCAGCCTTTTCCTGAAGAAGGTGTAAAGTTTGAGGTATAAAGTTACAGAACAGTGTGAAACACAAGTTACTGGAAGCAGTGAGACTTCCCCACAAAATGGGGCCAAATGACCCAACAAGTCCTGCCTCTCCAGAGAGAATTCCTGTGGTTCCCAAATCCCTCCCTCTGTCTCCAACATCTTCCCTGGGCAGCTGAGAGATGGAACAAGCAGCTTCTGAAAACAGTCAGAGCAGTGCAACAGCGAAATGGAGGTGATGCTGGCAATGCCAAGTGTTTCCTTCATTGCCAGAAGTTGGAACAACAGGTTTCAAAAGGAAAGGGGGACAGAGAAAGGAGCAGAGTAATTATCCCCACCAATGACTACAGCAGGGATGGAAACAAGCAGAAACTAACACCTTATTATAGTCTAAGCAGCTACTGTGTGCCAATACTGACAAGAACATAGCATGTATGGCTAAAACAAAGCTGTATAAAGCGAGGGAAATCCATATGATGAGCTCCATGGGAAGGTCAGAAAATCCAGAAGAAATTCCTACTGTGCAAATGGCTGGAAAAACTTGTGGCAGTTGGGGACGTGAGGATAACTGCTGCTGCTTTACTTTGAAATCCCCTTGTCTGCACCACATTTTAACAAAGAAAAGTGAACAAGATCACTTCTTAGCCAGGGTTTCTTTTGTACATACACATCCATGCATTGCAATCTTCTAAACATTTTGGTTTTTGCTCCCCTTTCTAAATCTTCCAGGTTACAATGTGGTTGGGATATGACAGGCAAGGTGTGATTATTGTATTTTTCCTCTATTGCCTTCTCTCAAAAACCCTATGAAATGAAACATTACATAGATAAGCTATCTGCATGCTTGATGATTTCACTCTATAAATGGAAAAAAGGAAAATAAAGCAGTGGAAGTTGTGATTCATGGAATGTCTTTGTCCTGCTGATCTTCTTATTCCTTGAGTAGTTCTTCTTTCAGCTCAAGGGAAAAATCACTTCTCATTCCTTTTCTTCAAGTATGCAGGTATTTTACTGCAGGAGTGAGACATCATTTGGAAGCTGACGATTTATCCAGCTCCCAAATCTAGTCTTGTGTACTGCTGTTAGTGTCTGAGCAATTCTCAAGAAATACACCTCCTCTTTTCACAATTATTTGAGATTTATTTTTTCTTATCTGCGTCTATTTAATCATCAGGGTTGTAGTGGAGAAGAGGAGCAGATAACGTGCTGGAGGGAAGGAGTTGGATTGGGTTGCTTGAAGAAGAATCATGTAGCAACAATGGACCCAGCCTCAAATTTTTTCTCTTTCAAAATGTTTCCCATTATAAGTTTCCAGACAGGCATATCCAAGAATTACTACTAAGCTAAGAAACACTGCAGTAAACACCTTTTTTACAAAAACTATATTGATATTTATATTTTACATATAATGAAAACTTCTTTCAAAATTAATACTCTTTCCCTTTAATTTTTTTCTGTTGTTCTAGTAATTATTACTTTATCTAGCCATACTTATAATCAGCACTTGTATTTCTCTGAACTATGCCTCATTTCTGTTCAAGCATTTTTACATTAAGACATCTGAAGTTAGAAATCACCTGCACCAAGCTTCTGTGGCAGGTGAGAGTGTGATGCCAGGCCTTTTCCCACTTGCAAGTTTACATTTATTGTCAAAGGCAAGATCCCACTCAGGTCAATGTGTGATAATCCAGCACTGAAGGGCTCACAATTTCTTCTCATGAGAATGTCCTCTAAATACCATCCAAACATGAACACATTTAGCAATGAAGTGAAGCTGTGAGAGCCCTTAGGTGAATCCTTTTGTCCTGTGAGCCTGAGAACTATAATTTCTGCCTCATTCTTAAGCAGAATGGGAAACCTATTTCCTAGGAGCTGCTGGAAGTGTGGAGTGATGCTGTGGTTTTTTTGCTGTGGGTTTTACATCAATCACAGTTTCTTTGAGACAAGGCAAGGCCAGTCCTGTCAAGTTTTCTGTCTGGAAAAGGCAATGTTCCATCCTTAGGTTTGCTCAGCCTTTTTTTGGGTTGAGTAACCAGCTCATTGCTCACATAACTAAACAAAACTACTCTAGCATTTGCAATACAGTAAGGATTGACCAGTGGCTGATGGAAAGTTACCTCTATCTTTTCTTGCACTGTAAAATAGAATCTGCCTTTCATTTATTTTCTGCCTTTTCACCTGTTTAAATCTGCACATCTCTAAACAGTGCTTATTCAGGTGTTTCATAAAACTATGTTTACTAAATTTAGGGTAACAAATTCCCAAGCATTTTTATAAACAGGTAGGATGTTGATAGATATCTGGAGTACCTGACAATTTATGGATGTTTAAAGGATCTCAATTACATCATCCAGGGCAAAATGAACAGTACTCATAACCAAAATATTTATCATGAGAGGACTGAAACACTTTCCTGGTCTAGCAGATAATGGTGGGTGTTGTAATGACAAAGCATGACTGGTTCTGAACGTTTCAAAGTGGCAGACCAAGCAGCTGCAGTATTTCCTATTTTGGAGGATGATAAACAGAGCTGTGTTATGAATCCTTCTCCTTCTGATGGAAAATAATTTGTTTCTACTAAGGCTGCTGCCTCCATCACCTCAGTAGGAAAAAAATAAAAATAAATGTTCTCAGTTAATCCTGAAGCTTTTCAAGATGAAAGTCAACAAGATGAATGAGCACAGAAAAACCACCATAATATGTGGGCTTACTTTTTCCATACTCTGAAATGGAAATTAATCCCTGCCCTGAGTATTGGGACATGACCATGTAAAGGGTGAAAGAGAGGTTAGAAATGTAGGATTTTTGAAAATTTTGTTTATATCTGAATTCTTCAGATATCTGTTTTCATAATAGGAGAGCTGTGGAAGAGTAACTGCAGGTCTTTGTCTAGAACATGTTTTTTTCTCAGATACATATAGTTTCCTGAAGAACAAATGCTGAACAAATTCAGCTACAAATTCTGAACTGCATGGAGGCCTCCCCATGATGCCTCATGTTTGCTTTTACTGCCAGGCTCTCTTATAAGTATCACCTCTGGGAGTAGATCAGGTGGTTTTAAAAAAAATTTACCGTGAGGAAAAGATTACCATGAATAAGAGGAGCAAGGAGAGACCCAAAAGGCTGCTGTGATATAGCCCAGAACCCAGGGTGGAGGTCACTTTGCAATTGTGAGGACTAAAGAGGAAAGTTAGAAAAAGAAAGCTAAGACCTGGAAAATACTAGAGGATATTTAGGAAATTGTACTAATATATATAAAAAAGAAGTGTGAAGAAACAATTGTCTGTATTATTGAGGTTTAATTTGGTCTTAAAAAAGGTTTCAAAGAAAGGAAGGGAAGGGGATGAAAATGGCAGGTGAGAAGTCAGTGTTGGAGTAGCTGGCTGTTGTTCTGGAAGTGGAAAGCAAACAGTAGGAATACCATGAGCTGGAAGAATGGCTCTCCTCTTTCTATCTGAGATAGTCTGGAAATATTTTAGAAGCCTAACCTTCAGAAACTTGATATGAGTCACAAATCGGTCTCCTTAGGACAAAATCACTGGTACAGATCTGCAGGGATATGTTACATGGGTTAGGAGGAAAATGACAAGATATAAATCTCTTGAAGACAACCATTAGAGATAATTGAGAAATGGATGATACAAGGAATGATGAACTCACAAGCTGATACTGAATTCACATTCATCTGTCTCATCAAGATCTATAATTATACAAAATTACAAATTAAGTGTACTTTCATTAGGCTCACACGTAAAAGGAAATGGCTTTTCTAATGATATGAGTAAATCTGCACTTGGGCCCCGTCAGTGCCAGAGCCAAATCTCTTCTGGCAGCTTAGGAGGGCCCCATTACCTTTTTAAGGTGAACTGGAAGAGCTGAACCCCGCACTAAATTTGGAAGTACATTAAGCATAACTAATGACACTGAAACCTCCCCTCAGCCTATCTCCTGTTTTGTCTCTGCTGCTGGGGCTCTTGTGTCTCATTTGTGAAGTAAATTAAGGCCATTGTTCTCAGACCACTCGATTCACCTCTTGAGTTCAGTCTTGTGCAAAAACACTGAAGACTAAAATTTAAATAAATAAATGGGATTGTTTTGTCTCTGTTTTTGCATAATAATATTGTAATTCCCCGTGAAAAACTTATTCTCCTATCCCCACAGAGTCATATTGCTTAGCCAAACAGTATAAAGTACATTTGGAGAAGAGAAAGGGGAGACAGGAAAGTATTCCTCTGAATTACCTGGATCCTTTTCTTTGTGTAAAATAGGTGCAAGATCCTTGTCTGGTGGCAAACCCTGGGGCCAAATCCACCAATTAACATTTAACACAGAACTAATTGCAGTCAGTCTGAGTTCCTGTTTGGGAGTTGCAGCCCAGTGGAAGCACACATTCTTAGTGGGAAATCCTTTGGAAATAAATCCCTTACCAGGACCAGCCTGCTGTCTGAGAAGGCAGCAGGGCTGATCTGGGCTGGGTTAGCTGGATTGGATGTGTTGGCTTCATGTTGGAATGGGTGGACCTAGGTAGCCTTCAAATACTCTTGAAACAGTTTTCCTTGGATTTTAATGTAAATCTATGGCAACTTTAGGAAAACTTCCATGTTGCAGAAACAAACATCTGAATCCAAATGAGTGACAAAGTTAACCACAGCAACAACACCTTCCTGGCCTTGGCAGATGTCTTGGCAGAAGTTTGGCTTTGTGTGTCCCCACAAACTGCAATCATGGGGACCTGTCCAGCAGGACAAGCCCTTCATGGAGAGACATTCAGTGGGACACCACACTTCACCTTTCAGCTGTATGCAGAGCATGAGGAAAGCTGAGAAAAAAATGCCTGAGTAAGTGCTGAGACTATTAAATTATTACTGAGAGAGACGGGAAATTAAAGGATTGTAATTTTCCCTCTGTCTTCACCAGAGTCTAGATCTCAACCAAGATATCCAAGTGAATTTAAATATAACTTGAGTCTATAGTGAATTAAAATAATTATATTAAAACATAAATTATGCCAATGAGATTAGTAGATTTAAAAGAAACGTAAATTCTGATAAAATATATGAGTCTCATGTACAAGAGAAAGTTCAGCACTTCCTTAGATATTGCAACTGTAGGCTGCAATGATGAGTAAAAAGAAAAAAAAACAGAAAGGGGATATTTATAAAGCCTTATGATCAGTATTTTCTGATTTCTTGACATCTTTTCACAGCTTTAAAATATCCTACTTTTCCATGGAATTTACCCTGAAATAAAACAAATGTCATAGCTGCAGCATCCTTTACAGCACAGAGTTATCATAGGCAGGCAAGGGTCTCTAAAAGGTTGCTGAAATCAAATATGTATCAGACATCTCTCTAATCCCATTAAAATAGAGCTTTAGAAAAGATGACTTTAAAATAATCCCTTCGGATCAATTTTCCAGTAAGTCCCCTTTTGCCACACCCTCCACAGGTTGCATTACGCAGCTCATTTTCCTCCTGTAATCCCACCAGCCTCCTGTGTACTGCAGATGAAACGAAATGGAGAATTAGAAAAGCAAGGAGATAAAACTAAATAGACAATTTGCAAATGTGTACTAAATCAGGGATGGCATATTGCTTCAGCTTGCTTCTTAAATGGACAGAAGCATAGTGAAGAAAAGCAAAATTCAAGCAGGAAAGGATAAAGGGAGAATAAAGAATGTGTCCCCTTACTCCTCACTCAGAACATAAGAAATACTGTCAATATTTAAACCCTCTTTTTCTTATTGGTAGGAACAGAGTGCTATCAGCAGCTGATCTGGAAATAAAGCATTTCATTTTTCAGCAGAAACGCAAGTTTTCCCCTTCCTACGTGCCAGAGAAGGTCTGGGCAAATATGCTTTGCTCTCAGCAGAGCGCTGATGGGCAGCAGGCAGCTCCTTGTCTCTGTGTCCCGTGTCTCATAAAGTCATCATTTATTAACAGCTCTGTTGACAGACTCATCTGGAGCCCCTTATTTCCCCCAGTTGCCCTAAATCCAGATTTGTCCAATGGTGCCTACAATTAGAGAACCAAATTTGAATTCTAGCCTTTTTCTAAGGATTCATGTTTAGGGCTCACATTTTTGCAGCTTCTCCACAGCAGAATGAGTTTTCTTTTTCCTCTCCAGAGGGAAAAAATGTTTTTTTCCCATCTGAGGAGAGGAAAGATCAGACCATTTTATCAGCAGAGAGCACCTTCATCTTCTCAGGGCTGGAGCAGCAGGGGGTGGATAAGGGTGCAGTGGTCACCTTTTTTTTTTGTGAGAGACTGCAACTCTGCCCCTGCTGACAGAGATCAGAGATGCTGGGTGGCAGAAAGAAGACAGAAAAACCCATCTTACTGCTTTTGCTGGAAAATAAGAAAGAGGTAAATTGTGGGAGAGCTTCTCCAAAATTCTTTAACGAATTTAGGGGGGTAGATTTCATCAGATGAAGTGTATTCAAAGCCAAAACATTCTAAAAAAACATTTTAAATTCACATCTAAGTTCATAACATAGACGAGGCTGATGAGTAATAGCTTTTTACATAGAAAACCTAACTATAGGCTTCAACAGGCACATATGTTTTAATTGCTCACACTTCTATGGGAGAGGAATGTTTAATAAACTTTCTTTTCACCTGTCTGCCAATGGGTTTGCCCTTCCTGGATATCAAGGACAGATCAGTCTCAAAATAATTTGACTTTTTCCTTTGCCTTTTTTCTATAACGGAACCATCTACACTAACCAGTGGTTTTAGTAATCTTTTTATCATGCAAGAAAAATGGCAGCACAGTTTTATAACTACACATGTTTATTTAAAGGCTGGCAAGCTGCCCAGAGCTCTTTTCATACCTGTATGATGTTGGGATCATCACTTGTGTGACTGATCCTTCTTTACCCAGTCTGCTTTTTGTTGTCTTGATATCATCACATCTATAAACAGAAATGGTACCCCATATATGAAAATGTTATAGAAAAAGATGTGTTAAGAAATTAATATTACCTTTCCTTATTGTAGTGTCTTCAGTGAGAAATATCCTTCTATGTGTTCACCTGAGGGAAGTTTCAGATCAGTTTTTGGGTGTTGGGTTTACACACATTTAGATGCGACCGATTACTGAAAAGTGAATGTGCAAATGTTTCTTTTAAATGAGCATTTTTCTTTGAAATCAAGCTCAGACTTCCAAAAGGATTTAAATTTACTGCCAATTTATTTTCAAATAGTCTATATTGAATAACACTAAAGGCAAAAAGAACTAAGCCCCGGTGATTGTAAGTCAATGAGAAACTGATTTTTCAGGTCTTCTCTTCTGCTGATTCATCCAATAGCTATTGAGATTTATATGGTATTGGAGAGAGACAGGAAAGAGCATTGATCCATTTGTATGTGCATCAGACACTGCTGCAAACTGCAGTTAACTCCTTCACTCGATTTTTAAAGCCTTAACCTCATTCATGGCAGTTCTCACATGGTTAGATGGACCCACCTCTATGGATTTCAATCAAACTGAGCAGCAGGCAAAGTTCCAGTTTTATTTCTTCAGCCAACTAATACCACATTCCATTATCTCTTCTGGAGGAACTGATGCTTTATTTCTGATGACACTCTGCTCCCGTAGTCCATCCTTGCTACTGTCAGGAAGCAATATCTCCTCTGTTATCCAAAATCTACATTGAACTCTGGGCTTTTATAATCCAATGTATCATCAGCATTGTGCATAGAACATTATACATCTACAAAGCATGGTTGGGCTATCTCACATTTAATTTCTTCTCTTTGTCTTCATCTCCTTGTTGTGCTTTTTTAGTTGCGCATTAAAATAAATCAATATCCTGTTTCACAGGAACTATCACAAAATGCAAATAAACTGCAGGGAAAGGATTCAGGAGAAAAATTAAGATGAGATAAACCCTCAGGTTATAAGAACATCTTTTTTTTTATCACAGTCCCTTTAAAAAAAAAAAGACCATGAACATTCCTGTGGCTGTGGGGAAACTTGCACTTGACTTGTCTGTGAGGATTTCCTTGTGATTGTTCTTATTAGGCACATATATTTCTGCTGAGAAAGTTGTGTGGCTTCTGTCCTTTGTCACCAGCTTCTCAACTGCTTCCTAATTTTCATGTGATACCTCAGTTGTTTTTAAAACTATCCTTGATGCTGGAAAAACTGGCTACTTTGCCCTGCCCAAAATAGAAGGACAAGGAACAATTCACATATGATCTTCCTTTGTGTTGACCACTGAAATGAAGTGCTTTTTGGGAACAGAATTATCTTGGGCAGAGTTTTATTTCTGGTTTCCTCTGATATTGGACTTCTGTAAAATGAGAAATCTTCTCCACACAGAAGACTATATTGCAAAGGGATGCTGGTAAACCTCACAGGGTTTGAATTTCTGAGTAACTCAGAGGCAATGAGCCTTGTTGAGATGGGGTTCCTCCTGTGTCCCCGTGGACAAGTGGCACAGCCAGCAGTGCCACCTGCTCACACTCAGGTGTTTACACATTCATAAGCAGAGATGTGCCTGAGGAAGTGCCTCCAACCCTCAGTACCATGCTGACAATAGCATTGTGAGCAAAGGAAGATGTTATACAGCTCTCAGTGACACCATGAGGTTTGGTGATCAGTGCTTCCACCTTCCCTAGGTTTTCTTCATGGAAAAGGAGCTGAATGAAGACATAAGAAACATGGCAATATTCTTTCAGGTGAAGCCAAGCACGTGCTTTCTGTGCTTATGGCAATTGCAACTGTCTCTGGCAATATGAAATGCAAAATTATTTAAATTAATATTTATGAAGAAGTCTAAATTAAGTTTTGGCTTTCTTTTTCAATGCTTTATTATTACGTACAGCTAAAGCACAGTATATGAAGATACACTGAGAAGAATTATTAAACCATAGATTCTTGAGAATCATTAAAAAAATCTTTAGAGAAAATGTCAAGATACAGAAGCTGAAGTATGATGGCAGTTGGAAAACTAAAGAAGTTTTAGACTGTGGTTAAAAGGAAAGCCAAGAAATCAATCACAACTGTTAAAAGTTGCTGCAAGAAAGCACTGCATATGACAAAGGAAAGGGCACACTCAGAATACATCAAAGAAAAAAAAAGTGTGATCAAGACATCTTAGAGAGGATGTGATGTCCTCTAATTCTTATTCTACTGCAGAGCAGAAATGAAGAAATGACAAATAGGGAGCATTTAGTTCACCTCAAGCATGTACAAAACAATTTAAAAAAAGAAAATAAAAAAATTTAATATTATCCGTATCACAATTAGAGCTGAACAAATGACAAAATAAAGTTACACATTATAGTAGTAAAATGCCTTTTGCAATGGCATGACCCTTAGGGATAAAATTGAAATGTTCTAGATATTTCACTGTTTTCTGACCAGCCACTAATGATGAAGAAAATCACTCCCATGAGTAAAAATAAGGAAAAAATAAATGGGGAACAGAAAAAAAGAAGGGAGAAATTAAATTTATTCTTTCTCATGAAAGGCTTTTTATGTTTAGATGTATGCCTTGGCCACAGTTATAATCTCCCTCTGTAGTTCTGACTCTTTTTCTGCCAGATGGAGCACTGTACTCCCTCAGCTGGACTTCTGCAGAGCAGAAATGACATCCAGTGACTTTCCGTGAGTTTGATCTGTGTAGGCAGCCCACCTGTTGCCGATTTTCAGGAGCAGTCCCTTTTTCCACAGCTGAATCTCCTCATCCCAGGCAAATGCTCATAAATACACTGATGTATCCCTTGCTTTGATACATCTGTCTCCTCTCCCATGGACTCACTCCCTTCTGCAATAGTTTTGCTCCTTTTAATTCCTCCTGTTCAAATGCAAGCCATTGTCCACATGTGTTTTCAGGACTTTGTGCATTAAGTATTCAAGATTACACGGGCTGCTTAGAGTGACATAATTGCTGCTGTGTGCTGCATGGGTGAGAGTGGCAGAGTCATCTCCCAGTCATACATATTGATTTGCTTTATGAATGCTAAGAACTATTTTAAGGATTTCAAGGGGGATCTCAGAGAGCTAAGGCTATTAGAGGAGATGATGGTGATGCAGACATCAATTGGGAAGAATAAAAATGCAACACAAACTGTAAAGAAATGAGTAATGTGAAGGAAGCCCTGTTACAGTGAGTGATTCAGCAAAGGTGTCAGCTCTGTGCTCTGAGGGGAATGGAGCAGAACCATCATGATTATTGACAATACATGCTTGTCTGTTCCAGTGAAGGATGCTCCTGTGAACAAAACAAATTCAACTCTAATGTTCTCCCCACAGAAAACCATATGGCAGCAGAGCTAGAAAGCCTTGACGAATTATTACTGGATTAGTACAGGAACTTGTAGAGACAAATTCATTTGACATCATCTCTAAAGTGTCTCTGAACAAGTTCTCTTTGCTTTAGTGAGAACTATGCATGTGAAGTGTTTTAGAAAACAGTTATATAGACTGGTAAACATAGATTTATTCCTATTGAAAATATTATGCATATTTGGACAGCTGGATGAGTGTTCCCATTTAAGCTTCTGCACTTTAATCTTACTGTCTTTATCAAGAAGACTTATGGGGTAAAAAGGTTAATAGAAGCTGTCTCACAACCTACAAAGCAGAGGGTATTCAGGCATTTAATCTTTAAATTAAGATTACATATATTTCTTTCAACTTCAGGCAAATAACACTGAGCTACAAAATTTCAGCCAGAAGTTTCTGCATATAAATTGACTGTGACAGCTGTAAAGTTTTGAGAGGTACATTTACAAGAGGTACTGACTAATAATAAGAAAGTGTGATTTAATATAGATGCTGGAGCACACAGCTGTATGTGTGGAGGGGTTTTTACCCTAGTGCAGAACTGATATGGGCATTCAAACAAATCAGCAAATTAAACTCAACCCATCTTAATGCATTATATTCCTTGCCTGAAGACATTAAAAGGGGAAGCAGTGAAGTTTTTTCAAAAACACTAGATATGTATCTGAACAAGAAAAAAGAGCAGCCTGGCTCTGTTGTACTCAGATGATATTCTTTAAGTTTCTTACCTTTAAAAAACTTACACAGCAACTTAATAATATCTCAAGGCAGTAATGAATGCCTTGACTCAAATCAAGTTGAAATCAATGATAAAGTCAATTAAATCAGTGTAACTCCAGTGAAAATTCAGTCAGGTCCAAAATTCTGGCAGGTAGTTGCTCCTGTACAAACTGCTGGATTATGTCATCCTTATATATATACTTATATCTGATTTACTTTATCAGAATCAAGCCCCAAATACTGGCATGCACCTATAGAGGGCTGTAGTTTTAATTCAATCTAAACTACTTGGACTAAAAGGGAAGAAAGACTTTTCAAAGCTCATGCTTCCCTTGACCACACTTAGTCACCAGAATAATCATCTCTCTTACAGTCATATTGACTCACTCATTTAAAAACAATCTGTCCATCTGTCAGTGAGGTATGCATTTGTAAAAACCAGCTAGCATGGAACAAAAAACATTTTCAGAAGATTATTTGTACATCATGAATTTTAACCAAAGGTTTAGTGCTTTGGCCCATGCAAAAGATAACTCCATCAGGCAAGTAAGACTTCTTTCAGGCTGAAAGTGCTGCAGATTTACTTTTGGAATTTTGCTCTATTTTTTTAAAGTAGCACATGCCTAAGTTTAATTTAAGAAATTGAACAGCACAGTATGTAGTGCATAGTTGAGAGCACTTCTTTGTGCAGCAGTGGGATACAAGACAAGAGCTCCCTGTTTTAATTGAAGCTCCAGCAGTATCTCTGAAAGGAAAACAAAGAAAACAAAAAAAGAGGGAAGAAAGATTAGAATCATAACACTATACTTGTACAATTTCTTGTTCCTTCAAAATTAGCAGAAGCCAAAGTAAAAGATAAATGATCATGTTACAATTATATCTTTGAACCGTTACAACCCACTAGGATAATGAATGAAAGGAGCTTAGCTGGGTAGATATTCCCACACTGGCTTTGTAGATTGAAAGTGATTTTTTTGCTGTTTTTTTTTGACATTACCAGGGACATAATTAATTAAGTCAGAGTTCCAGTGGAGATTCTGGAGAAGCAACCTAGAAGTTCACAGGAAAGTGGTTACATCTATGCCAGCAGGAATTCAGTTTCAGAAGAATGAGTTGGTTGACCACAACAACTCGTGCAGAGTTGCTATCTGCTGGTATTTTGTATTTCTTGGGGGGTTACACCAGATGAGTGGTAATCTGGTCCTGGAGCATAAGTGCCTCTAGGGTTGGTGGTTTGGAGCTTTGTGCAGGGAAGAAGCATTAGGGATGTAATGAGACAGCCTTGGTGAGGTGACAGGGCCTGCTGGGCTGTGTGACTTGTGGCATGGAGCCACCACGTGGGTTCCCTCTGGAAGGAATCTACCCTGGGAGCATCAAGGCACTCTAAGAGCTGAACCAAAGCCTGTCAAGGGTTTCACTTAACAGCTGCCCCACTGGTTTTCAGCAAACCACTTGTTTGAACGCAGCCAGGCATCCCCCATTCTGTCTTGGGACACCGTAATTTTCCATAAATAATAGCATAATAAGGAATTTTAATGCAAATTAGTTTTGAGCATCTCTGCAGAACAGTGATAAAAGGGGAAAAAAATAAACTGAGTGGGAAATAACAGGGAATCTGTCTAGAAATGTCATTAAGAGGTTTCATGTTATTAAAAAGACCTGGAGTTACCAGTGAGATAACACAGAAAGAGCCTGCCCTAAATTCCCTGCATGTCATACCTCAAAGCAATGCAAACAGTAATGCTCACAGTAGCTCTGTGTTCCAGTTCTTTATTTTTATCTCATTTATCCCAATGGAGCAGCATGGAGCTGAGTTGTAGGAATCCTTATTTCTACCAGCATTAGTAAGATCAAGACCTTGTTTGCAAATGAGGGAAATCTGACATTTGGAGCTCTGCAAAGAGCAGTCAGTTGGCTTGTGCTTTCTGTCAGCTTTTATATATGCACCTAATGAACGGTGGAAAATTATTACGGTGGAGACATGGAAGTAAGCATGGGTGCTATAGCAATAAATATGAGCTGATATAAATCAGTGGCATTTTATTGACTTCAGTTCTGCTGGTCTGATTTAAATCAAGAATTAATTTGGCCCTAGGGCCTTGCAGAGAAATCTCTGGGACTGAATCCTACTGTCTTGGCTCAGATAATTTTTTTCCTAAATTTCAGTGAGAGTCATGGTTGAACAAGGATCTTGGGATTCTGCTGTCACATAACACAAAAAACAGCTCTCATCAGCAGCTCATTTAGATTTGAAATGTATCTAAATGTTTTATGGAAATTATAAGCTTTAAAATCGTTCCCATTGTGTTTTTAATGCTGAGGCATTTCCACTCTTCATATGTTCAGAAATATAAGTCACATTCTCCAGTTAAAAAGAATCAGAAGCATTTATTAAAAAGTCCTCCAAACAAAACAAATTAACTTCTTTTGGTGTGTTATCTAAAATGTAGAAGTTGCATATTGAATAGAAACAAATAAAATACCAGTGGATTCATAGGCACACTGCACTGTAGGTGGGGAAGCCAAGTAATGTGAGGTTTCTTCATTTCCCTTTTTTGTTTCTTTTTCTTTTGGTGCTTTCAATGCATGCTCATCAACTTTTCAGGGTGTCAGACTCTGAACAGAACCACATGTTAAGATAATCACTAATTATGGAGAAAGGAAAAAGGCATGAAAACAACATGAATTTTTTAAGAGACCTGGTCATCTCCAGGTTTTCTACTTCCCAAGGAAAGGTATTTGCATTGCTTTTGAAATCACAAACTAAGACCTGAGTGTAATTCCATGTTGCTGTAAGTGCTAAAGCAGATCTATATTTTTATGATCTTCTGCCTCATTTTCAGGAGGCCACACCTATCTATGTGCAAGAGAAGGCTCAAAGACTGCTCTGAGATGGCAACATCCATAACCCAGCATCCAGCAAGGGAGCGCACGCTCCCCGGGATGGCAGCAGCTGCCAGGGCTCAGGGACAGCCTGCACAGGAGTGCCCACCAGCCTGGGCCTTGTGAGCCTTCATCAGGCTCAGCTGCAGAGCACCAATCAACCCTAAGGAGGTAACAAGGTGTGAGGGCAGGAGGGACATCAATGCCTGAGTCAGCAGCTGCGCTGGTCTGCTGTGTTGGGACTTCACTCCAAGGAAGCTTATTTCTCCCTGGAGTGAGCCAGAAAAGATATTGTCCTGTTTGGTTTGTGACATATATGGCTGTAAATAGGTATTTGAGGGTGGTGGGGTTGGGTTGTTTTTGTCAGAGTTTGCTCAGAATAGAAATATGGTTCAGGTTAAATAGGAATGAAATTTCTCTTTATTTTATATTTTTGGGAGGATGGAGCAAAATGTGAAAGACAATCACTGTAAGTAACTAGCTAGTTTAATCTAATCCCCAAGCAAGCATTTTATTTTCTGTGGGGAGTGGGAGATTGTGGTAAAAAAAACTTGTATGAATTCCATAATAAAAAATGTTACTCCCCTAAGAGGAAAAAGAGAGACTTAATTTTTAAGCTGTTGCCTTGATTATTTTTGTTTCCTTGCTGTTTTGATCTGTTAAAATTGCTTGACCAGTTATTGTAAAGCCACGTATTGATTCAGGCAAATTCATGTGAATGGTCTTTTTAATGCAAAGAAAGTAGTCTCCTGTAATATTTTCCTATTTCTTCTTCAAAGCGCGTATAAAAAATTTTCAGTTTGATCTTTGACTGGATATGGGGTTCTGAAGAGGTCTGAGTGTCCAGTTTCCACTGAAGCCATGCTCAGTATTCTGAAAGTATGCAGCATCTCCCAGGATTATGTTACCAGCTCCTGCTGAAATTCTTGTATGTGCTTTACCTGCTCCCATCACTGCATGGCTCTGATATATCTGTCCCACTCAAGAATGTGCTGCTTCCATGCGTGTGAGCAAATTGCCTGGTTTTATATTGTAATATCTGTAGGCAGTGCTCTTTTTTTTCTAGTAGTTTTGCAGTTGGCATTAGGGTCGAGTAGCTCACGTAAAATTATGAAAATAGTTAAGCTTTATTTCTTAAAGATGCTGTAAAGGGCTATCTCAGTCAGAAATCTGGCCTTTTGTGAGTGGTTATGTGCTGTCCTCACCCAAGTTTTTCCTGGGAAAATTTATGTATCTTTTGAGATGCAATTATTCAGACTTTGCTAGAAAGAGAAAACTCCTCTAATTTGCTTTAAAATGCGACAGAAAACCATGAAGGCTATCATGCAATTCCCCCTAGGGCTAAGCACCAGCTCAGCCATCCCTGTGTCCCTCAGACTCCTTGTTTTCAGAGCAGCCTCTTTCTGCTCATTTCCCTTACCTGTTGGGCTGTTGCTCGTATTCCCTGGCCTGGCTCAGCAAGTTTACTCTGCTGTTTGTATTTTCTGGGAAAGTGCAATGTTAAGCCTAAAGCAACTCACTTTAAAGCAGTGTTTTGCATAGCCTGATCATAAATCCAGACTGTACTGCTTGTTGCTGTGCCTTTACTGCACAGGCATTGCAGGTGTGCAAGCTGCAGAGGGGTCAGGGCAGTGCAGAGAGTGCTGGAGCTGCCTGTGAGTGCCCTGAGGTAAGGCAGTGATGCTGAGCATGGAGGCAGCACTTGGCCATCAGCCCTTGCTCTCTGGCCTGTTCCAAAACCTGTGCTTTGTGTCACATTCACTGCCTGCACCTGCCAGTTCTGGAAAGCACAAACTTCACCCAGGGGATGTTTCAGATAATTTGCTGTTCTTGGTTGGTTGCTGTGTTTAGAAAGACAAATTGCATTATTTTTCTTTATGATGTTGTAAAAATAAGAAATAATTAAAGGAGGATGGGAAGTAACTATTGAAGTCAAAGATAAATGTATGGTAATTGGTTTGTTTTCTTCAATTCTATTGGAGCTTTTGTGTAATATCCTTGGAGTTCCAGAGTGCCCTTTATCTGCCAGATAAAACTATCCTTGGCTATTAGCATTTGCTCAGCCCTTGAGTAAAAACATGTTGAAGAGATGAGCAAAAGTCAATGACATTTATCAGAGTGGAATGATTAATTCTGAGTTATGTGGCTTAGGCATGGATATACATGGTTAATGTTTCAGCTGAGTGAGAGGAGAAAGGCTAAGCTAGTCTATACTGCCCAGGAGAAGCAGTAGGTTGTACAGTGAGGGCATTTTTTGGCTAAATTGGGTAAAGCAACTTTGGGAACAAACATGAGAGCAGAAGAGGATTCTGCGAAACTACCTGGTAAAACAAAGAACTTACACGTGGAAAGAAATACCATGTGATGGTCTTTGTTTCTTTCAGCTTTGAAACAAATGTATTTGGTTCCTGCACTGTCTGGTGAAGGTGGGACGTTGTGCATATGATCTCAGCCCAGTTTTTGCAGATGAGGTAGTGTCCTGGTTTAGAGCAAATTTGGGAGGAAACCTCTGAATGGGGTCCCTCCAGGGAAAGGGAAAAAAAAAAACCAATCCAAGCAATCCCTCCCCCAGTCGGTTCGGGAAAAAATTTCCTTGGAGAGAAGTGGAAAAAGAAACAGAACTGTTTATTCAACAGGCAACACACCTCCCAGCACAAAATTGAACAATACCAAACAGAAAAAAACCTCTTGCCACTCTGAAGAGATGACAGGATCAGAAGAGTTCCTTCCGTGGGCTGCCCGGCTCACTCAGGCTGTTCTCAGTCCCTCCGGTGCTGGGAAATGCCTCGGCCCAGGCCAGGCCTGGTGGGTCACAGGTGTGAGCTCCTGGTGCTCTTTCTGGGTTTTCAGTCCAGAGCAGGTTCAAAACAGTTCCAGGAAAAAAGGAAAAGGAGGAAAAAAGCAATCCAGGGAGTTTCTCTGCCTCAGCTAGCCAGAAGAAGCCACCCAGAGCAAAAGAGAGCTCTCCCTCGCTGTCCACCGCAGACAACACAGTGCCAGCAGGAATGCGGGGGAGCCGGTGCAGTCTCTGATAACAAACCCTGCACTTCTTCTTTCCCCCTGCTTCACTCCTGGAACCAGTCTTAAAGTTGCAGAATTTAATATTCAACACCAACAGAACAGACGATTTGGGGATACAGGCATCATACAGTCACCCCAAGACAGGTCGGTGCACATTTCCATGTATATGGATGATTGACTGAGCTGTAGCAAACTTTAGACTACTGAGGCAGATACATGTGCTAAGCCTGAGAGGTCCCAAGCTAATTTCAGTGACATTTCACTTCTGTAACAGAAATCTTTGGATTGCACATTGCTTCTGATTTATAGCCACATACCTCCATTATGAGGCTGTATAATATTCATCAATAATAAAGAGTTAAACACTTCTCTCAAACCCCAACTATGAGCTGGGAAGAAGCTTCTAATGTCAGAGTGGGTAGTTAGGAAAATGGTGGGGATCTGGCTATTTTAAGCCTTAGTATGCAACTGCTCTTTAGTGTTCTTTGAACCACTCTTTCTGTATTCTCTAAGGGAAAACATAGTGAAGGACTGTTCTTGCTGAAAAATTTGTCCATACTTTGAGGGCAGAACCTTCCTGACACCCTCCATCTCCCTGGGGTGGAAAGGTGGGGAAATGCTTGAGGGCACAGGGCTCATGAGAAATGTGTGACAGTCCCACATTGAGCAGAAGGATGTTCTGGATTGTGATGGGATGGGAAATATCTAGATGAGACAAGCACAGAGGATACTGAGAAAATGTGGAGATCAGCATGAGACACCAGATCAATGTCCCTTAGCTGGGTGGATTAAATATCTTAAAGACAGGCTCTAACATTAAAGTGACAATGAGGAAGAAGACATCCTCCCCTTGGTAAGCAGAATTTAGTCCAAAGTCACAACCGTGTTCAGAGTGTGGTCCAAGCACAGGATCATGCCAGTTCTGGTGACAGCAGCCAAGCAGCAAGGTGATACAGGGACACCAGCTTGCCAGTGCTTTTGATTTGTATTGTCCTGATTCTTTTTGATAGGTCAGGTTTGCTTTTTGTAAGGGCCATAATCTTCTGTTAAGGTGGAAACATTTATTTACTATTTTTTCCTGCAGTGGGACTGTTGCCAGATGTGTTTGGCACTTTACATTTAGAGCTGTAAAGCTCTAGTGTCACTGCCATAGGTTTGTTAATCTACGTGTGCATGATGTAACTGCATCTGAGCTTGGGCAAATTCCATTCAGCAACTGAACTGTATTATATTGTTCTGAAGAGCTCACTGATGGGTTTTGAATGATTTTGTAATTATCAGTCTCAGCCATGATTTATTGTAAAAACTTTCCTGTTAATGTCTGTTTTCTGGGATGTGCGTGTTCTGAAAAATGAAGAGTTAAAAAAGCTGTGTTTATCACTTAGCATTTTTGACAGTTCATAAAGCTCTGAAATATCTAAAAATTGTCCTCAGTTTCAGTTCCAAGCAGCCCTAGAAGACCTCAGACAATAGCTTTTAAAGAAAACACTGAGAAATTTAGTAATGTTTCTGTTTTATGATAAAACCACAAACATGTACATTATTTAAAATATTTTTACTGGTTTAGCTACCAATATGAGGAAGCAGATGAAAAAATGTCCCTGAAAGAGCAGTCTGAGTGTTTCTCCTTTTAGCAAGCCACAGTTTGAGTGTTTACCAGGCTGCCTCCAGCTGAAGTGTGCCATTGCTCTCGTACAGGGGATGAACTATAGAAGAAAAAGGAAAAAAAAGACCCATAACAAAAAATGCTGCGACTTACAACATTTACATATGCAGGATTTTCACTTTCTTTTCACCATAGCTGGTTTGTTAGTTTACAAATAGATGGGAGATTGCAAATTGTATTAGTTTTGTCTTGTTGGACTAATGCTCCTTGTATTTTTTTTAATTTCAGCTGAAAAAACTCAAAGCAAATTAATACTTAAAGAAAATGCCACCTTAAAATTGTATTTAGTGAATAGTATTAAGAAATAATAATGTGGAAATAACAAGAAGATACTGATGCTAATGTCTGAGCCTTTGTTCAACATGCCTCAAGAGAATAAATTTTCTGCTTAAATTGATATCAGAAGAGATATAGTAATTAAATAATAGTATTTAGAAATTAGGCTGAAGATATTTCATGGATTTAGTTGGTTTAAAGTTAATGCTATTTCAATATGGTTATTATTAATTAAATGTAATTTCTGCTACTGAGTAAGCTAGAACATCTGAATACATCCTTTTGTACCACAGCTCTGTTTTTTAAACCCTCTCTCTTATCCTTTATAAGAGTTAAACGGTGGGAGTTTAATATCCTGTATTTCTGCTTTTGCACCAGCTGAAAGGCACATATCAATGTTACAAAGCCTCATGGAAAATCCCATCAGTCCTCCCTATAGACTTTGTATTCTCTGCAGAGCCTCATGGTGTGAGGAGAGGTGAGGAATAATCATATCTAGCAGCTGGTGGGAGCTTCCCCTGAGCTGGGCAGGGACAGGTTCTCAAAAGGTGATTGTTTTCACAGCAGGGTGTTGGGCTGCTCCCAGATTTACCAGGTTAAGTGATGTCTGAGGTCCGTGTTAGCATCTGTGTTATCCCTGGTGTCCAGCTGGCCCTTCAGGAACCACGTAGGAGGCTGGGATGTTCCTTTACCAGCTCCACAGTGTGCACCTGCCAAAGCCTTGCAGCTTCCTACAGCTCAGGGGCCTTCAGCCCATCCTTGTTCCTCACAGCACCCACCATCCACCCCCATCTGCCTCTGTGCAGCAGATAAATTCCCTGACTTGTTCTTCTCAGCCATTTTCTCCCAGATGTGAGCAATCCCAAATGCAAGATCTGACCCTTAATGTTACATCTTCCCTGTTTTTACTTCTTTGGATGTGTTGTTAAAATAGTAGACTATTTTGGGGACTTGTGAGAAAATTCTAAAGATAATTTTGGTAATTTAATTGATATTTTCACTGCCTCGTGAGTTGGTTATGGTGAGAATGGAAGCAGATAAGATTGTTACCACAGAGAGTGACTTCAGCTATTCCAAAGCTAAGTCAGCTCTTTCATGTAGCCAGTGGGAGGTTACATTTAAAACTCATGAAGATAACCCTGAAAAGACTAGATTAGTTTGGATGTGTTATTCCAGCCTTTACCCATTACACAAGCAGCAGATGGTTCATCATGTTATATTTTATTGACCTAAAGGAAGTGAGAGAAGAGGTGTTTTTGTCACTCCTACTTGCTACAAAGCCTACAAAAGTTGCTTTTAGCTGTTAACCAGTGACTTCAAATTGGGAACCTGTCTTGTTTAATGAGGAGAGGAAAAGAGTTAAAAAAAAAATCAATGAGAGTAGGGTTTGTAAATATATTATCTGAATCCCCTGGGCTTATTAGGTGGGATAGTCTTGTAGACAGCAAGATCCATATGGAAATCCTTGAGGTAATTTCATGCAGTGTTGTTCCATAGTTGTAATTCTTTGGCTGTGCAGATGATTTCCTATCTGACCAGACTAAGTAAGTCGGATGAGTCACCCATTAAGAGGATTAAATGCTTCTGGCTAGAAGAAAGAAGAGACCAAGCTTTCATGTGTGGCATGGAATTGAGCTGGTGTGATAAAAGGAATGCAAAAAACAATCTAATTTTCATTTCTGACATGCTTAGATAACAGAAGAATTTGTAGCTGCTCTGTTTTAAATGGGAAACATAAATGGCTTACAAAGGACCATTCAGGGGTAAATCAAGTTCAGAATATAAACTAGATGCCTAAAAGCAACCTTTGTAACTTTTCTGTGAGTTATTCTCCTGAAACAAATGACAGTCTGGAACTGTCAGTCTCTTGAATGTTTTATAGCCTTAAAATGTTATGTCAAAAATCTGTGCTTTGACAAAATTCTGACCTCAGGGCATAGGAACTCCACTTTTTTTTAACTTGTACAGAGAAGTAGTTCTGGCCAAGCCAAATTTGGACACATGGAGACTGGGAAATGTGGCTGCATTTCCTGAAAGTGTAGACAAAACCCATCAGATGGGTTTTGAAGTGGCATAGTTCAGAAAAGTCTACAGATCAGCCATAAAGCTGGAGGGAATTTATGGACATATTCATTTCAATCAGCAGGACGTAGGTGGCATTTACATGTTAAGGATTGAAGCCACAGGGATGAACAGACAGAAAAGTGGATTCTAACAAATGGTATCAACCCTGATTCATATCCAGCTTTGATCTGTTTGGATGCCTGGACCTTCAGTAGGAAGTTGCATATATTTAATTAAAAAATTTCTGAATGATGACGACTTATGGGGTGGCTCTACTCTGCAAATTTCTTGAGAGGTTATATCCCCAAGGAAAATTTTGGAAAGAGAAGAGCTCTGAGGTATTTAATTTCCTTGGGGTGGGTTTTGAGAGCCTGTCTTGCAGCCAATGGCTCTTCAACTTTACTTTTCCTCAATGTGTACCTTGAATGGGTCACCTTTGTGTGCTTCCTGCTTCAAATCCCACAGTTTACAGGAGGACTGCTGGTGATAACTTGTGCTTCCTTCCTGTAGTAAACAAGCCAGGTGCTCTCATTTCACACACAGAAAAAAATGGGAGCACACTTCAACACCCCAGAAAAGACAGTTCATTTGAAAATCCTCCTGAATTATGGTTGGTACTTAGGGCAAGATGCCTTAAAAGCATGTTGGAGACCTCATGCATCAGCCCATCCTCTTTATTGGGAAGGGGCACAGTGGCTTCCTGATGAAATAAACTTGCTCAGTGAGTTTTGACTGGCACTCAGCTGAGAAATTTCTCATCAGCTCTGTAACGGCTTTCATTGACTGAGAAGTCCAACCCAGTCAAAGACAACGAAGCAAAAAATAGACTTAGAGTAATGCCCATGTCTTATGAAAGCCTACTGTAATAAAGAGCAGAGCAAATCTTCTTAAACATTTTTCCTACTTAAGTGCATTTTGAGTTGCTGAAGAAGTGTAAACGAATAGCAATAAATCAGGGACTGAATGAAACGTGCATTTGAGCCAATTTTCTTGTGCATTCCAGCAGCTTTACTAAAACAGTCTGGCATCTATCTCCTTCATCCAACAAAGCTTTGCCTTCTACTTTTTTTTTTTAACTGAATTAAATCACTCACCTTCAAGATTTTTCTGTAGCAAATTCAGTTGGTCTGTTAAAACAGCAGCTTATTATACATCCATGAAGCTTGATGCAAGCTTGGATAGGGAACAGAATGAAGTTCTCCTCTGCTGTTGTGGCACCTTTGTGCTACCCTTTGCCCAGAGAAACTGTGGATGCCCCATCCCTGGAAGTGTTCAGGGCCAGGTTGGATGTGGCTTTCAGCAACCTGATCAAGTGAGTGGCAAATGACTGAACAAAATTATAAAAGTTTGGTGGTCAGAGACCAAATTGCAGTTTCTTGGGGAAGGTACCTATTCATGCTAGGAAATTAGCCTGCTTGGGTTGTGTTTCTTCTCATACACTGCAGCCACATCCCAGAGCCCTTGAATTGGATCCTCTTGCACCTAACCCCCTGTTCTGTTTGCCTTGCCTGTAGGAATGGGGAGGATGCCCAGTCCTTTGGGGTCTGGGCTCTAATGTGTGGTGCGCTGTGAGTTATTCAATGCCTCACTGGACTCAATATAGGAATGGAGAGATTCCAGCTCAGAAAGTGTCCATAAATGTGTTAGCTCTGTAGCATGCTTGGACTCAAAATGCAATAGTGGGGAGAAAAATAACTCTAATTTACTCACTAGAGGTCAGAAAGGGGGAGCAAATAGTGAAAAATATCAGAGTGGTGGCTATAGGAGGTATTTTATCTGATATTCTTAGAGAGAAGCCCTGCAGAGCTGTGGGTATGTTGAGTTTAAGCCAGTAATTTTTTTTTTTTTTTAACTGTGAGGTTAACTGCAAAGCTGTGTGAAGTCACCCTGCACTCATGAGCAGTGGCTTGAGGCCTGAGAGCTGAGGCTGGTGCCAGGTTCCCTCCAAACTGTCCTGCTTCATTTTCCCTTCTCAGCAGGCAGGTCTCAGCCACCTTATTCACTGAATAACATAGCTTGGGACAAACCATGGTCATTTTCTATATAAGCATTGCTTTGAGCAACCTGTGCATGCCCTGAAAAATGCCTGCATTGCCCAAGTATTTTTCCAAAATTGTAAGCATGCAGTCATATTGAGAAAATGTTTCCTATTTGAGAGCTGGATATGCAGGAGTGGTTTGGCAAAAGTGTTCTGAATAATGAACAAACAGTTGGAAGACCCAGTGTACATTGGTCATACACACAGAACACATGGTATTTGAGCTTTGTTATTTTTTTACAGATTTTTCAACTGGATCTAGTATACTTTCTTTCCTTATCTTGAGGTGAGACTGGGGAATATGTTCTATGGTGTATTTGTTTGATTTCTTCTCTCACTGAATGGGATTTACATTTGAAAATTATCTGCTGCAGATAAACTTTGTGAAAATGACCCATTCCCTTCTGTCAACCTGCCATTATTTTTCTCTCTCCTTATGGTATCCCACTTTTATTTCCCCCAACCTTCAAAGAATAGAATAGTATTTCCAAATTCCCAAGCTACAACACATAACCCTATGAGCATCTTGCAGCCAGAGCTCTTCAAGGTAAGGCATTGAGGGGAATTCCCACTGCTCTTGGAGCACAACAGATAGAAAAGCTGCTATGATGTTATTTTAAACAGCTGTGTCTTCTCTTAACTAAAGTTCATAGACCTGTGCAGGATCAACTTCAGTGAAAAGGTGGTTTCTTCACTCTGTTATTGCTAGAAAATGTTATTTTCTTTTTAAATTAACAACTTTTACTCCTTTCCTCCCTGAGCAGTGAGAGCCTGGGAAGTAGAGAATAGTGTACCTTGGAGGTTGTCAGAATTTGGATTTGCTCACCTCTCGGTGCTGCACACTCAGTGGCAATGAGCTGTGTCTGCAGCAGAGCCCTCAGAGCCCATGCAGGCTGCAGTCCAGAGTTCAGATCATTCAGTATCATTTGCTCTTTCTGGTACCTCTGCACTCAACAGCAAGAGCCAAACCTCAAAATGAGCTGCTGTCATAAACATGGCTCTATGGCTAGTTTCTTGTTGGGTGCTTGTTCCCTCTGGCATCCTCAGAGTCTCCTTTTCCTCTGCTGCTGCCTAAGCCAGGATCTGTGGAGTGTTTAGCATTGCCTGTGCTCCTGATGAGGACAGTGTGGGCTGGCTGTGTCTGCTGTGTGTGATGGGTCCCACAGCCTGACCCCTCCCTTGTGCCTGCCTTGGGGCTCCCCTTGCAGAGCCGTGCTTGCACCGCCCTTGACTGCAAGCCAAAGGGCCCATGGGACTGATATTTGGGAACTTGCCAGGTGGTGCATGAGGCAGTGTGTGGGAATCTGGAATGGATCCAGTGCAGAGCTGTGCCCATCACCTGCCCTGCCTTTGGAGAAGGCAAACCAGCCACCTTGGCTTGGCAGCTGGAAACAACAGACTCACCCCAAGCTCCTTCCAGAAGTGAGGACATTTCTCTGCCCTGCTCACCTTCCCCCAGGTGCTTGAGGCTGTTACCATTTTGAGGTATTTGAATTTGATGATTCTTGTGTTCACTCTTTCGGGTGCTTTCTCCCCCCTCACAATTTTTTTTTTGGTGGCTTTCTCAACACGATATTTGAAATTATATCTTGAGGTGCTTCAATATTGAATGCTTTCCTTGTGGCAAGCCTTGGCAAGGGATAGGCACATATATACACATTTTCTATTTTAATTTTGTGTGCAGTAAGTGATATCTATGCTTCCTCATTGCTTATTTTTATCTGCTTACCCATTTTCATCCTCTGTTGCTACATTGCAGTTTTCCTAACCCTTCTCCCTTTCTGTAAAAAAAAAGGACATTCAGATGAAGAGATCTTTTTCAGCTTTTGGAAAGTTTACATTTTTTGATTGTCCTTTTCAAAAGTGAGATTACAAAAGGTAAAAAATAAAGGAAAAAAGCACGAATTATGCTATTATATGCAGTGAAAACTTTAAAGTGTAGGGGTTTTTTTAAAGCTCTCTTCTCTGGGATTTTCTGGTGGGGGGAGTAGGAGGGGAATGTATTAAAAAAAAACATTGAAGAAATTAGCATTTGCTATTAAAGACACAACTGAGAATTCAGTGTTCCCCAGCACCAGCATTTGGATGATTAGCAAGGAAATAGTTTGAGTATTCTTGTGAATACCGTAAGAGTAATCGGGCAGAATTTGGCTTATAGTGGCTTCTGGAAGTTATTAAACTCTATTCCTATTCCAGATTGCAGGAGTGTAGTTTGAGGTCAAAGGTTCAGGTCAAGAATCAGGAACAATCAGCAGAGTGGAATTCTTGCTTTCCAGAGCTGGTTTTATACCTTGGGCGGGCATTAATTTCTCATGTTGTTGGATAGGAGACATTTTATTGTTTGCTGAAGCCGAGTGTGTCCATCACTCATTACCCATCGAGGAAAAGAGGATTTCAGCTCTCCCAAGAGCCCTGTGACTCTCTGTGACAAGGAAGGCTTCTGTTCCTTGTGAAACTGGTGATGTTTGGCTTTGGAGGAACCAGTGAGGTTTCTAAGGAATGGTTTGCTCCTCCAAAGGCAGGGCAGTTTTGTGGGATGAAGTGAAGATCATAACATGTAGGATTTTTACATCCCAGCATACAGGTCTGTAGCTGTGCCTCTGTCTGTTCCCCCCTACAGACTGAGCCAGCTAGGCGAAACAATGCAGCATTTTCATTTCTTGCTGTAGGGCTTGAGAAATTCATGACCAGTTACTGGTGCTTATTTTTATTTGGATGCAAACACTATATCAGATGTGCATTTATTGCCATTTGTTCCAATAAAAAGGTAAAAATGCATAATCTAAATGTAAATTTGTCAGTGAATAAAAGCAGGCCACAAAAAATAGCTAGAAAGTTATTCGTCTTGCTGAACATGAAATAGTATGGAAAAATATCGTAAATGCATACGGAAGGAGAAATGGAAGAAAATACATTTATTTGGGAAAAAAAATGCAAAGAAGGAGACAACTGTACTCCATTCTGTCAGAACATATAATAAGCTTTCTTGATTCTTCAGGGAAGCCTTTCAAGGTAGTTTTTTGTAGCTTTTAAAACAGTAAACAATAAACTAAAAATGAAACATGAATTACTTCTCTCAGGAGCGTCTGCAACTTTCAGCTTTCTCAAAACCCTTGTCAGTAGAACTTCTTGGCCATTATGTTAGGAACAAGAAACGTGTATTTGCCATTAAGATCATCTTCAGAAGAGCAAAGCAAGGCACTAAGTAGATACTTGAAATGACAGGTAGCTTTTCAGCAGCGTAGAGCGTTCTAGCATGCCGCTTCTGAAAGTCTGCATGGCTGGTGTGCAGACCAGATCCTATCTAAATGTAACTTCATTCTGAACTTTAAAACCAACCCCACAACATCTTTGTGTTAAAGCTGTGTCCTTTGCTGTGCTTATGCAGGCTGGATAGTGCTGCAGGGCAATGCACTGTCTGTTCACCTCCGTGTGCTGGAGACCCTGGGTAATTCCAGAGGAATGGGTCTCCCCTGGTCTCAGAGGGAACTCCTAAGCAAGCACCACTAATGAAACTGCTTTCTTCTTGATTTGTGTCACTTGGGTCAATTCATTTTTTAAGGTCACTTATAGATGGAGTGTTTTGCTGACTCTGCACCCTCCAAAATTATTTTTTTGCTTTTTCCCCTCGATGCCTTTCCCCTTTATCCCGCACTGAGTATTTGGCAGGATTCACCTGCAGAAAACAGCTGCAGTGACCACCACCTGGGTTTTGTGAAGTGCCAGACTTTGTTCTTTAACTTCCTGTTTTTGTAAAACTCCCAGGAAATTCCTGACCTTTGAGAGGAGGAAATACGGGCATGGTTCATGTAGCATTATTGTGTGGTTCCTGTACCAGCAAAATCCCTTGCCTTTTTCCTGCTCCTGCATGGATAGCAAGTGAGCTCAGTAGTAAATTGAGGATTTGCAGTTTGGGTGTATCTGAGTGTCCTGTGTTCCAGGTGAGCTGCATCTCAGAAATAATCTCAGGAACCTGTGCAGGGCCCTGGTACCTTGTGAGCCCAGGGCCAGCACTTTAGAAAAGCACGTGCTTTTGTCTCTTATGGACCTTAAAGTGACTATTTTTCAACACTGAAGTTCTTCTTGGAATTATTAACAACTGGGAGTTATAGGATGCTTCAGGAGCTGCTTTTTAGAAGTTTCCATGACACCTGGAAATACACCTTTATTTTTAAGCCCTGTGTAAGGGGACAAACCAGGCTTGATTTAGGGGTTTTTACGTGCAGTAGTATTAATTTTGGAGGGTGAAAGTTCTCACAGTCTAATCTGAGGATAAAGAAGTATTTATCCTATCTGATTGCATTTCAGAGTGGATTTTGGTCCTTTCCTTAGCACATGGTGTTAGTTGTGCTGCTCCAATGTAAGTTAGGAGATAGTGCTCAGGTTAAAAAGATGCAGGTTATAATAAAGACAAATTATTTTACCTAGAATAAGACTGGAACAGTAGATTAGAACAATATTTTAATAGTAATTTATAATAAAATTATTGACTTTTATTACTTGTAAAAATAATCAGAGGATGCACTAGGGAGTTCTAGCTAATAGAATTAATGTTACATTTGAGTAAAAATCCTTTAGTTTACACCAGTTGTTCATGTTCTTGGTTTTATGTTGTAAGTCTTGTATTTGGATAGTGGCCTTCCCTTAAAGTCCATAAAACATTTTTTTTTTTTTTTTAGTTCTCCCTCATCCGACTGCAGAGCAATGTGACTTAAGGTCCTGCCATGTCAGAGGCAAAGGTTTTAAGGATTTAGTCACTGTTGACGTGGCTGTTGCACTGGCAGGCCCCTTAGCCTCACTTCTGAGACCAAACATTTGCTTGAATTGTGAGGGTGGCACTGAGACAATCAGGTGGGGTCAGACCAGAAGTGTTGAACATTATTGTCCCTTCTGTGTTGGCTGTTGTCCCTTCTTTTTCTGGGAAGATACTTAGTGTCTTTCCTTCAAGGAGATCATTTAATTTTGATTTGTGTGGAACAGCATGGAAATGGGATTGAAAGGATCAGCTACTGAATTGTGTGTCCTTTACCTTTTATTAGAGGTGTTAGTTCACATCTTGATGAAGGATCTATTATGTGATCACAGAAATAGAATAGATTTAACTCTTTTAAAATGCCTTTTATCAATTTCCTCTTGCCATAAAGTGTGAATTATTGACAAACCCCAGGCCTTCTGTCACACCTACTCCTCTGGTTTAACAGCCCTCTCCTACATGCCCTTGTTGCTATGGTGCTTCATTTCACAGCTACAGTGCCTTGTACTATTGTAATAAGTGACATGTGCTCAAGGCAGCCCAAAAAAGTCAGCACACTGGCAATTGATGACTTTGAATTCTTTATTTAAGCAAAAAAATTTGAGGGTGTAAGGAAACCAAAGGATTGACAGTACTGGCAAGAGTGCTCAGGAGATAATTATTCCTATGCTATCTTCTTCTTGAAAATGCATTATGGGATGAGGGATTTGCCCAGAAATTAGTAAAAACAATTTTCTCAGATATAGATTATCATATTTTATTGATGTTTTTAATTAAAAGCAAATAAACCTATTTCCTATGCTGGTTTCCTTCTGTCTTCTAAGCAATATTGGCAGGAAGAGTAATGATGTCTTTAATGTGAGATTGGATGCTTTTGTGCAACAATTTGAATGAAAAAATCTGGAATTTTTCAAATAGGAAAAAACCCCAAGAAAATTTCCATTACTTCTTTTCTTACAATAACAACTTGTATTCTGCACCTTATTTGGCATGTAACTGCCAGGATTATTTTAAAAATAAGGAGAAGAAAAAAGGAAAGCAAAACATCTGTCCTGGGAAATGGATCTTTGGTGTTCTGGGTAAGTTTTTGAGATGGTACTATCCTTGTTTCAGAAGCTGCTGTCCATTAGGACAGCTGTCCATCTAAAAAATGTCTTCAATTGCAGTTATAGGAACATGCATGTTCATTGTAGTGCTAATGAAAAATTTAGTAAAGCCAAATTTATTCACTGAATACTAAGATTGTTAATAACAAAGCATACATTATTAATGCAGAATAAAGTGAAATAATATAAACATATAAAGTAGTATTTGACAGGAACTGCTAGAAGGTGTCAAAGAGAAATGAGTCCAGGTGTAAATCAATTCTTGCTATGTTAAAACACAGCTGTGAGGGGTCTTTCTAGATGAGTATTAATGCTAACACCATGCTGAAGCAAAATATATTGCCCAAAATATTTTATTTTTTTTTTACTTCAAAATATGGACTATAAAATTGGGAAATGAGCACGATCTTAAAGGTCCTGTTCTCACAAATTAATGGACCTGAAGTACAGGCCAGCAGTTCTCCTGATTCTCAGCTGGGTATGCTCTGTGATGGGCTGCCCACCCTGCTGGCAGCCTGAATGGGAGCACTGGGCCTAGGGCTGCCCAAGACGCACTTTAGAGAAAGTGTTGAGTGTCCAGTCTTGGTGCACATTGAATTTTCTGGCAGTGGTGACTCTCTTGGAGGGCATAACCCACTTAGGATATCCTCCAGAAGAAGGAGTTTGTGTCTGATTTTATCACGCTTGCTAAGTCATCACTGTTTTTGGAGGTTTAATTGCCCAGCCCTTTTCTGGCTGCCTGGTGCTTGTGCCAAGCTGGTTCTCAGCTGTGCCAGCCCCACTGCCGGGCAGGTGCTGCTGTGACTGGCACCTCTGCCTGGCAGGGAGGGCAGGCAGGTGGTGGCACTGTGACTCCCCAGGGTGACAATGCTGCTGCTCCCGCTGTCCCAGCCACTGTGCTGCCAGCACAGAATGAAGCAGACATCCGTGTCTCCTGTGCTTTTCCCCTTGTGTCAGCTTGTGATGTTTATCTGGTGAGCAGGAGTAACCTTAAAAATAACTCTCACGAAGAATTCTAACTCTGGCTTTGTTCTGTCTTTAACCTCAGGCAGACTGTGTCAGCAAGAGACTTTGAAATGATTTTTTTCCCTCATACCAGCTTTTTTCCAGCAGATAGCACTGTACTGAGACCCAAAGACACAGACCATATTCCCAGCTCTGATGTTTTTGGTAACTCTCTTTATCCCTTTCCAAACCTTCCACCGTGTATCTGGCTTGTCATACACCATCCCTCTTGGGCATCAATTCTCTGCTCTTTGCTGCACAATTTTACACCACCTACCAAGTCTCTGCTGGGGTCTTCTGGTTGCATGCAAAAGAAAAATAACAAAACTAAAAGGAAATTGCTAATAGAACCAATCTCAGTATTTTTTTCAAAATATCATACCAAAAAGCTTTAATAAAAGGCAAGAGGAGTAAACAGAGAGCCCCAATAAAAGGCAAGAGTCAAAGTGATGTGTGTGCATGCACAGCAGCTGCCAGGCAGAACTTAACTCCATGGAAATTTCTGATGTGTTTTCAGCCCGAAATGGACATAGGCTGCATTTTGAGAACCTTAGACCTGAAATGGTTCTAGATTTTTGGAATGTCAGATCATTTTTCAGAGCTCACAAGATAATTCCTTGCAGAGAAACAAAACAGAAGTCTTTTTTGAATAGGGTCAAGTCTCTATGATATAAACATCAAGTAACATCCATTATTAAGTAGGCTGTATAAATAACAATTGCCACTAAGTTCTTTCACTCATTAACTCATTGAATAATTTATGTTAGAAGGGGCCACTGGAAGGGTTGAACAGTCAGCTTGCTGAGGGGCTCACACAGCCCTGCCCTGACCACCTTTGTGATGGAGACTCTGCAGACATTTTGGATAACCTCTGTAGTGCTTAACCTTTTCATGCTGTTCTGTTTGGCTTTTTTTTTCCCCTCTCACCTTATACTCAGCTGTGATTTATGAACATTTCTTCAATCTTTTGCTGACCGCTGCTGAGAAAGGTCAGGCTCCATCTTCTCTGGATTGCTCTCCATGTGGTTGAAGACTGTGGCAAGTCCCTCTTTCTCCTTGCCTGGAGGCTGAGAAAGCCCAGCTCCCCAGGCCCTTCCTGAGCTGTGTGTGCTCCATCCTCCTCCAAGGGGGTATCAACACCCCTCTCCTAGGGAGGAACAGGATTTTGGGTACTGCAAATGCAGTTGAACCTTCCTGATGCCCGGTGGTAGGAAATAATTAACTTCCAACCTGCTGGCTGCTCCCTTGCTAAAGCTGCCCAGGATGCTGGTGCAGGGCTTACATTTGCCTTTGCTGAGCTCCTTGAGGCTCCCCTGGGTTTATTTGCCAGCTGTTTGGTCCCTGGGGGAGGTGCCCCTGCATTTATTCCTAAGGATGCCACTGGTTTGAACCACTGCCCATCCAAATGCTTCAGCCCTGTTCAGATTTGTACTCATGCCCAAAGACAATCATTACAGTGATTATAAGAATTATTCTTTCTAATTTAATTAAAAGTGAAGGCAAACAGAATGTAAATGGGAGCATGGGCATGTTTTCCAGAATTGAAATGATGTTTCAGCGTGCTTTAAGCCTGGTGTAAGTTATTTTGATATAGTCATCTTTCCTTTCTCTGCTTTTCATTTAAAATTCAGAGATTGCTAGAATCAACTTCTGAATTATTGAATTTTTAAACAAAATTAAGTAGGCACTGTCTTGACTGTTCTGAAAGTAATATTAAGACATGGGCATGACCCTTTGAATTTTTAAAGGCAAATTTCAAGTTGCATATATATATTAATTTTTTTGTTAAAGGACAAAGATATGTTTGCCAGCCTGGATCTGAAATTATGAACACCAAGGAATAATACGCTGTTGCTCAGTTTCCCGCTTTTTATTGGCTTGCTTGAGTGTTATGGCTGCTGTAGAGTATCAGTTCTGCTGAGAATGTGTTTGACAGCAGCCAGACAGGTTCCCTCTGCAGAAGCGGCACGAGGCCGGTGTCAGAGCTGCCATTGCTTGGAATTCAATGAGGCAGCTCTCCAAAGCTGGTCCAAAGGTTGTGATGCCCAAGATTTATCTTGGTAATTTTAGTGCCGGCCCATTGGAAGTGTTTTTTAGCCTTCAGGCATGCTGCTGGTCAAAGCTTTCCAATGGGATGTGAGCCATAGACTTTCTCAGTCGTCATAGCTGAGTTATTTTGCTACTCAGCTATGCAGAAGCAGCAGGCCTTTAGGCTAATTAATAAATCATCAACGCATTTGTGGTGTGAAAAATGAAATATTTATGCTTGCCAGAGTAATGTTTCTGTCTTGCAGCCCCATGCTCTGTTGATGCCTGATGGAGGATGAAGTAAATACCAGCTGGTGTAGAATGTGCAGAATATAATTACTTTCTACAAAGTTAACTGAATATTAAAAATAGAATCCAGAGGAGCTGGCAAAAAGGAAAAATATATAGATACATGCCTGTAAGGCAGGACATAGCCAGTGCATGAAGGGAACACTTGCCTAACTGGTACTGTGGGGCTGGGAAACCTGCAGGATCCATATTGTGTACAAATGTGTCACACAGAGGCCTTTTCAGAGAGCAGTTAGTGGCCAGCTGGAGTAGTTAAAAGGCCTGAAGGGAAGCCAAGGATGCTCTACTTTTCTGGTCGGTCATCGTTAGGGGACCAGTGAAGGACTTAAAGCATCAGCTGTTGTTGCTTTTCAAAAATGTGTCCACTAATAAAGGAAAGAAAATATTACTTCTAGATTTTAAGGCAACCAGGAGCTAGTTTTGTTCTTTGTGTTCTGACACAATAGTAGATTTACTGGAGCTGTGCTGGGTGTCATTTTTGCAATCACTGCCCTAGTCGTTCCCCACAGAATGAATGTGTGAGCACCAGGCCAATCAAACCCCTTGAAGAAAAACATTATCATGTAACAGAAAGAGGATTTAACCCCTTATTTGAAGTGGAGCCTCTTTAAAATAATCAGCTAAAAGTGATTTACACAAGTGGCTGATTTTACATGCTGGCAGTTGCAATCAGAGGGATTGAAAGGGTGAGCCATCAAAGAGGCTTTTCAGATAGGTGAAGGGGAGGCATTGTGTGGGTCAGGCATCAGCCTTCTCCCATCTCCCAGTTCTAATTTCAGGGTTGGGTTTTTTTTGGTTTTGTTTTGTTTTGTTGTGGGGTTTTTTTGGTTTTTTTTCCTGGGCAATTTAGTCTGACTTTTCCCCGTTTGTTTTGTGTGTACAGTCTAGGGTTGTGATAAAATCCCAGTGTTCAAAATCCAGGAAGAACATTCCATTTCTGTGATTGTTTTTCATTTGCTTTCACAGCCTTGTCAGCATACTTTGTCCAGGGGTTCAAGTCCTGTTGTGCAAAGAAGATTGTGAGCCTGTCTAGGCCAAACTCAATGCCAAATCCTTCAGACTGGTAATACCACCTGTTGTATATGTTTGAGTCTGATGATTTGTATCTAAATAGGTATGGAAGGATGGACTTCTAATGGGGATTATTGGTCTAGTTAGTGAATAATTTCTTTTAAAATAGAAAAGAAGCATACGTTTCTCTTTTGGTTGTGACATTTCTGAAAGCAGGCAATGGCCTGAGGTGAGCGTACAGGACAATGAACAGCTCATCAAGCTGTTCTTCTTAAGGGAAGTGATTGGCATCAACAGGAAGAAAAAAGGCTTGTAATTTGTGAGGTTTGGTCTGGTGCTTGGTTTTTATGTCCTGTTAAAGATTTGTGGTAGAATATTCTTAACAGCATCACTGCAGCTGTTTAACAGTTGCCCCTGAGGTCTCCCAAGGCTGAGCTCTGATCAGCTCCCATGGGATAAAGCTGTCCCAAGGTGCTGCTCCCTGCCCTTGAGCACCTTGCTGGAGGAGTGGAGGAAGGTGGAGGTTTTGTCCCTTTTCTGCCCATCGCTGAGAGTGTGTGAGCGCCAGAGCAGAGAGGGAAATTGACACACAAGAGGCTGGAAGTCCTATTCCTGTGTGGCAGCAACAGGATGCAGCCAGGTCCCCTCCACCACCGTCAAACTGCTGCTAATTAGGATTTGAATGAGCCAGTAGTATAGGAACAGAGAGGAATGAATGCACCCCTTTGCACTTGTCTGACAGAATAAAATCAACTGCATTCAAGGAATTTGAGAAATAGATATAAATATTTCAGGAAGAAGTAAATTTAAGATCTTCAAATGCAGCTTCAAAAGGATGCTGGACCATTTGAGAATACTCATTTTAAATAGAAGAATTACAGAAGCAGCAAATGATCTCTCTTCCCTATTTGCAAAAAGGATTAGAACTAAATGTCATATTTTAGGTCCGTGCTTCATGTTTGCTTCTACAAGAACAGACAATTTAAATGTCAGTTATTATAGCTTGTCAATAAATTTCAGAATCTAAGCAAATCTGGAAAACATGACTGACAGCTACAAGTTAATTTATCTGTTAAATAACCAGTCAGCACTTCACTGCTATTGCTGACATGCATCAGAGTATAACACTGCTAATTCAGAGGGTGAGCTGTTGTTTTGTCATGAAGTACAAATTATGCAGATTCTACTCATCTCCTAGGAAGAGAGAAATCTCTGAAGCTGTGATGCCCTTTAGGAGAAGTAATCAGTTATCCCAAAAGTTCTATGGTTTTATACTCGCAGAGCAGTGGTATGGTTTAAAACAAAGCAGGCTCTCATCAGTGCATAAAATTATAACTACTAGTGTGGATGGTAAAAATTAGTATTTGCTGCTTAGAAAGAAAAGAAATAGTGTGGGAATAAAGGCCTTCACAAAGTTAGAAGTGAGTTAAAAGGCAGCATGAGCTACTGCTAGGTAATCAGAACTGCTGAATATGAAGCCATTAATTTAAGCACTTACATAAAGACACAGCAGACTAAATACAGGGGTGTGTGTGTGAAGCAACAGACTCTATCCACACTGGGGTGTTGTACCTGAAAATAATACTAAGATTAATACCAGTTGTTTGGGTTAGAATTGCCAGATGCTTTTGTTGCACATTATACAATAAACAGTTTCTTTTGACAGCAGTCTTATAAAAAAGAGAAACTGTGTAGGAAGATGTTTTTTCAGAGCAGGTAGCCAAACAGGGATGATCTAGAAATTCCCAGGTTGCTTCAGAGAGTCTTAGAATAGTTGGGGTTGGAAGGGACCTTAAAGACTATCTAGATCCAACCCCCCTGCCATGGGCAGGGACACCTTTCTCTAGACTGGGATGCTCAGAGCTCCATCCAGCCTGGCCTCAAGCACTTCCAGGCATGCAGCATCCATGACTTCTCTGTACTGAAGCACATTCTGGTGAAGATCAAGGCAAAAAAAGTCATTGAGTACCTCAGCTCTCTCCATATGCCACTGTATGTGTGCTGCTCAAATTTCTCAACTAATATTTGACTTTTTTGGTTTTCTTGAACTTTTTTCTATGTTTAGTAAGGTAGGCTTTTTCACAGTTTTTCACCGTTTAGCAAAATATTATGAAGAAGGAAAAGAAATTCTGGTTTATCATAAGGCTACTTCTCCACCTGCAGAGGGATTCAGCCTGATGTGTCCTCCCCTATAGAAAGTCTTAAATCATTAATCTACAGAAATTACAAAAATGCTCAGTCATCTCAGCTGGCTGTTAATCTTGAAGTTTAATGATAGTGCAATTTTTAAAAAATTATTTCATAGAGATGTCTAGAAATGTTTCTGTGATTTGAAGCCTTTTAAGAGACCAATCAACAAAAGTTAATTTTGGAGCTATAAAGGATCAAATAATAATCCAGTTAGATTTTTGTGCTTCAGTAGAAAGCTTGAGAGGAAAACAGAGAGAGGTGTGATTTGTAGGGCTCAGAGGGGAAATAAAGATATTCTAGGAGACTGGATAATTTTAACGGTTGATTTTATTTAAAAGATTCCACAACAGTATGACTGCTGTATTCTATAATTTATTTGGACTTTGAGAGGTGTTGTGAGACCAGGTTTGAAAGCCCTTAAGCAATATTCTGAGGGGAGAGCATAGCAAAGTGGATACAGTTTGTCTCTCTGCTCTAGCAGCCACCATGTAATTTAAAGTAGCCCTTTCTTGTTATTTGCCTTTTATCTGGCTCAGCGTCCTTCAGTCTGATTAGCATGGGACTGTGGTACCCTTTGGATCTACCTGGTGCTGAGCATTTTGAAACTGCAGCTGTTTCTTGAGGGCCCAAAATAAGTGGTGGTGTTTGTTTTGCTGAAGACTGCCATGTGCTACTCCTAGGTGGCAGCCTAGGCAGTGATATCCTTGCAAGTCAGGAAGTGTTTTGGATAGTTCAGTGCTTGCTTAAGCCATTTTCCCTGGCTATAGTCTTATGAACTGAAATTTCTATTAATGTCAGTCTTTTCAAGCTACAAGCATCCCTGTGATGTCTACTTTCAACCACTGGACCTTTATCTCCTTGCACATTAAATGAATGTGTTATGACAAATAATGCAATATTTAACACTGTTAACCTGTTGGGTTGGGAGATTTAGAGCTTTGTCTACTCTCTCCAAGAGCCCAGAGTCACTGTTCATTTGATAATCACTGTAGTTAACTGATCAAATTTGCATTCCATGAACATGTCAGGTTTGGGTGGTGTTTTTTGGTTTGGCTTTTTTTTCTCTTGACAGTCGATAGGGAAAAAAAAAAAGGTGATATAAATAGCACATGTAATGAAATCAGTCTGAGTAGGAAACTCATCAATCTAGAACTCATAGGTGCTGCAAACTCAACAGGTAATAGATAAAAGGTCAGCCTATTTCATGGACATTGCTTTAGATAAAATACCTGTTAGAGTTAATAATTTTCACAATAAATCTTGCTAACATAAAGAGCTCAGTTATACAACTGTAGTTATTTTTATATCAATGAATGTAATATGAATTAATTAATATGAGCTATTAACTGTACCTGATTTTGCTCCATCAACTGAGCTTGGAGGTCCCCAAAATGACCACTAGGGAGTCTGTATTATCACAGGATTTAATGTGTATCTGGTACCTTAAAATCTAAGTGTTCCTTTAATTTACAGTGAACTATATCAGATGGATCAGTATTTAGGTTCAGCATCAAAAACAACATTGGCAAGGAGCCATATAAAACACAATCAGTTTGGAGTCACAGCCTGGTTTGTACTTCAACTGACCTCAAAAAGAGGTTTAGGACATGAAAAAGTACCTCTGTAGGTTTTTCTGCGCTTTCAGATGATACAAGTTGGCCTAGTGAGAGCTACCACCTCTCACTATGAACCTGACTTCCATATATCATGCTCATACAAGTTAAATTCACTAGTTAAGCATAAAATTAGGCTTGAGCACTTCTCTGCTCAACTGTTCATCGGGGTCATGTTTATTCTGCCTGCACTGCTAGAGTTTTAAGGTTGAACATGACCTTCTCTCTCTGAAGCTATAGAGCCAGACTATGAAGAAGAGGGCAGCAAAGAGATGAGGTGGTCAGTGTTTAGTTTGAATTTAAGTGGCTCTGGTACTGTGTTGTTTGTCAACATAATGTGCAAATACCGAACGTTATTCTGATTTATGGAAAGCTTGCTTTATTTCTACTCTGTCTTGTGAAAGAAGTGAAAGTTTTCTGCTTTTGTGGAGGAAGACTGAGAAGCACCCTGGGGGATCAGGGTCTGAGTGTTGATATTTTATCTTAGCATGCCTCCAAAATGAGCTTGCTGGAACTAAACACAAATACAAAGCATGTCTCCTGCAAAAATTATCCACCTCTTCTTTTCCTGAAAGCAAGAACCAGGGAATTACAGGGAAGATTTCAGGTAATCTCCAGGTGATTGCCCTGCTAGCTGTGACCTCGTGCTGGTATTTTACTTGTGTTTTCTGTTCAGAGATAAACCTTCCCTCTTCGGTCACCAGTCTTTCATGGCATCAGATGGATCCTGCTCTGGGTGTCACAGCAGGCGTTTGTTCCAGGGCTGGCAAACAATTTTGCTGCTGTGTTTGTGAGAGAGAGGCAGATCTGGAATTAGTTTTTGAGGCTCCAGGATTTAGATTAATTGGTCAAGAGGTCTGATTCAAACTGCTGTAATTGTGCAGCCAGCCAGTGTCCACCACATGTGTTTATTCTCTCCTACTTTCAGCCAGAGGGCTGAGATAAAGTTTCTTAATTAGTTTCTGAAAATAGGAAAAAACTGTTGTTCCATCACTTCCTACAGAAATGAGGCACACTGCATGTGAAACAGAGCAATGGGCACAAAAGTTGCTTATACATAAAGGACAAAGTATGTGCTCACTTAGGTATCGCTTGATAGGTGTGCTGCCAGCAATGGCTTATGGGTGTGTAAATCAAGTCCTATTTCTCAAGAGGTAAATCAAGTTCTATTTCTGGGACCCTATAATTTCTCCAGGGTTTTTTCTTTTTCTTTTTTTTTTTTTTCCCAAGACAATTCTTGCTTTCTGAGTAAAAAAATAACAAGGAAAAGGGATTACAGTCCATTATGGTAGGGTGCTTATGTGAAAAAGTACAGAAAAAGGTTTTGGAATGAAAAGCAAATGAAAGATAACTTATAAAACATTCTTCACTAGCATATGAGATTTTGTGGTGTTTAGTTAAAGGCAGAACTATGTGAATGGTTATGCTTTATTAAGTGACATTAGTAGAAAAGGAACTGTGGGAAGTACAAGCAAAAAAGTTGTAAGAAGCTAATAGTTACTTTCAAATTTAACATGGAACATTTCAAGTTTTCTGAAGTAGAGATAATCAGACTTTCCTAATCTGTTTTACAAATTCTCATCATGTAAGGATGATTATATTAAAATTACTTCTTGGTATCAAAGCACCCATACTAATATGATAGATCTCTCAAACTGTTTGCTTCAATGAGTTTCCTTTAGTATGGTTCAAGGCATTCCAAAAGCTTGCAGTGAACTAGTAAAGGTGCCTTTGAATGCTTTAATCATGCATAGCCATCTTTACCCTCTTTAGACTGAGACTAATCTAGATTACATGATTGGTTAGCCTCTCAGAATAAGTTGACCCTTAAATTAAAATGTTGCCTCTTTGCAGATTACCAATCAAATTAAAACAACCAGTCACACTTTAACCGCTAAAATAAATTGAGGTTTTTTTAAGTGTTCTCTTTTAATGATCAGTTCCTATAAAATAATTTATAATTGTCAGCACTCTACACTGCAGAAGTTCAAGCTCATTTGAAGAATAGGACTGCAATGGGCCCTTTAGCAAGCACTTTCTCATCTTTAGAGCTATGGTTTTGGTAAAATCAGAGAACAAATTAGAATAACACCACTCTCTATATTGGGTTCATGGCTGAGATGAACTAAATAGAATGCCTGGAAACCAGTTCTCTTCTGACCACGATGTGAAGAATTCTAACTGCAGAGTCAAGAGCTCTTATTCCAGCACACTTGGAGGACTTTCCAGCGTACACCTAGTCCAAAGCCTTTTCAAAAGTTTCTGCTTTTCCACCATGCCTCTGAAGCTGGCTTTGTAATCCCAATGGTGGCAAGCTCCTCTCCTCCTTTTAAGTGTTTTTTCAGGCAGTATCACCCACAATAGAGGAGGCTCCCCAACCTCTGGTGTATTCTGCAACTCCAGACACCAAGGTTTCTTCCTCCTGCTCTTTGCAAATTTGTTAACAGATAGCAGATAAAACAAGGAGAGCATACTCTCTTTTCTTTTCTTTTTTTTTTTTTAATCCTTCTATATAATCCCTTAAAGTATTCTGTGAAATACTCTTACAGTACAGCTAGAGCTATCTAGCAACAGTTATTTTGTATTTTTTGTAGTTTCACATGCACTCCTCAAAAATACTTAACTGTAAGAGAAATTCATGTCTCTATTGACAAAACTGGTAATTAAGAGCTGATGTAAAATTCTTGCATAAAACTTCCACATGACTCCTTCAGTGTTATGATAATAATGATTATTACTCATATTGATTTAAGCCTCACCATTGACAATCTGAGTTTGCATCCAAAAAATGTGATGCTTGATTTAAACCAGTGTTTTTTTCAAGTATGCCTGCAAAAGTTGTTAATATGGGGGATATGCTGGGTGCTCCTACAAAACATTTAATTCAAGGGGCTTTTTTACACAAAGTGATCAGTATCTTTAAAATAATGCAATATTTCAAAATAAAATAAAATATCTCTGTCATGATGCCACATCTAAGGTGGAGATGGGGTTCTGCTGGATCCTCATTCTGATCTCTTTTTTCAGGAAGAAAACTGTTACTTTCTGTCACTTTAAAAGATATTTTATTGCACATATCATGCATATGAGCTTATGCCCACTCTAGTCAGTATAGTCTATATTGTTCCATCAATGGCTACATAACTAACATAATATTATATAATATATAAAGAACTATTTCAATATTTCATACAGAGTCATAGATGTGATTGTGTTCCTGGGAGTAGTAATTATTTTATCTCAGAGTGAAATTATGTCTTGGGTTTGAGCACAATAAGTAGAGACCTCATGAACAAGACTTTATGCAAAAGCTGAAAGCACAAGCATGCCCTGTTAGGTGTAGCTATACTTAATTTCAAATGAACTCAGTTGAAGCTCTGTTTTAGGTGTTTAGCAAAACCTAATCAAGGTGTATTCATCTGGGTGCATTTCTTCCTAGTGAAAGCAGACGAAAACAGTACATGAGAGAACAGAGCATCAGTACATACAGAAACAAAAAATCAATAATTATAAATAATAGATGGTACAGAAGCAATGAAATAGCCTTTAATGTCAGTTCTCTTTCTGCTTCTATAAACTGCTGAGAAGGTTTTTTAACTGCCCCTTTCTCCTTTGCCATCTCCCACACCACATGCAGGGTTATACAGTTTTTTATTAATGGACCCACAAAGCCAGTAATACAATGTCCTGAGTAAAGAAATGTAGTCAGAAAGGGTTTTCCTTCCCACTTGACAGAGATTCAGAGGCTCTGCTGTCTAGCCCAGTGTATTGATCTCTGCTTCTTACATGTTGAGTAGGAAATTCTCTCCAGAGTTTATTTGTACTGGCTCTTTGTTTCTCTGAGGTTTCAGTAAATAACAGCATTTCACCAAGGAGCTTCTTCTTTGTAAAAATATTCCTTTTGAAGAAACCAAATAAACAGAAAATGGGCAAAAAGGTGTCTATTGCTTTGCAGTTGCATGTTTTCACAGATCTTCCCCTTTTTTTAATATTACTTTAGACTTGGAGCTCTGGAGGCAATTCAGAATTAGACTGAGTAGAAAGTTTATGTAAATGAACATATATTTTCTTCTCTTTCCTAGTGCACCTCGCCACATTATTCTTCCCATTTTTCTCCCTGGTCATCAAAAAAGTGAGAACTATGTCCTCCTCTGAAGGTTCCCTTGTGCTCTATGATTTTTGTGGACTCTGCAAGTTTTATTGGTGTAAACTGAAATTGCTTTCAAAAAGTCTTAATTATTTTGTCCTGGCTTGGCATATGACGTAGTATTTTTGAATGGTTTGTTTGTTTGTTTGCCCAATTTTCCCATAATTGTCTGGTTGATCTAGGACACTTTAGATCAAGTGTTGCAAAAATGACATCGTACATTCTGTGCCTCTTTGTTTGAGTTAACCTTCTCTCTGGAGTCTCCAGGGGATCACAACCCAGCCACTTCAAAGAGAAGATCTTGGGGTGATTTAATCTCTGGATTCTGCACAGGGTCCATAGATAGATGTGTGTCTTCTCTGTCTCATGGTAAATAATTTGCAGTACTTTGAGGAGAAAAATATATGAATATGCATACACACAAACAAAAAACCCCAACAATATTACAGGTGCTTTGACTTTTCTACCATTTTTACTTGACTGTTTGGGTATACAAGCAGAATAAAAATTAAAATGCTGTTAGATGACAGTAATGTTGACAACAAAGCAGCTGCTTTCAGAACACCATTCTTCTGGGCAATATTCTTACATAATTATTTGAAGAATTGTTTGATTTTGTTACGACCTTTTCTCTTTTAATTGAGGCTTACCCAAATGTATATAATTGATTTTTTTTTTTTTTTATTTGTGCCATAATGTGTTGGGGGTACTTCTTCAGAGACCTATAAGCCTTGCCTGCATTATGCTTTTTTTTTTACTTTTTTGGTAACCTATGGCCATTGCAGCTTGGAACCTTCAGACAGGGGATTTCAAATGTGAATTGAAAGTATTTGACCTGGTCAGAAGAAAGTTTTGACTGACTGTATAGCAAATTCCTCATACAGTTTCCTGTGCATAAGGATGATTATTGCTGTTGGCTCCAATACACATGGAAACCTCACCTTCTTCAAATACAGCAATTTCAGGGACACGCTTGAAGTGTTCTTTCCTGCTGGTATGCAGTCCAGCCATATGTTTGGGGAAAATGGGAATGCTACCTGGGAAGATTAATCCTTGGCACACAACCCTGAAAGCAGCCAAATCTGGGAGAGATTATGACTGAAATTTGTCTTGATTCAAGTTTCTCTGAAGAGCAGAACTAACCTTGATAAGGCATGGAGGACACAGAGGAGCTCTACAACCCAGTGCCCCTATCAGGAACAGTTTATCAGTTTGTGTTTATACAGTTTTAATTCAATGGCCTTTAAAAAAAAATAAAGTTTTAAAACACCTCCTCCCAAGCCGTCTCTGAGCACAGTAAATGAGATAGATTTCAAGTATGTTTCTTGCATGATAAAAGAAAAGGTCTTCTAGGAAAGCAGTTCCACAATCATGTTTCAAGGGGTTGAACATCTTTTCCCACTTCAGTAAAGTCACAGGCACTGCAGGGAATCTCAGAAATTATGTTGGGAGGGGGTTCACTTCATTCTGGAGAAGCCAACATTAGGATGTGGTTAATTTTATAGGCACTTTGGAAAAAATCTTCTAATTATGTGTAAAGACCTTGTTGAGTGTAAGGTTAAGAACATTTGCCATTATCCTTTAGGGAGAAGTTATTAGAGCTGAGGTTCTAATCTCTTGCCTGGTTTCCCTCTATATCAGGTTAAATTTTATTCACAACAGAAGCTGAAAAGTGACAAAGAATAATTTCTCCATCTACTGCAGAAAATTGCTCATGATTTTTGATAGCCACTTAGTCTTGATAAGGTCACATCTTCCAGCTAAACTAGGCTTAGTCATATTTATTTCTTTGTATTTAAAGCTGATAGCACACAATATTTAAATTTTAACAAGTATTTATAGTCCAGGGTCTGCACTGCATTTGCCACCAGGGTTGTGGCTGATTCCTGGAAGGTGTGAGCTCACCTGCCTTAAGGAATGGACTGCAGGATGAGTGCCCTTTGTCGAGGGATCCCAGGAACACAGGTCCATGTACTCAGCTTAGAGAGAAAACTGTTAGCAGTTACTTAGATGTGTGCTGAACAGTTTGGTGGCATATGTTTAATTGGTGGCTTGAGAGCCTATATAAAATGGAATTGAAAACACAAACACCCACTGAAAAACACAAGCTCCAGTAATAGGTGATAATTTATATTTGCCATCTTTGGAGGGGAAAAAAGTATGGCATGTTACAGAATTATTTTATTAAAAGGCATAATACATTTCAAACGCTTTCAAGTAGTTTACCAGCTTGAAATGCATCAAGAAATGCATCAAGAAATGCAGCTGATATTCTTCCAAAAGGCACTTTCATAACTTCTTCTTTCTCTGAGAACTTAACTGAGTGTTAAGTAAGATATCCAACTACTCATAAGTTGGGACAAAGGATTATTTCCTAGGGGGAAGAGAACAAAAGTAATTCTTGAGGCAGCTTTGCCAAGTGTCTGGAGACAGGACTGCTGCTTAGGGTACAGTTTTGTGAGCTGTCTGTAGCAGCAGGGAAAAAGGCAGTCTCCTTCCCCTCCCCATTGACTTGCAGTCTGCCCTTTCCCAGGAGCAGGAAATGAGGTTGCACTGGCTGGAATAGGAGGTGCACCAGACCCACAGCCCAGCAGGCAGGAAAACTGCCAGCCTTGGTGGGCACCTGAGGAATGTGGAGTCCCAGAGAGGCCTCCTGGGAATCCTGACAGCTTTGTGTCAAGGTGAGAAATAAGAACTAGCATAGATGCTAGAGGTCTGTTTCCCTAATCAAACAGATACAAATGAAAGAAAGGAGATTGGGACTGCCAACAACACTGTTTTGAGTATTGAAAGTTAATATGTTTACCATATAAAATCAAGCTTATGCAAGAATGTCAGATTAATGTAGGATTTTTACCAGAAGTGCAGTAGCTCTTTGTGCATTAGATAACTTAGCTTCGGAGGTCAGGGCTTTACCTCACTGTTGTTGTGACATTTGATCCAAAGGCCAGTATTTCAAATGAGGGCACAAAAGCTTTCCTTCAAGACTGCAGGTAGCTAAAGTGACAGCTCTGTCTAAGCTTCACACCAGAGGTTCAAAATTCTGCACAGCCAATGTAATCTGGAGTGTTTTGCTTCACAAAAGCTAAGGGATCATGGTCCTAAATATTATTTACCTACTTGGTAGTAGTTATTTAAGAAATAATAATTAGGCACATTTAAATAGTAAACATATATAAGTGTTTATGTTAATGTAATACTTTTAAACTGACATCTACAATGTTCATATCAAACCCATTTGTTGACTGCTAATTATTTGAGTCTGAGTGTATTTGTGTGTACATAGGTGTGGGGAGAAGTGACTTTAGCTAACTGCAGGTGCTCCTGTAGTGGATGTGCACAGCGATGTCAGACAGAATGAAATCCTTCTGGTATTGTGGGCCTGTCTCAGTGTTCCTTTGAATTTAATTATTTAAATGACCTACTATTGTTCCTAAATTAAATATTTAAGCTTTCTAAATGGCTGCCATTCTGGTTTAGTTGTCAAGGTAAAGGTAATTATTGCTGACAGAAGAACTGAGTTGGATGTTGGTATTGGGGGGATTTCAACTCCTCACTGTTTTCTTAGTGCTGCCACCACTGTAAGGGCCAGTCCAGCACTCCAGTACTGCACAGGCAAGGAATTTCCATGGAGATGTGTTTGCAGTTTCCTGGCTGGGCACAGGAGTTTCTGGCTGCCACCTCTGGAAGTACCACAAAAATGAATATGCTTTCTACATTACCTGAGATTTCTCTGAGCGTGTATTTTGCTTCTCTAATGTTTAATGAGATAATGAAGGAAAGTCACTAGGGGAAGAGAGTCAACCTAGTAATGCATCCCTTCTTTGATTTGCATGGAACTAGGTGTGAATTTTATACATCTATCTGTTCTTCTAATTATAAGGAGGGATTGTGTAGGTAATTTCAAAGTCCTAAGGCATTAAGGGTACCCTGCATGCAAGAATTTAAATTTTAAATTAAGAACTAATAAAATTAAGCACCAGTTTAATGCTACCATGGTGCTGAACAGAAAGGGCTGGAAATGTCAGATTCATCTTTGTTGCAAGCCTTTAGCTTTTTAAAAGGCAGATGCTTAAGTTCTAGATACATGTTTTTTCACTTTGATTTTTGGGGTGTCTCTTGCATGCACCTTAAAATTTTTGAGAGCATGTAGAAAAAAGTAATGATTTTTAAAATAATTTCTTAAAAATGAAGACCGGAGACAGTGACATTTTCTTGAATATAACATGAGAGATTCTAATAATGTAAATTATTCATAAAGCCTAAATAATTAGTCACTGTTGTTTGCAAGCAGACAGAGAAGCAATATACTACATAACTAAGGTTAGAATTCTGTTTTAGGTGTTTAGTAGCATGAACACATTTATTAAATATTTTTTTAAGAAGTCCACCTTGTGCTTTTAACAGCACAGACATCACATATTTCTTCTTAAATCTTGTATCATCAAGCACAGGTTCCATGCTAGCAGACTTTAATAGTTAGATCAACCTGAATATTTTTAAGCCCTTTCATTTGCTGGCCAGGCTCCAGTAGACACCTGAGTATGAGCTTAGGAACAAGGCAAGGGCAGACTGATGTCCCCAGAGTACTCTACCATCCATAAATCTAATTTCTGAGCCACACATGCCATCTTTTGGCTTCTATGTCCTCCGTGGTTTTAGTTTTTCTCCATGGCCGTGTCTTATTTGCTTTTGATTCTCTGTAGCCCTTCAACTGCAGCTATTCAAGAGCAGAGCTTTTTCTCAGTGTAAATTCACAACACCAAGAGAAGAAATGCCTACCTTTGTTTGTTTTGAAACTAGCAACCTTTCGCTTTTATCCTTCTATTACTCCTAATCACTTCTTTAGAGATAGTGATGACTGATCCTGACACACACCCTTGCCCACGGCCCAGAATTTATCATCCTCTTCCAAGTCCTCTTCAGCCACACTAGTGGTCTTGTTAACTTAGTCCATCAAGGAGAAGCTGGTTGATATCTGATCATCCTTTGAACCACCTTTTGTTTCTCTACACCTTTTTATGAGATGGTAAAGAAGAAGGAAAGCAGCACAGCAAGCAGCAGTCTTGATGTAAGTGTAGCAGAGATTTATGTATTGCCTAATTATGGCTTGCCTTTGTGCTCTGTGCCCAGCATAGGATTGCTCCTATCAGTTTTTCTTTATTCTGTTGTTTGACTATTAGCACTGTGCTGAAGCTGTCCTAAAGCTGACTCGGAGATATGGCTTTTCTTGGGCATTAGACAGGTTACAGAGGCAGTCTTTTCATATGAAAAGCTATCTGGGGGCTGAGGGTAAAGGCTTCTCATGTTCACTTCTGTTACTGAGTTTCCACAGCCATTTTTTTAATATCTTAAAAATAATCGTCTTTTAATCATTTAGGAGTCACCAAGTCTGTGGTTCTTTCTGTGGTCCTGAACGTGTGCCCCTCTCCTTTGAGAACAGCTTTTACTGTCATGAGCACTTGTCAACTGTTGCGGTTTTGTTATTTTCAGTGTTTTCCTTAAGTTGTACTTGTTTTTATGTACCTTGTAGAAATGTTTTTTCCCTGTTACCCCCCTCAGTTATTCCCCTTGTTGGTCCACTCCAGGTCCCCTTTTCCTGCCGTTAGCCTTGTTTACCACCCTAAGCCCCTCCTATCCTTCTAGAATGTTCCCTGCCAATCCTCAAAGTCCCTACCCATCCCAGTTGTCAATTACCCTTGGCCACGCTCCTTGTTCTAGTAAGTTCTATGCCAGTTACTGTTTCCTTGGTTGATGATTGCTCTGTTCAAGATGTACCCCACCCACGTTGTACCCTATTGGTTCCCTGTAAATATATCCCCGCCTTATGAACCTCCCCTGGATTCCCCCAATTGGTTGTTGCTTGTACCCTCCCCTGGGGGGAGGGCCCCTATTTAAGTTGCTGCGCACGCTGTATCCTCGCCTTTGGTTGCCTCCTTCCGTTGAGTTACCTCTTCCCCCGTTTTGCTCCCTGAATAAATCCCGTCCCTGGAACCAACCAGAGGTCTCTCCCAGCCCTTTGTCCTTCGCGGTCGTGTCACCAGTAGTCTGAGGCGTCCTGCCTTACTCAGACTTAGGGACTTTGGAAGTCCTGAAGACGAGCCACACCTGCCGCTCAGCCCACTGCGTAGGTTAGCCGGGGGATCAGGTGTTGAAGACAGTGGTGGGCAGCGATAGTCAACCCCTGTTAAGCCCCTTGAGCCTGTTCTTCGAGATCTGGCCTGGAACTGTGTCTTGGTTTGAAAGACAGGTGTCTGCTAAGAAAGGCAGGAGCCTCTCTTGAAATGGAAAAATGTAAACCCCCTCCCTCCAAATTATTGTAACCTTGAAATCATGGAGTTTTTAGGTAAAGATATGGGAATAGGAATAACTTTTAATTTTCCTAGGAAAATTAAAATAAAAATACAATAATACAAAAAGAACCAGAACACTGACAGAGTCAGAATACAACCTGACACCCTGTCAATCAGGGTGTTGGTAGCAGTCTGATTAAATGGTGGCTGCAGTCCTCCAGGAGTGACAGATGTGGGTTAAGTTGAAGCAGTGCTCCAGTAGAAGGGTGCAGTTTTCCTCTGAAGATCCCGTGATGATATGGAAAGGCCACGTTTTCTTCTGGAATCCAGTGGGAAAAGGCTGCCTTGGTGTTCCAAATTTCAGTTTTTATCTAGGTAGGAAAAGCTTGGTTCCTCCCCCTGGCTGGAGCATCTCCCAATGGGATGATGTAATTTTATCAGTCGTTCAGTGAGCCCCAATGTGTTGATGTAATTTTATCAGTCATACAGTAGGACTCAATGGCCCATTAACAGGCAATATCTTCTTGGAGGAAGGATGGGTTGTGGAAAAGATAAAGATGACTGCCTCACCTGGTTTTAACAGATGGTGATAGAATACATGCTTTTAGTTACATCCTGCTTTGCAAGCAAAGACAAACTGGTAAAAATTCAGCCTGACACAGAGCCTGGCATTTTCCAGTTTCTATTTCCTGGGCAGTGTTATGGCTGTGGATGGCACATGGCAGCCAGGTATGCAGACATGCCCCTCCTGTGGTGGGTGACCCCACTGAGCCACCTGCCCTGTCCCCTGACACAGAGCAGGGTTTGGGGCAGGGTGGCTGCCAGGCCCTTTCCTGCTGGGCTCTGTGGGGCTGTGACTGGGTCTGAGCAATTGGTGTTCAGCTGTTGGTCCCTCTACGGCTTCTACTGCTCACAGCTGTGACAGTGCTGTTATTTCCCTAATCCCCACCCCAGCTGAGCATTTCCAGCACAGGACCTCATTAACATTCTCTCACATTGCCAGAGATACCAAGTAAGGATTTATTTTTCTGGTGGGAAGTCAAATATGCACTAAAAAAAAATGAGAATCAACTGTGAGTATTTTAAATCAAAAACCTGCTAGAAATGGCATGGCAGTATTCTGTTGCCCACTTTTATGGGAATTAAATATGGCTCTTGACTTGTAGGTACTATTTGAGTAGTTCCCTGTGCAATATGCTTGGTAATGCAACAAGGACTGGAGCTCAAATACATTTTCACAGGTAAAGTTTTTAAGGGAATTTTCTCTGGGAAGAAAAAAAATGAGGCACTGGAGAGTAGAGCAGCTTATAAACCATGCAGAGACACAGCTCAAAAGTGACCAGTTTTGAAATAAAGGACTTGCTTATTTTCATGAAACTGAATTGTATTGATTTCAAATCTGAGAAATGCAGACATACATGTGGCAAATTAATGTCTTAGTAGGTTTGGACAGGGAAACAGACAGAGTCCTATCTTTTTTGCATCAAAGTCCTAAAGTCTGGAGAATTTAATCAAACCAGAAGTGCTCACCGAACTTTATAATTGTGGCAAAATAATACCTTCTTTTTTCCTTAATAAACCTGACATCTATCAGCATTGTTAACACTTGGCTTTTGATTTATTCAAAATTATTTTAAATGTCACATACTCTCAGTACAGAAGGAATGATTTCTAGTAAGACAACAGGATTGAATCACTCTGTAATTAAAATAATTGTATTTACAGAAGAGGAACAAGCTTCTCTCATAGGGAGAATATTTTAATTTTTTCTGTTGTTTGTGATGTCTCCTTTTTTTGTTTTTCTTTATTTTTTTCCCTTTTTTTTATTCTAAGTGAGTAGGTTAAAAAGTAAAAAGACAGAATTTTCGTCAGGAGACTGATTCTCCCCGGGCAGAATACATATTTTAAAATTACTACCATCAATGTGATATAGTAATAGACCTTCATCCCTAATGCAAACACTGGCAACAACTGAGGCATCCAAGGCATCATTTACTCGAATATATCTGCAGATGACTTTTTGTGGCTTTTTGTAGCAATCTGACTTCAATTCAAACCATAATCAGCTAATCACTGGCAATTTTCAGATATGAGTCAAGCTAATTTCAAGACAATCTGCCTTAGTTTCATTGAACAGCCCTGGAGATGGTGTTTATGTTGATGTCCATTAGTATTCCAACTGATAGTAATGTAGAGTCTGCAAAAAGAAAAAAAAAACACACAAAAAAGGCCTCTCTAAAATGAACAATAACAAAAAGTCTGCCAGCCTGAAGTGCAGAAAATAGAAGTTTATTTTTTGCCACCTGTGTTCCCCCAGCAGGTGACCTGAACCTGGGATGGAGCTGTGTAAAGAAGCAATGGGTCATTTAGAGTACTTACCCTGACTGGAAGGGGTACCTTAGCTTCTCTTCAGCACTGAATATCAAAACATTTGCTGTGCCTAAAATCATGGAAGCTAAGACTGGGGTTGGAATCAGGCCTTACAATATGCCTGTGAGTTTTGAAAGATCTCATAGCTTCAAACCACAGACAACTTCCCTGCTATGCATCACTGAGGTACGTAAATGAGTCTAGAAATTCCTTGATTGATTGAGGGGTCTTTTTCCCTGTTTATTGCATCTGTTTCTTGATTCTTTTTTTCTCTCTTTGCAGCATATAGATTTAGATATACACAACATCCCATTTGTAGAGAAATAACCCCCACAACACAGAGGAATGATGAGTTTTCGAGTCATGCAGCCAAAGTGAGGTGCTGTGAGACTGAAGTGGGCAACTTAGCCAAATGAGTGTTTTCTTTTATGAAAACACTCTCTAAGTCCATTAGTTTATGAAGAGCATGGGTAAAGCCTCTCCCTGGCATTGCTAAATTCAGAAGGGGAGGGTTTGGCATCTATTGCAAGGGAGGTAAACACTGAGGTCCACTACTTGAAGCAAGACAATATTGCCACTGCAACACTGACCTCGCTCAGAAGTATTGGTTTCATTTTGCCAGTGTGGTTAGGAAATGCAGATTTGGAGCTGTTGCCATTGCTTCCTTTGCCCTCAGTGTGCCAGGAAATTCAAATGCTTTTGGGTCTCTTGGCCTCTGCTTGGGAGCTGGTGAGAAAAACCTCTCAATGCCTCTGTACCAGAGACACGCAGGGTCTGTCCCTCCCACCTCAGAGGCCTCAGTGGTCTGGGCACCTCACTGTAGGGAGGAATTTTCACCTAAACCCAGATGGGAAATCCACAGAGGGAGGGGCTGGAGTATCTTATTGAGGCTACTGGTGTCTGATCAAGTTTGAAAACAGCATATCCCACAAAAATCCGTGAAGTATGCAGCACTAAAAAAAAAAGGTCTTATTTCAAATCAATCAAATCAATCACCACTTAAGTAGGCTGAAATGAACAGTAAAACATACAACCCCAGTGTGTTGAGCACTCAGATATTCAGTGCTTCATTCTGAGCAACACCAGCCAGGAAACACTTCTGTGGTCATCTCCTGTTTGTATCTCAATTAACTGTGATCACTGAGGAAGTGGACCTGGAGTCATAAACAGTTTTACTCAGTGTACAAGGGTGGTGGGATGGCAGCCAGAGCAATAACAGCTAAAAAGGGAATACAGATTAATAGAAAAAGTGCAGAATGTAATTTCAGAAATCAGTGGTCCTTCACCTTCAATAGTGTTCTGCTGACTGCATTTTAAAAATCTGAAGAGCAGAAACAGGTCCACAGAAATAAAATGATTGGTTTTGTAGGAAAACTTTCATAAGGAGAGAATGTGAAATGATAGTACCTGTTTATCATGGATGAGAGAGATCAGACAGAACAAGCTCCTGCTAGACAAAGTAATTAACGGCATACTTGTTCACAGAAAGGTCTTCTTTAACAAGATTTTTAAAAATAAAACATAATTTAATTATGGTAGGTAACAGCAGTTGTGAAGCTCACACTGATCATACAAGATAAACATCATATTACATGATGTGTGTTACAGGTCACATGCTACACACTATAACACAACACAATTTACAGAATGTTACCTATCATAGATGTTATGTGGCATATGGCATAGAATACTTTGATGTATGATACTGGATCATATTAACTTATTGCAGTATTACATTGTGATACATTATATATGTGTATATCCACATTACAGTACATCATGTATGATAAGTACAATGTATGCACATATGCTATAAATATATCTATATATAAAAAAAATTTAAATGAAGATTTAATATATTAACACCAAATTTCTTTCTGGTCACAGATAACAAAGATATAGGAGAGAAATTTTTAAAAGTAATTTGAGGTGAATGAGAAGAAACTCTATAGGTATATTAGCTACAATTCTGTAGTCACTATAAGATTTTAGATTATGTATGTATATTTTTATAGAGTAGAGATGTTGAACTATATGTCTAAACTGCATATTTCAAAAAATATATACACAAATAAAGCATATGTTAATTATTTATTTATAAAATATACAAAGCCTACACATATAGAGATTCTTATATACATGACATATATAGAAGAGATGCCATCATTCTCTGCAGATATACGGATTGATATAAAAAGCAATTATTCCCACACGGGTTATTCCATAATTGCCCATTAGGAAGGAGGTTTCCTGAATAACAAGGACTGAGTAGCAGCAAGAAAATAATTAGTGTGGATTACTGAACACAACTTTTTCTGTATGTCAGCCTGAGCCACAGTTGAGCCCGTTTTACATTGCCACCGTCTTAAAGCAGTTACAGAAGAAAGCTTCTAAGGCCATTTTTGAGGCAGTTCCCAACACACCCAACTCCCCAGACATGTCTGATTGCAATGGTTCTGAATGTCATTCCTTTGTCATTGTATGTTGATGCTTAGCCAGTGGAGTTGATAACATTTATGTGCATTTGACAAGAAACTTCTGCTGCCCAAGGGGGCTCCCAGCTCCCCAGTGAGCTGTGGTGTCCCCACAAGGCATCTCGTGCCCCTTTGGGCTGATGGGCAGTGTGGGACAGGTAGGGACAGTGGGACTGGCTCAGAGAGTGATTTAAAATACCTTCCCATGCAGATTTTGCACAGCAGTAATGCCAGCTCCATAAATATTCATAGGAAGCAAATACAAGAGGAATTTGTGCAAAATGAATACATTTTAAAAGGGTTGCATAAAATATTCAGAGGAAATATGTCCAGCATGAACTAGAGGCCCAAATCTGAGAGTTACTGACACATTCCCTTAGCACTAAGCACCTGATTGCAGCTTCTTGGATTCCTGAGGCTGGCCTAGGTCTTCAGCAGAGCAAGTACCCATGGTTCAGTACTTTGTGGATTACATCCCTACCAGATTGCTTGTACCAGAGATATTCTGCTGGAAGCTCTTAAAGTGCTCTCTGACTTCTGGTACTGCCATCGGCTAAAGTCAGATATTCAATGAGACAAATGTGGAACTCTCTTGATTAAATAGAATAAATGGAAGAATGCGAATACAGTTTTGCTATTAAAATGAGAATTTTGTTCCACAGTTAAGTAATTTTTCATTAAAGACACAGCCCAAGTACTAGATCCAATGGTAAAAGAGAAAGGTAATGTAATTTTTGGTTGCAGGAATGCTAAGCTGTATTTATCTCAGAAACTATCTATTCCTCTCAGAACTATCAATTCACAGGATTAAGATTTATTGACCCTTGTTTGTTTCAGATGAGCAATGGCTTTCTTTTCATACCTTTTTGCTGGGGGGGAGGTATTCATTCCAAAGGTGAGGAAATGAATCAATATTCCTTCCATTGGATGTTGATTTATCTCCATTTTGAACTCTTCCTTCCTTGAAAAATGATGAAATATTTTCATCATTTGTGTCTGTGGAATACACCCATTAACATTATTCACGGGTGGTTTTGAGCTGTGGCAGACACAGAGGTCGCAGAGCTCACCTTGGCCTGGGTGATGTGTGGAGTATCTCAGGCACACACGTGTGCAGTACCTGGACACTGCACCTGCAAGGCTCTGAGGAGCAGAAAGCAAAGGCTGTGCTTCAGCAGAGTCCCCAGTGGAAGTATGGGCACAGGCCACTAAGAGACTGAACTGGGAAATTAAACAACAGCAAAGGCCAGTGCTGGCAGTGTCAGCCCAGCTGCTGCTGTGCTGCAAGGAGGGACAGGCAGAGAGTGTCCCAGCCTTTCCCATGCTCAGCTGGCTTGTCAGGGTGCCATTCCAGCCAGCAGCCCAGTCTCATCGCTGTGCATGGGCTGTGTGACCTAAACAGGAGCGAGGGAGGAGCTGAGTGCAGGCAGACCTCATTACCTGCACTGACAATCCCACATCCAAAGCCTCCAGGTGCTCTGCAGTGATCAACAGTATCACAAAGCATCCTAGTGATGTATCTTCCTGAAAAACACATGCTGGGAATAATCCTAATGTTCATTAATGTATTAATGCGTCAGATGGCTGTGCAAACACCTGAGTTGAAATCAGGAAAAGTCTTGAACAAACTTCAGTTGCCTCTGGGCTAAAGTCTCAACTTGGAGTGCTCCTGGGATGTCTGGAAAGGGGGTACACAGAGACACAGTTGTCTCACAGGTGCTCTTATTAGCACCCACTCCTCTACTGCCATATGGCACCTTATGTTGAGATATGCTGTAAACAAAATTGCAGAAGTCTAAATAATATTTAAGTAAAAGCAGCACAGGCCCAAGTGTTCCTTGGTACAGCTGAGAGTTGTAATCATTCCTTTTCATCCTTACAACTAAGTCTGCTCAGCTGCCCTTGCAGTGAGTTTCATTTCTGTCTAATTCTTTTCTGAAGTTAGAAGTGAAAGTTCCTTTGATAATAATCAATGAATCACACTATTGGCACTGGGTTAGCTGAGTGCTGCTGTGCATGGCAGCTCAGCTGGCCTTCTGTTGTAGTAAAGAGATTGAATTTTCAGTAAAACTGGCATCCTTGTAGGGCCCGTGGTGAATTACGGTGCCTGTGGGAAGTCAGCCTTTCCCAGCAAGGAAAAATGAAGTGAAAAGCAATTTTCAGTTAAGAATTTACTTTCTCCAATACCTGATGAATTCTGGTGCAAGTCTTCAAGTTTCTTTGTGCCGGACACCCCCAAACACAGGACTGCACAGCTGCAACCTTCCTGGAGTAATAGGTCAGCACAGCAGTACAGGGAGAGAGATAAGATGATGAAAGTAGCAGTGGTTACAAACATTATTCACAGGATCACAAAATGTCCTGAGTTGCAAAGGACCCATAAGGACCTTCAAGTCCAGCTCTAAAGTAAGTGGCCCATAGAGGGATTGAATCCACCTTGGCATTAATAGCACCAGGCTCGAACCAACTGAGCTAATCTCAGGGTCAATTCAAACCACATTTCAAGGAGATTTTTTTTTTGTTGTTTGGAGACTTGTCTTGTGAAGCAGGATGTATAAGTAGCGCTTCTAGAAAAAAACTAGCCAGCTTCAGCATTTGTTTAACACTGGCAAATCACCAGCTCCCATGGTTTCCATCAGACACTTCTGTTGATTCCTGTCATGCTCACACTAAACCCACCATTTTCCTGCCTCCTCCCTCTTTCCACTCATAGCATTAACCACAATAAAGGAATCTAGTACAATTGCTGTAACTAAGTGTTACACCTGCATTTAACCTGAAAGAAGAGACAGTCCAGAAGAAAGTAAAAGAAAATATAGCTCTAGGCTGGGACATACCTTTTTCTAAAAAACGGGTCTTAAACTGTGTGAAGTTAATTGCCGATAATATTTTTTTTTGTCCTGCTTCATTCCTGTAAGGATGCTTCTTAACTTCTTCCTGCAATTGACCTAAGCATGCCATGTTTATGCAGTCTACATGTCAATCAGCTGCACTGACATATATTTAGTCACAAGTAATTATGTTTGGCCAGATAAAATAGTACAATTAAACTTAATTATCACCAGATGTTTTTCAATATAACCTTTCAACCTTTGAATTACCCAATAGGCTCTCACTCACACTTTTACTTTATCTCATTAATTGACTCAGTAAGTAATCCCAGACAACTGTCTTATATGTACTGTAGCCATTATGAGGGATGTACTAAGATGTAGGACTACGGGCTGGGTTGTGACTTTGCCTGACAGCTTCAGGATCCTGAAAGCCTGGCTTTTGAAAGGTCCCAAGTTACTCCAGCGCCTTAGGTATTACCTGTTCCCTCCCAGGCACAGCTCCATTGGAATGTGGAGGTGGTTTTGTTTGCATCCGCATTTATGAGTCAGAGGAAGCTGGGGACAGGAGACAAGAGCTGAACACATCACTATTCCCATTCACCTGAGTGAAGAGAAGGCAGAGGAAGAGCTTTGCCTCTCTTGACTTTTGGTTCCCGGGACAGTCCCAAGGACACTTGTCTGCGTGGAGTCCATGGATCATTGCTGGTCTTGAGGCTTTTGTCCCAGAAGAACCCCTTCGATGTGAGGAGCAGGAAGATCCTTTGAAAAGAGAACAGCCAGGCCACTGAGACATTTCCTCTCTCAATGCAATTAAGTTCTTGCCTTTTTCTTATATCTTCCAATCACTTCTTTTCTAAACTTGCATTTCTTCTAGTAATGATGTATCCCACTGAGGGAGGGGAAAAGGAACAGTTTTAGTATTTACCTTGGAATCTTTGCTGAATTGATTAAAGGTATGATAAAATATTTTACCCAAGGACCTATTGCCATGATTTATTTAATATGGCTGAATAAAGATAGACATTCCAACACCAAATTCCATGCAGAAGAGATAATTCAGAAGGGATATGTTTTGTTTACTAAAAAGATAATTAAATGAAGGCAACAAATCTTCATAATTCAAAGTATACTAATGGCCAGATTCTATAATCAATAGTGAGCTCTCTCTTCATTTTGTGTGCCAAAGAAATTATTGCTCGATAGGATTACTACAGGTTTGTACAGGACATTTCTTTCATCTCCATACCAAGAACGATGTAAAAATGAAGTCATGAAAATTCCCTGCCTTAGAGAAAACTTAAAATTATGAAGGTAACACATTTTTGAAGAGTGTTGGCCCAAAAGGCCTGGGAGAACAAGGTTTAAACTGAAGAGGTGGAAGAAGGGTGGGAGGAGGGGTGTGGAATGATATTGTCAATTAAACTTAGGGTGAGGGAATGAAAAATGACATCACCTGCATATTTCTGACACCCACACCAACACACAGGGCTGATAAACACTGCAAATCCCAGCCTGGTGAAGTGGGACACTTAAGAGTAGATTTAAAGGGACAGTTTCTCAAGCATGCTATTTTAGAAGGGGGGGAAGAGAACAATAAAACATCTTTGCTGTGTTTTATGTTGGATGCTCATCCAAAATTATTTTGCCTGGCTCCTGAAATATTAAGCTGCTTGCCTTAAAGGTGATCATTCTCCCCATCCTCTGCTTATTACTTCCTTTCCCTCCCACAATATGAAGCTCCTTGAAGAAAAAAACAACAAAACTCACCACTTTGAACGAGTTACCTCATCTTCAAGAGACTTTTATAAATGGAAGGATTAGAGGTACACAGAGAAATTAAGGACAGGAAGGAGAGGAAGACAGGCATTTATTTTATTCTGTATGTGCCATGTGACATAAACTGTTAGGTGAGCTCAAACTTGTGTTGTGCTCATGTTTCTCACTACAGAGCAATGGTCTTCCTTGAGAAGGGGAGGAAAAATCTCCCTTGGAAGTGCACAGGATTTTAAAGAGCAGTTACTGAGCCAACAAGCTGGGAGTTCATGGCTTGCCTTTGAGTCCTAACCAACAGAACATTTAGAAACCTTAGACAATCTAAGGCTCTAATTAGGAGGTTATCCACATCTGGCTTTTACTGAGCGTGCACAGACAGACCATCAGGGACAGGAGATGGGCATAGGGTAGCAGTTCCATGCTGAAACCTTACAACTGGAGTAACTGTAACCTTGGACAGCCATGGATTGTGCTGGCAATGCTGAACAAGACACCTGGGTGGGTGCCTGGATGGTCAGATCTTTTCCCAGCTCTGTGGTCACTGCCAGTGAGGAACAGCAGGGAGCAGGGAGGGCCCTGCAATGCAATGCAATGCACAGGCTCTTGAAAATCTCAGTCCTTATTTTGAGAGAAGGAAAAAAACTAATAATAATTACAGATAAAATGTAGTTTGTTCAGGAGGTGCTGGTTTCCAAAATTAGAATAGGCTCCTTCTACTCTAGCGAAAGCCCACTACAATAATAAAAATTTTACAATTCTCTGTCTGCTGCTCAGAGCAGAGTTGTGAGACAAGCATGGTGTGAGCTTGTGCCCTGCAAACCTGTCCAAGGCCCTGGCTCAGGAATCTCCCGTGCCAGGGGCATCCCTTGCCCCATGTGCCTCTCACTGTCCTGCCCAGGCTCTCGAGTGCCCACCACATGTGTCTGCATCTCCCCAGCCAGGCAGGGATCACAGCTGCCCACTGTCCCCAACCCCTTGTGATCAGGTCTAACACAAAGGTGCATTTTCAGCACCATATCCACGATTGTAGCCAAAGAAAAGCAATTTTCCCCTCAGGAGGTGAGTCCTCTGAGCTCCTTTGCACAGTAACCTCATTGAGCAACTCCAGAAGCACAAGGTTACTGCACTTACTTAATATGCAACCCAGCACTGTGTATTTTCATACTTAATATGCAGATCTAATTGCTTGCCTGCATTTTGATTACCTTCTCTTCCTGGAATTTGCTCTTGTGTGGCTAATCCTAGTGAACTTCAAAGCATGAACTCAGTGGCTTTTATTTTTTTATTTCTGCAGTTTGTATCTGAGGCCAATGTCAAAACTCTCTGTAAGGTCCATGAATTATTTTTTGTAGAAAAGAAAAAAAAAAAAAAGTCTCTTAGAAGTCAGTTGTCCTCTTTTTTTAACCTCAGGACCTTTACTATAACTGACCTGGAAGGTTACCCATTTGGTCTGGCCTTAATTAGCACTTCCACATAAAGTCTCCTGCCAGTAGCATCCTCAGTCCTGCCTACCTAATACCAGTTGCAAGAATGGCTCATATGTAATTCCTTTTAAGAGAAAGGCTATTCTTCATTTCTGAGTGTAAATGCAAAGCAATTTGTCTAAGTACTTCTCTGTCTCAAACAGCTAAACCCAACCCACACAAATGTATTTCCCTGTAAGTGCCCCCCCTTCCCACTCTCTCCCTCACTTTTCACATCTTTTCACATTATCCACCTCACAAGCAATAAAATGCAATAAATTTGTTTGTTTCTTTTGATGTGATGAGTGTCTACTTTAAATGCCACCTTGTTAAAAGATTAAAAAAAAAAAAGAAAAATAGCCACAGAATAAACTAATCTCCCTTTCCAAATATAAAACAAAAGATACCTTATTTTTAGGCTTTGCAGCAGCTTATGTGTCATTTTCATAATTTCTTTCTCTCTTGATGACTGAGAAGCAGTGAGAGGAGGCGAGAAAAACTTTTTTATTTTGTTCCCACTGGAAAATACATATGCAGAGCTTCCCCTAACCTGATTTCCTACTGTATTAAATCATCCATAGCCAAAGGTAAAATAAACCTCAATATTTGTCAACTTTTTGTAAAATGTGTATCAGTGATTAGACTAATATAAGAGCACCAGCAACATGAATCATGGAGGCTGTAATTTTTAGTGCTGTAAATCATTAGATTTGCAGCACATGGCAGCAAACTAAGGGAAGCAGGGCTTCCAGGGATGGTTGAGAGCAGGCTGTGAAGTAGGGCAATTTGGTCAGAAATGAACCCTCCCTTTACCCCAAGAGCAAAGGGAAGAAGTAGTGCAAGAATCAATTTTAGGCAATACTGGGCCCATTCATTATCTTGCATGAGTCACACAGGACCTGTCTCCTGCTCTGTGGGACCAACAATGAGTTATTCCAGCAGTTCTAAGGACAGCAGATCCAGCCATTACCTCTTTCAATTTCTTGGATCCCTCATGAATAGGAGGAGCTATTTTTTCCCCTTTTGTTTTTTTTCCAATACCCTTCAACAGAAGATACCCTCCAACACCAGAGGAGCTTTGAGCTCCTGCTCTTGAGACTTAATTTCCCCAGAATGACAACTAATACCTTTACAGACAGCAGCATTTCTGGCAGGTATCAGCTCAGTGACCACAGGTGGTAATTCATTCTGATGTCTGGATGTCTCTTCACATGAGGTTTTGGTGGCCAGTGTACTATGCTGGTAGAAACATCCAGCTGGGCTGCACAATTACAAACACAACATTCTGTGCCTTAAATATTTGACTTTTAGCTTAAACTGCCAGGAGAAAAAGGTGAATGCTTAGTTCATACTACCACAGCTGCTTTGCATCAAAAAGCCTTTCTGATGTGTAAATACTGATTTTTTCTAAATGTATTGACTACCCTAGGAGAAGAAAGCAGGAATACATCCAATAAACACCCTTGAAATCCCTTCTTCTGTCCTCTCAGCTGTGATGAAGAAGGTTATTCAGGGAATCTGCCTGCTGGTGTACATTACAGTGATGTTATTTGTCTTTTGGGACCTTTGGCTGTTGATTAGAAGTTCCAAGCGAGGAACGAGCGAGGGCAGCTGCAGGAGGGTTGGCTGTGCTGTGCTGTGCTGTGCTGTGCCCTGGCTTTGTCACTGTGCTCCTGAGCAGCAGCTCAAGATCTGGCACCACACACTGCTGTGAAAGGGTGCTGCTGCTTTGCCCTGAGCTCTGTGTACATCTCCCCCCTTTCAGCCCTAGAACCAAGCCTATTTGCTTGCCCTGGTAGTGACCCTGGCTATTTGCTGCATAATCCACAACACCAACTCCTGCTTCAGCCTTAGTCTCACTCCCCAAAATGCAGTCTGAGCTGTCCCCAAGCTTCTTGCTGGAACCTTTCTCCCTGTTTGCCATCAGCCGTACACAGCCCTGGTCCCTCTGTGCTGGACAGTGCACGGACAGTGCACCACCTACCATCACAATCCCACCCTTAAAAATTGAACTATTCCTTTTTCTCTCAAAGACTGCCAATGTCTCTAATAGAGGAGCTGGAATAAATACTTACTCTTTCAGCACACAGCTATCAATTAGAACTGGTGCTTCATCTAATGTTTCAAAGTCTGATAGATCTATTAATAGTAAAGAGCCAAGGCACCTAATTTCTGGGTACTCTAAAATTCAATTTCAAGTCTGACTGTCCTGGATTTCTATGGAAAATAAGTTTCTGCTAAGCTGTGTTTCTTTATCCTGGTGTTACCAAGTTTAGTACTTATTTGTTCAATGGATAATCTGGATTCTGCAGCAGACTGTCCTCATGACTGATGCAAGATCCAAAAGGACTGAGGAAAATGTCACTCCACCAACATAAAACCACTGAACCTCACAACATTCTCCTGAGGT